>WEIV01003920.1:38420-76995 GCA_013390005.1 Calyptomena viridis
GGTCCGGGCCCGGCCCCGGCCCGGGCCCGGGGTGTGGGGAGGCGGCCCCGGGCTCCGCGGGGTGTGGGGAGGAGGGACAGGGCGGAGGGAGGGATGGAAGAGGCGAGAGACCCCCGCTCAGGGGTACCTCGGAGCAGTCTGGGCCTGTGGGGAGGGAGGGGGGTGCGGGCCCGCCCCACCTCAGCCGCTCTGTCCCCGGGGGAAGGAGGTCACGGCCACCCGTCCTTTTATGGACGTCGTGGCCCCTGTGTCTCGCTCCTTTGTCTTTTCCCCGCAGTGACAGCACCCGCCCTGCATCCATCCATCCATTTCCTTGTCCGGGAAGGGGAACGGAGCTGGGAAGGGTCTGGAGCACCAGGAGCGGCTGGGGGGACTCAGCCTGGAGAAAAGGAGGCTCAGGGGGGGCCTGGAATTCTCTTCAACTCCCTGACAGGAGGGGGCGAGCCGGGGGGTCGGGCTTTGCAGGCAGGGAACGAGGGACAGGATAAGAGGACACAGCCTCACGCTGCGCCAGGGGAGGCTTAGGTTGGACATTGGGAGGAATTTCTTCACAGAAAGGGTGATTAGACGTTGGAATGGGGCTGCCCACGGAGTTAGTGGAGTCCCTGGAGGTGTTCAAGGAAAGACAGGACGTGGCACTCGGTGCCATGGTCTGGTTGACACGGTGGTGTTCGGTCACGGCTTGGACTCGATCATCTCGGAGGGCTTTTCCAATGTAATTGGTTCTGTGATCTCCCAGGGCATCCTGTCTCCCCCGGGATAGCAGCACTCCTGCTGCCTAAATCCTGCTCCCCTGTGGCAGCTGGGAATTCCTGCAGTTTCCTGTGCTCATCCGGTGCCTTATAACCCCCTCTATGCCTCGTCCCCTGTGCCCATATATTTAATAATCTCCAAGACCTGTTTTTTGTTGTGCTAAACTCCATTCTGCTGAGCCCTAATGGTTCATATTCCATTTCAGGATTAAATTGTTGTATTTTGTGAGGTTATTTAATTTTTGCTGAGATTTCCATGTTTTGGAGTTGTAATTTAGTCAGAGTCTGCTGCATCTGAGACTTTTTCCACAGGTTTAAATGCATGTAAGTGAAACCTATAGCAACTCCTCTCCTGTTTGTCAGGCAGTTTTGAAATCAGGATCTTGCTGATGAGTTTATAAGCTTTCAGTGCAGGCTGTTAATTAGTGATGCTTGTAAATTAAGAAGTTAAAGTTCTGGGGTGGAGGTGCTGTAATCCAGACCTGTCAGAAACCCCAAATAATGAGTTTACAGCTTGTTCCACACCTGATGGACCTTGCATTGCATTCAGATTTTCTCTTCTTCCATCCATGTCAGCAGCAATGTCAGACAAAATGATACATCTCATGTCATGTTATTGATGTTAACTGACTAATTTTTTGTATATATATATATGTGTGTGTGTCTGCATTTATGAGTTCTCTGTGTTTGAGAAGCCTTTCAATGTTGTGGAAATAATTACCTAATATTACTCTGGTGAATCTATTTGGTTTAAGAAATATATTCCTTTATAATGCAAAAAAATAGTGACTTTTAAGAAGCTGATTGTAATGTTTTTTGTGTTTGTGTGAACAGTTTTTAATTTTAGCAGAGATAATAATTTGTGTTTGATTCACAAGTCTTGAGGCTTGATGCATAACATTGAATTTCTTTGTGAACCTCACAATACAAGGGTTTTCTTCAGAGCCTCAAATGATTGCTATTTAATGGTACAAATGTAATTTAGGAAAGTTTCCACCACCTGTTAATGCTTGAACAGTTTTCATTACTTTTCAAACTGATACTTTTTTACAGCTTTACTGCAGTTAAGCCTATTTGCCACCAGCCAGAAAAATATTACTTTAAATTTTCCCTGACTTTGTAAAAATATGTATAAAAATATGGTGTGCCAACATATGCAAATCATTAGCAAATTATTAGGAAATAGGTTTGTTGTGTCATCTGAAGCCTTTTTCTTTTGCCTTTTAGTTTTAAATTGAAGAGAAAATGTCACTTTACGATGACTTGGGAGTGGAGACCAGTGATTCTAAAACAGAAGGCTGGTCCAAGAATTTCAAACTGCTGCAGTCTCAGCTGCAGGTGAAGAAAGCAGCTCTCACACAGGCAAAGGTAGAGTCCCCTTGTGGGTTTGCCTTGTTATTATTTATTATTATTATTGTTTATTATTCAGATTTCTTTTGTCTTCAGCGCATTATGTTTGTGACCTTAGAATAACACTCTGGGGGAATTTTGCAGGGATTTATCTCTGAGTTTGTAGCAAGGAACCTGGGAAAACTGAGAGGGGGAAAGGTGAGAGGCAAGTTTCTTGAAGTCTGTTAGAGGGAGACTTGCAAAATGAAAATTGAATGAACTGATGTGTGTGCTGCAAACCTCTTCAAGTTTAGCTTCAAAGATAATGAAATTAAGCTTTTTTCTTTTTTTTTTAATGAAAATAAGGGTTACACTGTGATTAATTATTTACACATTTGCATCATTTTATGGTTGCTATTTAAAAGGCTCTTAGTGCTGAAGTGCAAATCTTCATGCATTACAAATTTTTACAGCAGGTGTTTCCAGTGTAGATGAAAGGGAGGATTGCAAGCAAATTCCTTGAGTTTAAACTGATAGATCCATTTTCTCTTTTTATGGCTGCAGTATTTCACCCTTTTCCTTTGAGCAGTGTTGAGGCAGGACACATGTTTTGTGGTGTGTGGGTCCTACAGTGAGGTTACTTAATTAAAAAAGAAATAGCATTGAAGCCAAATACTTAAGTGAGCACAGCATTTTGTCACTGGGATTACTCCTGATTTGTGCTGCTGAAATTGAGGGCAGGATTTAGTTGATAATTGGAACAAACTGCATGAGTGAAATCTTAATTACTTATATTCTTTATCCATGTAAGTGGTGTGCAGTGTATCCATAGACTACTAAAAGAAGAGAACAGGAGTAGAAGGCTCAGGGTTCACAACAGATTCATACATTTCATCAGATGATACTTGTGAAGAACAATAAATCTTTGGAATAAAACTGAGCCCCTTCTTAACAACCTGACCTGGTTCAAATTCATCTGAAGGGATTGTCTGAATTTTCATTGTGTGTTTCTGCTTCTAGTCCAAACCTGGGACCATTCACCTACCACTTCAAAGTATAGTCAGCTGCTTTTTTAGAAAACTGTTTTCATCTTTTTTTAGACATTTTTGTGCTTTGGTGATTTATTTTTGCAGAGTCAGAGAACAAAACAAACCACAGTCCTTGCTCCAGTGATTGACCTGAAACGAGGCAGCTCCTCTGATGAGAGACAGATTGTGGACACACCACCCCATGTAGCAGCTGGGTTAAAGGTAAGACCCAGGCAACTAAAAGGTCCAGCTCTTAACAGGTGTTTTGGGAATGGAATTCTTTGACTGCAACCTGTATTTTTATTTTTTTGTCATCTTTCCTAGTGGTTAAAGAAGTGATTGTTTTCTGAAAATGTTTTGTTCTGCTCAGAGTTCTGTATTTAAAGCATTTCAATTTTATGGAATAGACTTCCATTTTATACAGCATGGAATTAGCATGGTTAATGTGTTAATAGTGTTCCTAGAATATTTCTCCTGGACAGCTTCAAAGTACTTGGCAAGACAACAATTTGGTCAGGTAAATAATTACTATAATTGTATGGAACTTGAGCTGTAAAACAATCAACTGAAAAATAAAAGGAAAGCCACCTAACCTTTTAAAATGGATTTCCCATGGTAAGGAATCAAGAGAAACATTCTCCCTGAAGCTTTTTTCAAAGGTGATGGTTCTGAAATACTTCTTTCAGAAGAGAGAAGAACAGTGTGTGCACCTCTGTTTGTGTCATATTAATAGCAGCTGATGAAAAAGCCTGATGAGGTTGTGTGGGAGGACCCTGGCAGATGGTGACAACAGCAAGATGACATAAAACTTGTAATAATGAATTAATGGAGTTGGAAAAATTCTTATCTGTGCTGATTTGCTCCTGCTTTGTATTTGGCAAGAGGAGGGGTGATTCTTCATGGGAAAATTTGGTGTAATGAGGGACTGGATGAAATGTTAGTTTTAAGTAAAGCAAAGATTTCTTTGAGCACCAGTGGGATTAGGATTTTACCTGCCATTATAGAAGTCAGGAATTGGAAGTGTTAAATGTTTTCCCAATGGATGTTGTTTTCAGATCTTCAGCTGATCAAACTCCTTTTTCCTGTTTTTGTTTTTTTAAGGATCCTGTCCCTAGTGGGTTTTCTGCAGGAGATGTGTTGATTCCCCTGGCAGATGAGTATGATCCCATGTTCCCAAATGACTATGAAAAAGTGGTGAAACGTCAGAGAGAGGAACGACAGAGGCAGCGTGAGCTGGAGAGGCAAAAGGAGATTGAAGAAAGAGAAAAGTAAGGATTTTGTTTAGATTTGTGACATACTGACACTTACCTAAAGAACAGACACATTGGTTTGTTTAGTTTTATCTCTCTAAACAGTTTCAGGGAAGTTCTGGAAGGTTTGGTGCGAAATATTTGTTCTTACAGAAACAAGTGCAGTGTTTTAATTAATGTTTGAATGCTCTTGCTAAAATCACTTAACAGTGCAAAAATTATAAGAATTACGAAGTTTTCAGCCTCTTTGTCTGAAAGACACGTCAAGTTATTGTAAACTTACTTTGTTTCAATAATATCAGCAATATTTGGTGCTTCATGCATCATTATCAGAATTGGACCTTGCAGATATTTTAAGAGCATTTGATGTCAGTGTAACCTGGTTACAGGAAAAGCCTTTCAGCCCCCAGTGATGAACCATCCTTTCTGCTTCTGAACACAGCAGACTGATCCAGGAGTATATTCAGCTTTAAAAATGTAGCTAGCACAGCCTTTGAGAGGCACAGTTATATTTCCTTTCTTGAATACTCTGTATTCAGTTTAAGTAAATTAATTATGTGTTTATTACTCTTTTGTCTCTGCACTGAAGAAAATACTACTTATTCTTAATTACCTTAATAGCCTTTCCCTGCAGTAAGAGATCTCTAATCATATTAAAGAAGTTGAATGCAAATTCAGTGTCTGTTTGAAATATGTGGTAAAATATCTGCCAGACAGGCAGAAGATTATATTTGCTTAATTTAAGTGAAATTAATAGGCCATCTTCATCACAGTATGAATCATCTGAAGGAATTACAATTCTGTTACCCTGTTTAGATGGTGGAAATTAGTATTTCTAGTCATTTGAACTTCTCTGTCTTCTCTTGGTTATTTCTTTGCTGTTGTGATGGAGGAGGAAGCCAGAGGCTCTCTCCTACTGATGCAAGATGTCAGAAATCTGGGATGTCATTCCCACAGCTTCAGTGTTGGCTGCTCTTTAGTCATGTTTGTACTTGTGTGTTGGTCAAGAGTCTTCATACATGACATTAGAGAAAGGAAGTGAAAAAATAATTTAAACATTCTGATTTCCAACTGGGGAAACAACCTCAGCCAAACGTGCATCAGATGTGCTGTGGGATAACAGGCTGCACATTTGATGTGAATTCACAGTGTAGAGATTCAGAAATTCTGGGTGGTTCCATAGTGGAGCTGTTTTTAGCATCCTTTGTAGGACAGTTTTGATGGCTGTGCTGGAAGTGAGATCTGATTTATGCACCAGCTGTGCTCTTAACTTTTGGGGAAAATACTTTTTTTTTTTTTTTTGTAAAGTATTAAAATGAGTAATTTCCTGATCCCATTAGCTAACAGTAGAAGTTATCCAGTTTGATTCTTGAAGCAAACAATTCTTAAAGCATTCCTCATTCCATGTTAAAAGTTCTGCCTGAATCTGATTTTCATTGCCAAAGATGTTTAAGCATGGTGATTTTTTAATTGAGCAATGATATTACTCTTCATAGCCTGTGATGGGGAATTTATAAGGGATTCTTTCCAGAGCAGGGGGATTAATTAATGTCTGTTACCTTTGTCTGATCCATCCAACACCTCTTCCACTGTAGTCATTCAGCCACCCTACTCTGGATTTATTCAGGTGTTTCCTCCTTTCCATACATTCTTCTTGCCTGACTTGAAGGTGGAAAATGATCTTGCCTTAGATCCATCTTATGTTTTACCAGAAAATGCAAAAAATAATAATAAAATAATAGCAAATAAATAATAAAAGCAAAGAAACAAATAGTAAATGTGTTTGCTTACACCTTCCTGGGCAACATGCTGAAATGCCAGTGGAACAGAATAATTCTGCAAAGGTGGGATCAAATTAAGGCAAAGAGTTCAATTGATGGTTTCTTATCCTAACTTACTGTGTCTCCTAGAAGACGTAAGGACAGGCATGAAGCCAGTGGGTTTTCAAGAAGACCAGACCCAGATTCTGATGAAGATGAAGATTATGAAAGGGAGAGACGGAAAAGAAGTAAGGGAACCGTTCATGGTTTTGATGGGGAAAGAGGAGAAAAAAAGGAGGGGTGTGGAATTCACAATCCTGTTTCATGAATTTTGTGTTTCTCTGCCCTCAGATGGGTACACAGATATTTCTGAGCCTTTAGAATAAACCTGGCCCTTTGTTACAGCATAGCTGTTATAATGCAGAAAACTGGGGGTTTTCTTCCATGGAGGCAAATTTCTGTAAAGACCTTTTTTTGCCTTGGGTTGTAGTTACCTGTTGTGAGTTCCTGCTTGGTGTAGGTTCCAAGAAAGGGGTGAGGATGAGATCAAATCAGGCTACAAGAACCACTGTTAAGTTTCACTGTTGACTCATAATTCCTGCATTTGTTACTTCAGTGCCCTTAGAGCCAGTCAGGTGATGTGGATCAGGGTGATAAAATATGTCTTTGCATGAACAAGATGAAGCTTTGTTTTCTTTCAGCAGCGAAGTGACAGTAACTAATTCAGGTCTGTTGTGATGTCATCCAAATTTGTTTTGCTCACAGGTATGGGAGGAGCTGCCATTGCACCACCCACTTCTCTCGTTGAGAAGGACAAAGAACGTAAGTCCTCCAAAATCCTCTTCTCCAAACCCAGCAGTGGTTATTTCTCACTCATCTTTCTATTCAGCTGAGTCCTCCTGCCTTTGCCAGAGGATTCTTTGTGGCAGCAGGATTTGTTCTAGTTCTTCATTGATGTGGGGAAGCTGAGAGGAACCTGTGGTGTTGCTGTGCTTCACATTTCTGTTCTGTAAGATCCTTTCTGTGTTGTTGGAGAAGTGATTTGGCAAATTGGGCTGTTAAAACCATGTTCAGTTCCTCACTTCTGATGTGAAAGAAGAAATATCACAGACAGGTTTCTTTGGGTAGACTGGAAACCTCCAGGTTGTGGAGAAGGAATATTTCCATTTGCCCTTTTTCACAAAGGAGGTACTTTGTGAATATCTTTTCTATAGGGACTGTGCAATACAGACAACATTTTATAAGATTTTCAGGGGTCCAGTTTAGCTGAAGACGTGTGTGTGCACTGGTGTTTCCCAGTGAAGGTGGTGTGAGGATCACAGTTGTCCACGAGGTGGCATCATCTTCTCATAGGAACAAAACCATTCCCTTTTTTTTTTCACTCCCACATCTAACCGTTGTAAATTTTAAAATTAAAATAATTAGCTGTATGGTGTCTATTTTAAAAACTAATAAGAAAAAAAGAATCTTATGCACACAGACTTTCCTCTGTAGGTCCTCATTTTATTTGTGAGAAGACTGAAATGTAAAAATACCCCAAAAAACCATAAACCTTAAGTGAATGATGTAGCAGTGAAAGCATTTGATGTATGTAAACATTAAAAACAGAAAGAGATTGTTTTGAGTAAATAGTTAAGAGCAATCGAGCAGTGTCAAGGAAAAGTAAATATAGGCTGGAAATGGTAGAAATATCCTGAGGGGAAGAGCTTTTGAAATGTGACACTATCCCACAAGGAAACCTTTGTATGGCATCTTACTTGATGCTCAAATCTAGGCTGGAAAACATGTGAAAATGTTGCTGTAGCAGAATGCCAAAGGTCCAGTCCATCTGCTGCTTAAATAATATTTTTTCCCTCATATGACATCTCCACATTTCACATCTGACCTTTTTTTGATAAGATCCAAGAACTAGTTCAGAAGAAAACATTCTAAAATGAAGTCAGTCTAATAAAAGTCCGTAAATCTCTTCAAAAGTGTTTCTATTTATTTTCTTTAGTGTTCTGTAGGTTTTTTTTTTTACATTTTTGCCATTTGACTTGTCAGTGGAACGTAGTTTAATAATCTAATCAGTATGATTGAGATATCCAGATACATATCCATCCCCCAGGAAGAGTTGCAGTTCAGAAATCATCAGTGAGATGAGTTGCATTCATTCTTTTTGATAGACTGGTTTCTCTTCTGTGCAAATGTACAGTGTATTTTTACTTACAGTCCTTGTGTGTGTGCATGGATCCCTTTTTGTCATAATTCTCTTCCTGATGGGGCTTCTGAGTTTCTTGGCCTCTGCCTGGATAAACTCCTTGTAGTGCAGGTGGCCTCTTAATGCTCTTTTTCTCCATTTAATAAGAGGTTAATAAATGCATCACAGAGTTGTGGAAATCTTTATTGAGTGAGGAAAATCCAGAATAACTCAGATCTTGTTTCTGAGAGAGAGGTGATGGGATGTTAACATGTGCAAAGGCAGCGTTCTGCTGATTTGGATTTATAGGGAAGACCTTTTTCATAGTTTGTTAGGATTTTATAGAAAAAACAAATGTCTCTGTTCCTTTCAGCTGTGGCATCATTCCCATACGAAGAGGAGTCGAGACCTCGGGCTCCATCTTCCAAAGCAGCAATTCCTCCTCCCGTGTATGATGAGCCAGAGAGGCCTCGTTCCCCCACTGGACCCAGCAACTCCTTCCTTGCTAACATGGGGTAAATGAAATTCCTGACTTCTGCACATTTGGTGGGAAAAAGCATTGGGAGGTGGTGGAAACCAAAAGCTAAAATAGTTTGTCAGTAGAGAAGAACAAACCCATTGCAGGTACGTGGTAACTGGGTGCAGAGAGCCCAAACTGGCAGGTGCAGAACAACAGGGGGTTGACTGGATTGAGGGAAACACGTCTGAGGTGGCTGCACTCAAGGCTGTGTTTTAAGTGAGTTCTGAAGCCACACTCCAGTATAAAGTGTTTATGGCCTGTACAAGCCAAGCTAATGGAATATACAGGAAAACACAGGTGGCATGTTAGTTCTCTAGATTTCTTTTCCAGCTTTGTCTTGAATTTATAATGTAGCAGTGGGCAAGTAATTTCAGTTCTGCTTTGGGTTTTTTTCAGAAATTCAGGGCATATTTGCATGGATGGAGCAGCTGTGGCTGCAAACTTGTCCATTTACTTTTCTGCTTTGAGTATAATGTGTGTTACTACTGTGGCAACAATGTGAAGAAGAATACATAGTTTAAAAAAGCTTAGAGACTTTGGGTTTGGGTGGGTGTTTTTGAAAATTATTTTTAAAATAATTTTTAAAATTGTCCAGAAAAAAATAGTACTGTTGGACTGGTTTATGCATTGTTACCACCTCTAGTTAGCAGTACCCTGGGACCATCACTTCATTGAAGGAAGGGCTAAAAATCTGACTTAACCTGCCTTATTTTGACCACACAACTGGCTGTTTATTCTGTGACTTAGTATTTTAACCTTTCAGCATTACATACCCACACTCTTTGGCTTTTTTTGATGTATCTTTGTATGTTTCATTTACTAAGCTTAGAAAATAGTCATGTAGTCACTGATCATGCATTTCCTGTGTTATCTTATTGGTAAATGGGGGTGACTTAACACAGAATATTTCCTGTGGTTTAAACTGGTACACCATGGCATGTTTTTTGTGTCTTTACCTATCAAAATGTGGTCTCCAAAGAATATAGGTGTGTTTGGATTCTAAATGTTCCTTCAGTGGGAATTTCAAAACCTATCAGTGGAGGTGCTTCTTGTAAGGTACTTACAAAAAGGTACCTTTAGAGAGCATGGGGGATATTATTGCCTCAGGATGTTCTGGAAAATTAAGAAAGATCATACATGTTTAAAGTAATACTAAGGCTATCCAGATTTGTTATGGGAAGGGCTGGCACAGCCATGCCCTCTGAAGCTTATACCAGCTGGGAACCAGTAGAGAATAGGTTGTAAATTGTAGAATCTCTTGTGTTTTCTGTCTGCCTGTAAGGAAATTTTAGGGGGTAGAATACTTGAGCACAATATTTTGTGGAGGAAACCTTTACTAATTGATGTTTTTTCTCCTTGCAGAGGGACAGTAGCTCACAAAATCATGCAGAAGTATGGTTTCAGAGAGGGCCAGGGGCTGGGAAAGCATGAACAGGGGCTCAGCACAGCACTGTCAGTGGAGAAAACGAGCAAGAGGGGTGGCAAGATCATTGTTGGCGAGTCCACAGAGAAAGGTAATTGTGTCCTGCACCAAGTCTGTGAGAAATGAAATTCCTGGGGTTTTGTTCACTATCTATCCTTGGAGACAATACTACAGTTGGAAGAATTCAGTCTTGTGGAATGTTATGTGCTTTATCTGTGTGCATATTTTTTAGCTCGTCCTGCCTTTGCTACTATAGCACCTCTGCCTGAGCAGAGTGGTGGAAGTCAGGAGACCTGATTTTTAATTCTTAGGGAATCTGTTACAATTCTGAACTTATAGATTATTTCCCCCAAAGAAGCAGTACTTTTTCAGTACATTGTCAGTGGTTTTGCTTAATTCACATAATTGGAATTGATTTTTCTGCTTTTTGTCCTTCCGAGTAGCTACAAGCTGTGAATAACTATTCCTCACCCATTTGAAATCACATTTTGTGGCTTTTATTTCATTGTTTGATCGATAAGATTCTGATAAAAGTCCCCAACTGAGCTTTAATCTTCTATTATTCCATGACTCACTGTTCTGTCTTCATAACAGAAACGGGCAAGAAAGCGGATTCGAACCCATTGACAGAGATACTGAAATGCCCAACTAAAGTGGTCTTACTAAGGGTAAGTTGGGAGTAAGAGGACATGTCTTGGTGTTGAAATGTTCAAACCTGTGTTCCTCTTACAAGACTCTGCACAGCTCAAATGGTTCTGGCCTGCCCCTGCATGGTGCTTTGTGTTCTGGAGAAAATACATGTCTTCCTGAGATACTTATTTTAAAACAACACTGCTTTAAATTATACAGTTTCCTTGTCTCCTTTGTGGTTCTTGAGCTTTTAAGGCATTCCTGGTCACATTTCACAGTGCATCTGTGATTTGTCTGCACAGACTCCACCCAGTGAGTTGGGTTTATTCTTTTGACTTTCAGAACATGGTTGGTGCTGGGGAGGTGGATGAAGATCTTGAAGTTGAAACTAAGGAGGAATGTGAGAAATATGGCAAGGTTGGGAAATGTGTCATCTTTGAGGTAAGAGAGTATCTGTCTTCTTTTTGACTGAATGTAAACTGGGCACTTGTTCCTCACAGCTGGTGTGTTACTACCTAAGAGAAGGGGCGTAGACATGAGATCTCTCAGGGTCCTTTACTGTGTTGATATTCTGGATTTTCTGTATTTGTAAGATACAAACTTTCAACATCAGAATCTGGGCAAAAATCTCTTGAGTATTGTGCTTTTGCAACCTTTTTATTGTATTCTCTTCACTCCTTATGTGAAGAACAGCCATTTAAAACAGTGAGTTTGCTGCTGTTCTAATCACTGCTGGTTTGGGGGTTTTGTTTTGATTCAGATCCCTGGTGCCCCTGATGATGAAGCTGTAAGAATATTCTTAGAGTTTGAACGGGTGGAATCTGCCATCAAAGGTAGGATCCCGAATTGTGTCCTGGGAACCTCAGAGTTAACTTCTGTAGAGAGCTTAAACAGTCTCATTGATTAGACTGCTTAGTTAAAGAGACGTTTGCTGTATTGAATTGCTGCTTGCTGACCTGTTCTTGGTTTCAATTCCAGCTGTTGTGGATCTAAATGGAAGGTATTTTGGAGGCAGAGTCGTGAAGGCTTGTTTCTACAACCTGGACAAGTTCAGAGTCCTGGATCTGGCAGAGCAAGTTTGATTTTAAAAATCTAGCTCGAGGTGTCACTGTTTTGGCAATCACGTTTTCAGCAGTAGGCTGGGAATAAAGAAGAGAAAAGTAGCTTTCCTAGCAAACTGGAAACAAGCCTCTTTGAATGGATTTTTCACATTCGTTGTGACTTACAGTTTTTTTGTAATATAAAGGCCTTTGAAAGTAAGATTCACGTCTGTGTGGTTTTGACTTGCACATTTCTGCTCATTCCTCTGGGGATCTGGGTCTTTTACGAGCTTTCAGATGATTTTGTTCTTTTGAAAACCCACTGCTGAGGAGATCTTTTGTCTGTATTCCTGCTTTCCTTGTTCTGGTGCTTCATCATGGAATCCCTGTGCTGGATCCACGATAAGTGGGAAGCTTTGGACAAGGACTGTGTGCTCTGATGCTTCTCTTCCCTGCTGGTGTGTCTTGGAGCAGAGCCTTGCTCTCCTGAGTCCTCATCCCTGCACACCAGTGATTTGGGGTCCATGGACACTTGGCAGTTAGTTTGTTCTCCTGACTCCAGGACAATACTTTCTGTGCCAGGATGGAGACTAAAGCAACAATTCATCTGTCTTCCCAGATCCCAGGAAAATCAACACTTAACCCAGGGAAATGGAAGGAGGAAGGAATTGAGTTGACTGTGGGCAGTCTGTGCCAGAAATCCACAGGGATAACTGATTACAGGCTGTTAGTGAAATGCTGTAGGTGGAACTGAGGGAAACTCGTGCCTGGGTCTGGCCAGGCAGCAGATTCTCACTTCCCCTAGTGTTACACACAGGTAACTAACTTTGTTTAATCATTTCAAACGTGGCACTTGCTCTCCCTGTGTATGTTTCTATATTTGAAGTCAAATACCATCAGAGTTAGGCTTTTTTTTTTATTTTTTGGGAGAGCCTGTAGAAGTTTTCCAAGTAGGAGGCCATGGAGGGAACTTCTCTTACGAAAGTCTGAAGAGTTGGCAAACTAAACTACTAAACACTACAACTCTTATTTTTGACTTGATGTAAGATAGTACACAGCTCTCTGCTCCTGATTTGATATTTGCTTTTTCTTTGGGAACACCATGTGACAAAGAGTTGGCAAGAGGTGGCTCTGCAATGGTGGCAGTTGTCTCTGTGCCCTGTTGCATCTAGAATTGTGCAGCTGCTGAAATGGTTGTGAGCTCTGAGGGGGTTTTAGCTGTTTGAAAGCTGATGCTGGATGTCTTCTTCCTGTTCCACACATGTATTGGGGGGAGGGGGCATAAACCTGTAGTGCAGCTCTGAATATGTCCAGTTGTTGCCCTTTTATCAAGTTTTGGCTGCAGATCTCTGACTTGTGCTCTTGTGTTTTGCTTATTTTGTCCACCTGTGAGCCACCAACCTCTGTACAAACACTTGCTTGTAAAACAGAACTTTAAAAAAAAACCACCTTGTATTTTACCTGCTGTGTGTTGGCTTCTTTACTGTGCTCTCCTGTTGTGCAAGGCCCTCCCAACAATCAGGCTTTAATCCACCCTGAGAAATCCTCACCAAAGAGAGGTGAGGAACACACCTGACTAACACCAAAACCACAGGACTTGGGGCAATAACAGAATCTGGATTCTGTTCCTGCCTCTGCTCTTAGTTTTCTCTTTCACCTTGAGCAACACTTTAAGGTCTCTGCTGTAGCAAAACAAAGAGAGAAGCCTGATATGATTTAGCATAGATTTGCTTATAGGAATCAAATCATATGAGTGGCTGCTGTAGAAAATTGACCACTCCTAAGAGATTTAATATCATCTGAACTTGCCTTGAAATGTGACTTGGCTTTAAGCAATGTGATTTATTTATGGCTCTTATTTCAGCAAATACCTCTGGGTGACTGGCTGTAAGCATTTCCTGAGGAACAGACAACTTTTTGTGTCTTTAACCAGCTATTGTGCTGTTTAATACCAACTTCTGAGCCTCCAGTCTGATAACTTGGAGCTTTTCCATTTGCTGAGAATCACTTTATTGGCAACTTTGAAACCATTTCATTCTAAAAATCCTTACTGTGTTTGGAAACAAGGGTAAATTTATCTGTGAAAACACAGGGGAGAGGGTTTTTCATGTGTTTTGTGTAAGGAGGTTGATGCTATAAATGAGGTATTTTTCTGTACCATGGTGTCACTAAAACAGCACAAACAAAGCATCTAAAGTGGTAGCAGACCTACATCACCTGAGTTTCTTTTCTGTGGTGGGTTTTGTACAAATACATGGCTCTGGAGCACTCATGGAAACCTGCAAAGGTTCACACACACAGATTGAGCTCCTTGGTCAGACCTTGCCTGTCACAAATAATGTCCTTGGTACACGGACATTCTCCCTGTTCCTTAACACTCCATGTGTTGCCTCAGATTTTCTCAGGTATGGCTGTATCTTGCATGTCTTGAAAAATTTGGTTCCGTATTTATTTCTCTACTGGAAAGTTAAGTCTCTGGAATCTTGTTACTGACTTCTATTCCAAGTAGTTTCTCATATGACTTTGTATCTAACACCTCCAGCTCTTCCTGCTCACACCCCATTTCTCTGCTCTGTGATTCATCAGTGCCCTTTCAAAAGGCTCAGCAGCACTTAATTTGGAGTTCTGCTTTGCAGCTACCAAGTGTGACTTGGTTGTCTTTGCATCCAGGAAATGGTGCAGCCACCTCTTTCTGTAAGGTACCTGCTGGTGACTGTTCTGAAGCAGTAAGATTTTTGTTTCTTTTTGTGTACTGCCTTAAAATGTTCTGATTTCACAGAAAACGAAGAGGATGGTGGGCTGCTAAGAAATATTTGCTTTATTGGCAGTGCAGGATTGGTTATACTGCTTCAGCTGAAGTGTTGGGTATTTTTCAGGTATGATTTCCTAAAGTTAAGCTTTAATTTCATGTTTTAGGTGCCCGTTTAAACACTAATGTGCTGAATAACCATCCCCTCTCAGGCTAAGTATGAACTGTTCATTGCTGCTGGGAATCTAGATCAGATGCCTATTTAGAGAGATTTGACAGTGTCCTGAAGCAACCAGGAAGCTGAGAGGGACGTGTAGGACGTGTCAGCCCCGGGCTGAGTGAGGTGCCTGGTGCATTAGCAACCCTGAGGTCTTAAGAACAGGGATTTGCATAGTGGCATCACCCTTTGCTGCCTTGTTCTCTTCCTAATTCAGAACACTGGCTGCTATTTTAGCAGGAGGGATTTAGTGTCTTGATTGCTTCCCTAATTGTTACAAGCCCAAGGTGTTGTTCCTGACAGGTAGCAGCTGTTTCAGAGCCCATCATTAAGCACACAGGTTATGATTTCTTTTCTTACATGCACTGCTCTGCACTTCACCTATACTGAATTCCACCTGTCAGTTTATCACTTGCCTACTCCATGTCAGACTAAAATCTGATGAGATGGAGCTTGCAGGGAGCATTTTTAACATTACTTCTGTCAAAATGCAAGCTTGCTTTGCCACTGTTTTATGAAAGATGAGAGTTGTTTCCCCAAAGAACTTGCTGTCTGAATAGCCACAGAGGGAACAAGGCAGGTGCCAGAAGTGTCTTGCCCAAGGACATACAGAAAGTGGTTTGGACATGTGGAATTACACCCTATTGCCCTGTACTTGCAACTTTGCAGCCAAAACCCCCATTCCTTGTGGTGCTGCTTTTTATTTTCACAACAGAAAACGGTAAATTCTCTTATCCTTGAACTTTAGGTTCTGAAGCAAATTCGGAAGTTGGAATTTGTAAGTGGTTGCCTTAGGAGGTGCTTGTCTGCAATCGTGTCAGGGTATTTTATCCCTCCATGCAGGAGAAAACACACTTTCTAACCCCACATAGTTTTTTTTAAAGGTAGAAGGACCTCAAAATGTTCTTAAACCTCTCAATTCCCTCTTGCTCCACAAGCAGAAGTCTAATGAGGGAGTTCTTTGTCCTTACAACACTTGGTGCAAGAGGCCCTGAGCAAGACTCAGATCATCCCATGTCACATTAAATTAAATCCCAAGTTCATGCCTGGGGTTGTTCCTCTCTAGATACAGGACTTGGCACTGCTTGTTTTGCTCCATGATTTTTTTGCTCCATGTTTTGCTGCCACCTCTTTCCAACCTGTCCAGGTCCCTCTGGGTGGCAGCACAACCCTCTGGAGTATCTGCCCTTCCTGCCAGGTTGGTGTGATCTGCAAACTTGCTGAGGTGCTCTCTGCCCCTCATCATTAAAGGTGTTACACAGGACTGGACCCAGTACAGACCCCTGCAGTTCACCACTAGTTACTGGCCTCCAACCAGACCCAGTACCACTGATCACTGGGACCAGACATTCAGCCAGTTTTGTGTTTGCCCATCCAGCCCATACTCCTTTGTGAGGAGGATCTTAGAGGAGACAGTGTTTGGAAGCCTTACAGGAGTCCAGGTGCACTGTACCCACTGCTCTCCCACTCTGCCAGGCCTCTCCTTTCATCCCAGAAGCTTATCAGGTTGGTCAAGCACAACATCCCCTCAGTGAATCCATGCTGGCTGCTACTGGTGATTTTCCTGACCTTCATAAAAGCAATGTCTAGGATTAGCTACATCTAAATTGTGGAAATAAATTAAAATTCTCTAGAAATTGGAAGAGAAAAAGAGCATCCCTACAGCTCAGGGCCGTGTATGAATGCATCTGGAATTGAGAACATTTTCCTGATTGGGTTGGAAACCTTGTTCCTTTTCCCAATAAAGCAGGAGCTGCCTTCAATCATCCCATCACTTTGGTTGACCCTCACACACCACCCCTGACTCCTGGTTATGCTGCAGAAGGTATTTCTGGAGCCCAGCTGGAGAAGGTCAGGCATTTCCTGGCAGGACACATGATCCTTGACTGTGTGTTTAATATGTGAACCTCATTTCTAACCCCCTTTGGCCTAAAACTGTATTCCAAGCAAGTTTTTTTTACCTTTGGTGTAGTTTAGTGGAAAAATTCACCTGCTTTTCCTTGTTCTGAATCATTGATGATGACATTGATGTTGTGTTATAGGTTGGACTAGATGATCTCTAAGGTCTCTTCCAACCTTGATGATTCTATGATTCTATAAAATCATTGAATGGTTTGTTTTGGAATGGACCTTAAATACCATCTTGTTCCAACCTGCTGCCATGGGCAGGGACACCTTCCACTAGACCAGATTGCTCAAAAATGAACCTTCTCTTCAAAGGACTTCAGTGACACTTCCTGCCTCAGAGAGGATGGCAGGATTTTTTAAGGATGCCAACTTGGCAATTATGAAAGTTGCTCATAACATCAGCCAGCTCCAGAGCCTTTAACCCCTGGGCAGCACTAGATGTAATAGATACTCATGCCTTGTGTCAGGAGCTGTCCTTTCTTCTCAATGAAGCACCTATGAACTCCTTAAATGAGTGCTTAGGTTGGTAAGATTGCCTTTCTCTTTCTGCAGGTCAGTGGGTTAGATGTGCCCACTTGCCTTGAATGCCCAGCATGATTTTACCTCCTATTTACGGCACAAAAAATACTTTTGTGCCACTCGAGATGCAACCCAGCAAGTTGGTGGCAAGGAGAAAAAAATTACTGCCAACTCTGCAGGACTTCTAACTGCTGGACAAAAGGGAGGACAAACCTAAAGTTTTCCTCTTATGTTCCTCAAGAAAGAAAATGGATGATAAGGTCCCTGTCTGTGTGCCTGTGTTTGGTAACTTGCCCAGAATTGTGAGGTAGCTGACAACAAATACAAATGTGATCCTGTCTGAGATGTGCTGCTTCAGGGGTCTTGCTGTCTGTCTGTGTCAGGTGGGGCTGGGTCTTGCTCATGGCTTTCTGTACACAGGTGCAAACACAGCTTTCCATTCCAGCAAGGAAAGTGCTGTTGGAAGGGGAAGAAAATGGACATTGAGGTGGAAAAACTGCAATGGAAGAACAAACATGAAAGCCAAAGGAAACATTCTGTTAATTGGAGGATGGATAGCAAGTATACTTCTGCAGATGTTTCCTCTCATAACCTGTTTTCTCTGATTTCTGATCCCTGCTGAGCTCATGATTGCAGCTTTATGACTTTTCCTTTCTTTTCCTTTTCTTTTTAGTGTAAGGAAGTGGGGAAATCCCAAAGCATGGGCTTCATACTCTGTTTAATTCTAGTTAGCATAGAAATGTAAGAGCACAGGCTTATGTGCCAACAGTGTTACCACAATCCAAGCTCCCAGCCCTCCCTGTGGGCAGCAGGGGACAGGGAACTGATGTCCTGCTCCCACTGGGATGTGTCTCCTGTGCAGGACACCCCACTGCCCTGCTTTGGAAGCCCAAAGGCTGGTGCTCCTCCCCATCTCCCAGCAGTTGTAGCACAGGCTTAAACCCCAAGACAACCTCAGCTATATGGAAAACAAGGATCTTTCCCAGAAAGATGCCCTACCTTTCTTCTCTCCTGCTTCTTTTTCCTCCCCTAGGAAGAAGGTGGGGTTTTTTTTCCAAAGCAATTTTTAAGCATCTTGCCACTTCACAGCCCTTGAGGTGTTTTCCCTCTCCCAGTCTCTAAGGTGTGATCTCTGGCCTCCAGTTGAGAGCTTGCAAGTCAACAGCTCAGGAATTCACATGGTCCTGCCAAGGTAAAGGTCTTCAACTCATGGATTTCTCCACCTTTTGCCCCAGGCAGGAAACTGGGAAGTACTTTTGGACTTTGCTGCTTTGAACTTGTAAAACTCGTATAGCAGCTGTGAACCAAAACTCAAATGATACTCCAGCAAAACACACCAAGCTCCTCCAGCACCTGCTCCTCTTGGGAAGGGAAAACTGGTGGGGTTTTGTGTGTTTCCACTTTGACAAAGTGCTGGGTTTGTGCAGCTCTAGTGATGCAGAGTTATCACTGGGAGAGGATATGGGCTGGAGCAATTCCCAAAGATTTGTCTTCCCTCTTTGTAGCAGGGAGTGATGTACTCCCTCAGCAAAATTTGAAGACCTTTCCAGGGAAATAATCCTGTGGCAATAAGTATACTCAAACTGGGATTGAGGGATTTGCTTCAAGCACAAGTTTCAGATGAAGACCCTGATCTCCCTGGACACACATATCTCTGCACATTATCTCACATAACACAGTTGCATCCACAGGTGCTCTCCCAGAAGTATCATGTTCACCTGGAAAGGGCTCAGCTCTTCCAAGGAAGGCAGGAATTTAAGGCTAGTAGGGAAAACAAGTAAATTTTGAAAATACCTTCAGCAATCACAGTTGCAGTCATGTATTTCCTCCCCTTTATTTGCTTGGATTTGTACCTTGATCATTTAAAAGTGTTTTGCTTCATTTTATTTCTATCCAGCAGGTTGATTTATTAATGGGCAAAGCCTGATGGTTTTTGTTTTTCCTGCAGTGTTGGGGTATATTAAAGCCCAGAAACTTGAGGCTACTATCAGCTTTTATTTTAAAAAATAGTGACATCATAAATGGCATCATAAAATCAATACATACTTTTTTTCTGATTTAGAAGAAAGGGGGAGTTAACAGCATGGCAAGGATTTGCCTCAGCAAGCCTGGACTGTGTGAAGTAGAATTGATTATTTGTCGCTCTGGATGCATCAGAAGAAGAATGCAGATGTTTCTCTAACTGTGACATTTCCTCTTCATCGCCAGGTGGGTGTGTAGTAGCAGTACAAAGCCATGGGAATCAATGGACAAGGGAGAGTGAGTGTTCTGCATGGAGAGCAAAAAGTCACATTGCAAATCTGGAGCTGGCAACTGCAGAAAAGCCACAAAGGTTTGTACCTGACAGCTGCAGTAATTCTTGCCTGCACATCACTCCTGGGAGATCCTGTCCAGTTCCTTCTTTCTTTCCAAAATCCAAAAGCTGATTAATTGTGTAAAACAGGAGACCAGGATCCGGAGCTGTGCAAAGGACCAAGAGCACCTGGTCACAACCTCATGGAATGGTTTGTCTTGGAAGGGACCTTAAAGCCCATCCAGTTCCACACCCTGCCATGGACAGGGATGTCTTCCCCCATCCCAGGTTGCTCCAAGCCCCATCCAGCCTGACTTTGAACACTTCCAGGGATGAGGCAGCCACAGCTTCTGCAGATAACCTGTGCCAGGGCCTCACCACCCTCATAGTAAAGAATTTCTTCCTAATCTCTAATCTAACCCTGCCCTCTCAGATTGAAGCTATTCCTCATTGTCCTAGGTCTTTGACCTGCATTTCTCTAATCCAATCTTGTCTCCACACCTTTATAGAACACCTTAATCTTTGTGATATGAAGATACCAGCTCTAATACCAGAGGTTAATAAAAGTAATCTCTCAAGGTCAGGCTGCAGTGAACTGGGGGGGGGAGGGTTGGCTGCAAAGTCTCCAAAAGCTTCTTGTTCCCAGTTCCTGCTGCATCTTAAGCCCCCATGACCTGGTTGTGCTGCCTGTCTTCCCAGCAGAAACAGCATTGCCATTGCTGATGAGAGGCCACAAACCTCTCTGCAACTTTCCCTTCTGCTAAATGTGCAAGGCTGAGGCATCAGATTGGTGGAGAGCTGGGAAAGGGAGCTGGGTACCAGGTGTCTTTGGCTGCTGGAGTGTGAGAGGTTTAGCAAAGGCCTTGAAAATACGGGCACAGACTGAAAACAGAAGTGTGATAGTCAGTGCCTGCCCACTGAAGTGCCACCCTGGAGACTGGTTTAGGTGTAAGAGCAGCAGCTCAGCAAAGGAACAGCTGAGCAGTGGGATAAGAGGCCTGATGCTAATGGGGAAAGCAGCACGTTTAAGAGATGTGTAACCCAGGGGAGGAGACTGGGAGCCTGCCTGAGCACTCAAACATCTTATAAAAGGACAAAATAGGATTATGCAGTGCAGATCAATCAATATAAACATGTCCCCTGACACACCCAGCACCAACAATTACGAGCACCCTCATCTTCCTTGGGATTATGCCACACAACCCATTTGAAATGTTATAAATATTTCAAAGGAGCTGTTTGCATTCTTATTTGTTTGCAGGGTACAACCCTTGTATTGAAGGAGAACCCCATGACTGATTCTCAGGCTGAAATGACTGCGTGGCTCCAGCCCAGGAGAAGCACTGGCATTCCTGTCTCCCAAACTGCTCCCACCCATTATCTCACTAACTGGAAAGGGAGAACAGTTCAATACTGATTTCCTGGCTGGGCAATCACTGACACAAAGACTGATTCCTCCCTGTATAGGTAAAGATGTCTCAGCTTCCCTCAGAAATGCTGAGCAGTTTATTTCATCCCCGTGCCCCTTGATAAACCCTGGTTGTGCATCCCTATGGATTTGCTGCAAGGTGGAGAGGGAAGGTTAAATCTCCATCTCCATCTTGGCCAAGGAGGGTTTTTCTGGGGTTAAGGATGGAGCTGAGGGCTGCAGCCAAAGCATCTCAGCTGAAGCACCTCTGCTCTGAACCCAGGCTGAGAGAATTGGGGTTGTTCAGCCTGGAGAAGAAAAGGCTCTGGGGACACCTTAAAGCCCCTTCCAGGACTCCAGGAGAGCTGGTGAGGGACCTTGGACAAGGGATGGAGGGACAGGACAGGGGAGAATGGCTTCAAACTACCAGAGGTCAGGGTTAGATGGGATATTGGGAAAAAGTTGCTTACTGTGACTGTGATGAGACACCTGCACAGGTTTCCCAGAGGAGCTGTGGATGCCCCATCCCTGGAAGTGTTCAAGGCCAGGTTGGAAGGGGTTTGAAGCAACCTGGTCTAGTGGAAGGTGTCCCTGCCCATGGCAGGGGGTTGGAACGAGATGGTCTTTAAGATCCAACCCAAACCTTTCCATGTTTCTACAAAATATGGGGTTTAAACCTGGGAGAAAGATAAAAGGACCCTTTGCTGGTCAGTTCTAACTAAACAACTCCCCTAAAATATTAGTTCACAAATTCTGCTTCTGTTTCCTTCAGAGACAGCTTCCTACAGGACACAGCTGGGAAAGGTGCTAGCAAAAACTGAGACTCCAAGTGCCTCTCTCATGGAAACCAGCACTTGAGAAGAGCTCAAGAATCATTCTGGACCATCCCTCAGCCCCAGGGTGCGATCAGTGCTGGCTGAGACTGTTCCCACTGTTTTTGCCCAACCTGTTCTGAAAACCTCAAGTGATGCTGAGCCACTGCCACCCTCTCTGACCATTCAGCCTGACAACTTGCTCTGCCAAGAGGAGATGCCCTGATTTCACTGTCCTGGACCATAGTTTGTTTAGTTTAATCTAAACATTGTTTTGGGACCAGCCTGACTATCAGCAATTTTTTAGTTATCTTATGTTGCTCTTTTTGGATCCCAGACAGAAAAGCTGTTGAATATTGAGTAAGGGATGAAGATCCTTGTCCACCAGAAATGCCCAGACTGTGTTTGAAGTCTTCTCTGTTTATTTAACTCCTTGGCACCACTGAGATGCCTGAGGTGCTTTCTGTGGGTGTAAAACTATAGTATCTAATATAGGGAATGAGGCAACAAGATGCTCTGATTTCTAGGATGGCCTTGACTGGAGCTTGGAAGCTGATTTCTGGAATTTTCCCGTAGGGAAAATGCTAAGCAGGTGTCTGGCCACCAAGGATGGTCCTATCTGAAATCTTTCTAGGCCAATGCACAGAATGACTGGAGCAAATCCCAGGGCAGGGACCAGGTATCAGAAGCACCTTAATGAGGACCTGATCCATCATCCTCTAAAAAAGGACCTGGTCACACCAGGAGGCTCTGAAATGCTCCTGCTGGGAAGTTTTTGGAGCTGAACTGACAGTGTCCAGGCAAGATCAGTGTTGTAAAAAAAATCCACCTGAGGAGTTAAGCCCTGAGGTGAGCAGGCACTGAGAAAGATGTTATGGACAACAAACTTGGGCATATATACCCAAACATGGATTTTGATGGACAACATGCCCAAGTTCATTATTAGATCTAACCCTGAGTATTTTCCATTACATTTCTTCTGCCAAGCCCTGGAATCATATGCTGGAAATACTCCTCTGCCGGTGAACTGTTAATCCATGTTTATCCTGGGTAATAAAACTGTAAAAATCTGGTTTTGTGTTTTGTAGGAATTTGAAAGCTTATCACTCTGAGGAACATCACTTGTTTGCCAGACTAGAAGACTGAGTTAGAGTTGGGGGGACCAGTAGAACTCCTGGGTCATGCTGTCCTGGCTTCAGGCATGGCTGGGATGCCCTTCCCTTCCACCTGGATGTTGGGCCACATAGAGTGAAGAAGGATTCTCCTTTACCTTCTGGACTCTCTGTCAGAAGCACACGGATGTCCAACCCACCTGCCTTATATTTTCCCAGCCTGTGGCCCTTTGCGGTTGCTAAATGTCCTGGGAAATTCCATTTTTGTATCATTTTTCCCCAAGAAAATGGTTATCTGCTCAATTTGCCTGGGCAGAGATCCAGTCCAGCCATGTTCTCTGAGGGCAGGGAAAAAACCAGCTGCTGTAACAGGTTCCAGTTGCTGGATGGAAGCCCAGCAGCCCCTGACACCAAATCTATGCTATTGTCCCTCACAAGATGCTGGGACTCAGGAATATCTCCACGTGGTCCCTGAGCAGGGCACAGGCAGCAATGAATGGAAGATGCATTCAATGAATGGATGTCTCTGCCATCCCTGCTGGAGTCACAGCTCTCATAAAACCCTAGGGGGCAGTTTTTTTGGAGTGCTCCTCACTCACTGGCTTAAATAGGTTTCTCCAGGGGAAGTTAAGCCAAATCTGGCTGACTCTGCACTGGAGGGGATGAAGAATGCTCACCTTGAGCATTGTGGTGGTCTGGATGGGGCTGGAGCCTGCTGGAGGTAGACAGGGAGGCTTTAGAACACCACAGGGATGGTTTGAGGGAAATCTTGGTGACTCCAGGAGGGAGAAACGGTTTTGCAGGGAGCAAAGACGGCATGGAACTCACAATATCACTTTTAACCACCAAGATAAAAGGCTGGAGTCCAGTCATGCACAGTTCAAAGAGTTTCTCTTGACCTACTTCCAAGTTGATGCCTCCTTCTATCTCCGGGGAGGGCAGTAAAGGAACCACAGTAAAAAATAAACAATTCCCAGGTGATAATACCCCACCTTGGTGCTCCAAAACTCTCAGCTCAGCTCACCACTCATCTCAGCCTCAGGATCCCAGGAGAGAAGGACTTGCACATCCTCAGCACGGGGCTTAGCACAGCAGGATCTGAACTTCCAATTGCCCTGTGTGATCCAGCCTGTACAAGGGCAGACAGGAGATGCTAAACACAGAGATCTGAGTTTCTGGCCCCCTGGTACTGGCAGCAGTTGAGTTTTCCCAGCTTGTTCCAGTGCCATCACAAAGAAGATGGGATCAATGCTCTGTTGAGCTCAGAAATTGGCTAAAGTAGTCCAGGAGGCCAAAACTCCATTATCCCACCCACATCCATTACACTCACTTCTGTACTGGTCCTATCACGGGAAAACCCACTACAAACCAACCCAAAAACCCGTTCCCAGTGCCTTCCATCCCTTTGTGAGACCACAAGCTCCTTGTCTTGTCCCTATCACCTCTCTCCCAGCCCTGCTGTCTCCGAGAAGCGAAGGGTTAAAAGCTCTGAAATCGCAATAACTTCCTCCTTTCTGCAGTGCCACCCTCCGAATGACGCGTGTTTCTGCCGGGCTTTGCCCTAATATATCCGTTTCCTTCTAAAAGAAGAGGGAGAAGGAAGAAAGAAATTAAAAATACGGAAGAAATATATATATATTTGTACATATATCTAAGAGAAGGCGGCCGTGGAACCGAGGTGTCCGAGCGCAGCCCTGCCTCCCCCCTCCCCATGCCGTTCCGCAAAGGTAGGGGCTGGAAGGGTGGGCAGCATCCCGGGATTCTCCCCCGGACCAGCGTGGGGGACCAAGGGATGCAGGGTCTGGGATCCGGGCGGTGCCTCCCGGCAGGGATGGGAAACGGGAACACCGGGCTGTGCCCGGCTTTGCCGCACCTCTGTCTTTCACGGGAGGATGGGGGACACCCGCGATATTGTAGGGAGGGGTGGGTGTGTTTCTCTGCAGCCTGCAAAGGGCAGCTCTATCCCCCCAAGCTTTTCCTCAGCTGTGGGGTTTTTCGTCTTGTCCCCCCGGCCGAGGGGAATAAGTGGGTGGTGCGGGGGCTGAGGACAGAAGGGAGCAGGATGTTTCTAGACAGGGGGTGCTGCCGGAGGCTGTTTGGGATGATGCAAGCTGAGAACTGGCAAGCTGCGTGGTTTGTGTCCTTGGGAGATGCTCAGCGGAGGGGCTGGGAGCCTGGGAGGAGAGACTGGGGAGGTAAATGGCTTTTGAGAAGGATACCTCACCTGGGCAAGCCACTTTCACGCCATGGTGTGCTCCCAGCTGCACCCCAAAACATCTCTTTTCCCCAAAACTCCAGGAGCTGACAGAAATACCCACTTTCTGTCCCCCGGCTTGGCAAGAAGCACCCAATTGTGGGACGTAAAGCCCTGACGGGTGTTCTGTTCTGCCCCACGGGGGTGATAGATGAGTTTTCCGTCCTCTCCGGGGTTGTATGAAGCAGAGACCCTTAATGTCATCTCATCATCCCGGAGGGATGTGCAGGCATGGTGGGGCACAGAGTGGGACATTTGTGGTGGCCCCTTGTCCGTGCAGTCCTATTGGAAGGAGAAACGGAGGGGAAAAAGTCTTTTCCGGAAGACAAAAAGCCAGGGAAGGCAGGGTTAAGTTGGAATGAGCAAGGACACCGGGAGAAGGTGCTGCTCAGATCGTACACAAGTGCTTTGCCAAAGTGGATCAGTGTCCCTGGACCACTGGGCAGCCAGTGCCGCGCTGGGGCTGGCGGGGACAGAGGGGACCACTGCAGAGATGTCACACACTGAGACTGGCACGACATCAAAGGACAGCAGGGAGGGAACGAAAACTGCGGAAAAAGGGCTGGATTTGTTTTTGTCACCTCTGCCTGCTCCGGGGAGGATGTTTAGGGTGTGCGGCAGTTTGCCCGCAGTGATGTTCACAGAATCTGTATCTCGGGCGCGGAGATTTCTGCTGCCTTTTAAGGCTCAGTGAAGCGTGATGTGGTTCACACCTTCGCATCCTGACAGCGCGGCGGGCTGCAGGACTTGATTTAATTTTAGGTGATAAAATGACTAATTTAGAGCAGAAGGAGAGATACTGGAAGGGGGCGGTGGGAGGAAAGCGGAGCGTGTCAGGGTTTGAAAGCGCTGAGCTCTTGGTGGGAGGCAGGGAGAGATGGGGGCAGCTTCCCATGTCGGAGAGCAGCTCCCGTGGTCCCTCTGCAGCCTCAGCAGGGGTCCCAGTGATAGAAGTGATAGGCAGACCCCCAGCACTTGGAGACGCACGGTGGGTTTGCAGGAATTGATGCTTTTTCACGAGGTCCTGCCCAGCAGTGACCCAACTGTTTGCTGGGTCACTGCGCTGTGCTTGTCATCACTGCCAGACACGCGGGGCACAGCTAACCTGCAGGTCCTTGGTAATTCGGTTCTGCAGCTGTTGTGTCACCCTCGCAGCCGTAGCTTTTCTACAAACTTCCTCTAGAGGTCGACCTTGAAATGCCAGAGCAGCTGCCGGCAGCTCCGTGCCTCCACTTGCGGCTTCCCGCAAGCCAAGGTGGCAGAGAGGCCAATGTGGATGGATTTTGTTCATTGTTCGTGTATTTTAGGAAAAAATTCTTCACCGCAAGGGTTGTCAAGCCCTGGAACAGGCTGCGCCGGGCAGTGGTAGAGTCACCACCTCTTGGAGGGATTTAAAAGACGTGTAGATGTGGTACTTAGGGACATGGTTTGATGGTGGCCTTGGCAATGCTGGGTTAGTGGTTGGACTTGATGATCCTAGGTGATCCAAATGATTCTGTGATTTTATTTGCATTCTCAGCTCATGTTGGAGACCCCTCAGGGGCGCCTTCTCACAGACAGAGACTGTAAGACTTATGTAGCCTAGAATAGCCCTGTGTGAGTCTGGCCCTGACAATGCTTGTAGAGGCTGTCTGTGACCTGGCTGTAGTCCATAACCCCAGCTCAGAGCATCCTACTGGGCTGCTGGGACCCCATGTCACCAGCCCTGCCTGGAGCACTGCTTGGTGGCTGTGTCTGGACTGCCTGGGCTTCCAATGGGCACATCTGTAAGCCACCAAACAGGGGGGTTGTGGAGAGCACAGTCTTCTGGTTGCACTTCAAAAGCTGCCCAGAGAAAGCTGTGCATGTCCTTAGTTTGTGGGACAGTTGGGCATGAAGATAATTCAACTTGTAATTCATGTAATTCTTGTAATTCTTGTAATTCAATTTGGTGCATAAAAATCCTTGCTGAAGGTGGTGGCCCAGGCTGGGTTGGAGGCAGGCTGTGTGTCTGATCCTCCCAGAGGAAAACAGAACTCCAGAAAGCTTGGCAAGAAGACTGAGCCTTTCCTCTGGGAGCCTTTTGGGAACAGCATCTCACCCCAGGACTTGCTCACTGCCACCCAAATCCAGCGTGCAAAGAGGAAGCTCTGCCTAAGGGTTGCTGCTCTGCAAATCCCCAGTACCTTGAGACATAAGTGTCGCGGGACGGTCGGCGATGNCATTTTGGAGGCTCTAAGCTGTCTTTGCACACCCCTGCCTGTGGAAATGGAGTATCTTGTGGAGTAAAATGCAAACTACATCCCTATATCTGCCAGTTTCTCACTGCTTGCAGCTTTGGCACAACTCTCCTGGGTCTTTCTGACAAGTCTGTGGGAAACCCTGCTTGCCTTGGCTCTGTTCTGCCTCCTTTCTGGCACCATAGCCAGTGGCATTGCCCCAGGATCTGCACTTCATGTCTCTACAACAGTTGCCCTTTAGCCAACCTCAAGGCATTTGCCAGATATTAAAGAAAGGTATTTCTAGCAGGGATGCTCAAGGACATCAGAAAGAATGAACTTAGGATAGGAATTAACTTCTTCCAATAGTGCTGCACGAGCTGGGAGCTCTGGAGGAGTCCTTATCCCTGAGCAGTGCCATTACCCTGCCAAAGGCCCATCCGTGGCTGCAGCTCTGCTGGCAGGAGATGTTGGGAGCTTTCACCTAAAATGTCCTTCCTGAAAAATATGATTTAATTACTGCGGCTGATGTGAGGAAGTCTGGGAGTGTGCAAGTGATAAGGTGCCAGGATATTGCCAGCCAGTGGGACATCTGTCATCTGTCAAAGGACAAATGAAACCCTGGTGCTGCTGGCTTGGAAGGAGCTGGAGATAAAACTGAAAGCCAGGGAGCAGAGATTGAACATATGATTACAGAAGCATAGAACAGTGTGTGTTGGAAAGGATATAAAAGATCACCTAGTTCCAAACCCCACACCAGGGCATGGACATCTTGTACTTGATCAGGCTGCTCAAAGTCCAGCCCAACCTGGTCTTGAACATTTCCAGGGATGAGTCCTCCACCACCTCTCTGGGCAACCTGTGCCAGGACCACACCACCATCATAAAAAATTTCTTCCTTGTATCTAATGTAAATTGACACTCCTTCACTTTGAAACCATCATCCCTTGTCCTCCTGCAACAGACCCTGCTAAAAAATCTGTCCTCATCTGTTTTCATAAGTTCCCTTTAGGCACTGGAAAGTCTAAGATCTCCCAGGAGTCTTCTCCAGGCTGAACACTACCAAGTCTCTCAGCATGTCCTCATAACAGAGACAGGTTCTTCAGCCCTCTGAGCATCTTCATGGCTTCCTCTGGACTTGCTCTGGCAGCACCACACCCTTCTTATGTTGGTCACCCTAGAGCTGGACACAGTGCTCCAGGTGGGATCTCATGAGCATGGAGTGGAGGGGCAGAATCACCCCCTCACCTGCTGCCCACACTGTGGGATGAGCCCAGGACATGGTTATTTGGTAGGTTGGACACACATGGCCAGGGCATGTCCAGTCATTGTTCACCAGCACCCCCAAGTCCTTCTTAACAGGGCTGCTCTCAATCCCTTCACCCCCAGCCTGGACTGATACCAGAGGTTGCCCTGACTCAGGTCTGGCTCCCTGAGGTTTGGGTACAGCCACTATCAAGCTGCCAAGGGTGCAGATGCAAGATGCAAGTGCTTCCTAGCTGAAACAAAAAGCACGACACCATGAATACATATACCCATATTATTTATGGGTATATGTAGAGGTGTAGGTTGACTTTGAGCTGTTGGATGGGGAGCTCCCTGGGCACTGTTTGGATCACTGGTCATCAGGGCATGTTACTTCTGGAATTTTGTGAGCAAAGAGTCCTGTGTGATGTCACACGGCTTGAAATGGGCAAGAGACAGGACTCAGGGCCCTGCTTGGTGAAGGGGCAGATTCTGGAGTGGTTGATATTAATTTTGTCTATTGACAGTGAAAGAGGATGAAGGAACGAAGTTTCTCCAAAGGGGCTCTGCTGACATGGACACTGGTTGGGGTTATGCAACACCAGTACAACTATGAGCAGAGTCAGCTTGGACAGCTGCAGCCAACTGTGCTGAGCACACTGTCTTTGGAGGGTAAATAAGAACTCATAGCAAGGTAGAGGTTAGAAGAGCCTTGGGTATGGTGGACCAGGGTTGGGGTCCTGTGCAGCACCTGGAGGAGGAGACACAGCTTGTAAGAGAAGGAGGAATATTGGAAAAATCACAGGCAGAGGGGGTCAGGGAGCTCCTGAGGGATCTGGGGCTGAAACCTGAGCTCTGTTCTTCATCTGCTGTTGGGTTGGCAGTGGGAAAGCAAGTGTTCCCTTGTGGTTGCTGCAAACATGACTTGGATTAAACATCTCTTCCCAGACTGAAAACAGTCTGGTGGGTGTCCTTGCATATGTTGCATGGGATGAGATTGGTCTTATCTTCCTTAGCCCTCTGGAATGAGGTGTACTGTGTGAGCCAGGCACTCCAGTCCCACCAAGAGGCAACGTATGGGCAGATCCCAGAGGAAGGTGCTTTGATGATGGATGGACTCAGCAGCCCCACAGGCAACTTCTCCATGGCCATTGACTACAAGAAGAGCTGGATGCTTTTTTTCCAAGATGGCAACATGCAGCTGAGATGAACACAACCTCAGGGCTGGCAGGGTCCTGGAGAAGCTGAGAACCCATCACACAAAGGGGAGCAGCAGGTTTGAAAACCATCCCTAATTTTCCCAGGATCCTTCCTCCCCACATCACACCTACCTTCATAAGGACTGCTTCACTCAGCATAAAACAGTCTCATAAAAGAGCAATTGTGGCTGCCCCATCCCTGGAGATGTTCAAGGCCAGGCTGGATAGGGCTTGGAGCAACCTGGTCTAGTACAAAGTGTCCCTTGCCTTGAGAGGGGGATTGGAACTACGTGAACTTTAAGGTCCTTTCCAAGCCAAACCATTCTATGATTCTGTGATCTCCTGTGAGTAACTCCTATCCAAAGGTGACAGAAGTTATTATACAGCAGGGAAACTGATAATGGGAGTTGTTTTGGCAGGAGAAACGACCCAGTGGGGCTGACATTCTAGAGGTGCTTTTTCTAGCAAGACTATGATTTCCAGCCGCATGGTGGGAGGAGCAGGAGGGCAACCTGGTCACTATAACAATACTGCTCTTTATTAAGCCTTTTTAATTTCTGTTAGCAGAAGTTACAACACCTCCTGGTCTCATTTCTGCTTGTTGAGATCTAGGTGGTTCTTATTAGCAGGAGTAGAGTTGCCTTTTGCCCATAAGCATGAAGGGAAAGGGCAGGACTGCGCCATACCCCAGCACTGTTGGTCCTGCTGCCTGTCCCCTCCTCTACCAAGCACTTCTTCGCTATCACAGCTCCTGCAGAGTCAGATTATAACACCCTCTGATGGGAAACTCTCTGCTTTTGCAGACTGTTTACAGCTAAAGGTGGAGAATCNTGTCCTCATAACAGAGACAGGTTCTTCAGCCCTCTGAGCATCTTCATGGCTTCCTCTGGACTTGCTCTGGCAGCACCACATCCTTCTTATGTTGGTCACCCTAGAACTGGACACAGTGCTCCAGGTGGGATCTCATGAGCATGGAGTGGAGGGGCAGAATCACCCCCTCACCTGCTGCTCACACTGTGGGATGAGCCCAGGACATGGTTGTTTGTTGGGTTGGACACACATGGCCAGGGCATGTCCAGTCATTGTTCACCAGCACCCCCAAGTCCTTCTTAACAGGGCTGCTCTCAATCCCTTCACCCCCAGCCTGGACTGATACCAGAGGTTGCCCTGACTCAGGTCTGGCTCCCTGAGGTTTGGGTACAGCCACTATCAAGCTGCCAAGGGTGCAGATGCAAGATGCAAGTGCTTCCTAGCTGAAACAAAAAGCACGACACCATGAATACATATACCCATATTATTTATGGGTATATGTAGAGGTGTAGGTTGACTTTGAGCTGTTGGATGGGGAACTCCCTGGGCACTGTTTGGATCACTGGTCATCAGGGCATGTTCCTTCTGGAATTTTGTGAGCAAAGAGTCCTGTGTGATGTCACACGGCTTGAAATGGGCAAGAGACAGGACTCAGGGCCCTGCTTGGTGAAGGGGCAGATTCTGGAGTGGTTGATATTAATTTTGTCTATTGACAGTGAAAGAGGATGAAGGAACGAAGTTTCTCCAAAGGGGCTCTGCTGACATGGACACTGGTTGGGGTTATGCAACACCAGTACAACTATGAGCAGAGTCAGCTTGGACAGCTGCAGCCAACTGTGCTGAGCACACTGTCTTTGGAGGGTAAATAAGAACTCATAGCAAGGTAGAGGTTAGAAGAGCCTTGGGTATGGTGGACCAGGGTTGGGGTCCTGTGCAGCACCTGGAGGAGGAGACACAGCTTGTAAGAGAAGGAGGAATATTGGAAAAATCACAAGCAGAGGGGGTCAGGGAGCTCCTGAGGGATCTGGGGCTGAAACCTGAGCTCTGTTCTTCATCTGCTGTTGGGTTGGCAGTGGGAAAGCAAGTGTTCCCTTGTGGTTGCTGCAAACATGACTTGGATTAAACATCTCTTCCCAGACTGAAAACAGTCTGGTGGGTGTCCTTGCATATGTTGCATGGGATGAGATTGGTCTTATCTTCCTTAGCCCTCTGGAATGAGGTGTACTGTGTGAGCCAGGCACTCCAGTCCCACCAAGAGGCAACGTATGGGCAGATCCCAGAGGAAGGTGCTTTGATGATGGATGGACTCAGCAGCCCCACAGGCAACTTCTCCATGGCCATTGACTACAAGAAGAGCTGGATGCTTTTTTTCCAAGATGGCAACATGCAGCTGAGATGAACACAACCTCAGGGCTGGCAAGGTCCTGGAGAAGCTGAGAATCCATCACACAAAGGGGAGCAGCAGGTTTGAAAACCATCCCTAATTTTCTCAGGATCCTTCCTCCCCACATCACACCTACCTTCATAAGGACTGCTTCACTCAGCATAAAACAGTCTCATAAAAGAGCAGTTGTGGCTGCCCCATCCCTGGAGATGTTCAAGGCCAGGCTGGATAGGGCTTGGAGCAACCTGGTCTAGTACAAAGTGTCCCTTGCCTTGAGAGGGGGATTGGAACTACGTGAACTTTAAGGTCCTTTCCAAGCCAAACCATTCTATGATTCTGTGATCTCCTGTGAGTAACTCCTATCCAAAGGTGACAGAAGTTATTATACAGCAGGGAAACTGATAATGGGAGTTGTTTTGGCAGGAGAAACGACCCAGTGGGGCTGACATTCTAGAGGTGCTTTTTCTAGCAAGACTATGATTTCCAGCCGCATGGTGGGAGGAGCAGGAGGGCAACCTGGTCACTATAACAATACTGCTCTTTATTAAGCCTTTTTAATTTCTGTTAGCAGACGTTACAACACCTCCTGGTCTCATTTCTGCTTGTTGAGATCAAGGTGGCTCTTATTAGCAGGAGTAGAGTTGCCTTTTGCCCATAAGCATGAAGGGAAAGGGCAGGACTGCGCCATACCCCAGCACTGTTGGTCCTGCTGCCTGTCCCCTCCTCTACCAAGCACTTCTTCGCTATCACAGCTCCTGCAGAGTCAGATTATAACACCCTCTGATGGGAAACTCTCTGCTTTTGCAGACTGTTTACAGCTAAAGGTGGAGAATCATCTTTCTGCAGCTTTTTTTTGGTATTTAAAGGGGTAATTTTGTCACTTGTGGATGCTTTCTGGCTTGCTGGCAGTGCCCTGCAAACCCACATGCTTCTGCATTTGCCCATCATATCACTCCTCACTCCTCAGTCCTCATTGTGTTTTCCTGGCAACTCTGAAAAGCTTTTTATCCAGCACTTCCCATCAGAAGCACCAGGGAGTGTTTATGAGCAAGAATGGACTACACACACAATGCAGAGAAGCCAAGAGGGGAGTCAGGAGCTGCTTGAGAGGGTCCTGCCTGCTGCAGCTCCCCGTGGGGGCTGTCCTGGTGACGGTGACAGTGTGGGTGTCTGCTCAAAGGGCAGGGAGGAAACGTGTGGCACTCCTCATTCACCAGCTCATGCCTGAGTCAAGCTATCACCTTGTTTTCACTGAACACCTTTCCTGGAAGGCTGGAAATCCCCTCGTGTCCTGCTTTGCCCCCTGGCCAGTGTTACTTGCCATGGTATTTTCCTTCTGGCTCTTGGTTTCATTTTATCCCCTTTTGCCTCACCAGCCTTTTGAGACAAACTAAAGTAAAAAAGTCAAAGGAGCAGGTTCCTGTCCCCCCATCCCACCCTTCCCAGCACCTCCAAGAAAGCACTGGTGAGCACAACCTTTCCACTGTCCCTTGGCCATTGCACTTTCATTAGTAACTCGTGGAGAGTTTTTAGTGGATTTAAGGACTCATCATGGCCAGTGGTTGTGTTCCCATTGATGCTCATGAGGTTGGACACAATCAAGCAGCAGAGCTCACCACGTTGGTGCAAGGGAGGACATGCCAGGCTGTGGTGGGCAGGTGTGACATCCTTCACTGCCACCTGACACCCTTCACTGCCACCAGCTGCAGGTGGAACCATCACTCCACTAGAAACTTGTAAGGGATGTGCAGCTCCATTGAAGGGGGAGCTGTAAGATCCAGTGGGATTTTTGGGACCCACTCTGTGCTCTGATTGCTCCACAGCAACCGTCTGGTGCAGATATAGGGGTTGCTACTCAGGTTGGTACTTCCTGAGTCTGAGAATCAAACCACATAAAGATGCAGTCACTGATAGCATATCCTCATCTCCTAACCTGGGAGCAGGCTGACATGCCTAGAACCTGCCCTGCCAGGGCCAACATCCCACCAAGCAACTCAGGATGCTGGAAAACCCCTCCTTTTGGTGTCCTGCCTCCCTCCTGCAGGGATGGAGGACTCTCCTTTTCTGTATTTACATCATGAACAGCCATTGGTTTGACCCCAGTGCTTTTTATCCAGCCACCAGCTGAAAACCAGGCTTGGTGGCCATGTCACATAGAAAAGAAGCTCAGTGTGGGCTGAAGCTTCACCTCAGTGCTTGGATCACACTACCAACACCCTCCTAGGTCCTTTCCCATGTGGCATCCCACCACCCCACTAGACCATGCTGGCAGAGCAGCTGCCGAGCCCTTCCCTAACACACCCTCCAAGATGGAGAAATTAATCTCGGCATAAAATGACTCCCAAGGCTTTAAATCAGATGACCACGGGTTTTTCACGGAGGGGCGTGGGAGGATTTCCAAACCAGCTGCCAGTGAGGTGTGATCCCTGTTTTCCTGGTGCGTGCGTGCACACACGCACACTCAGGCACACACAGCTCTGCAGGGAACCTGCTTGCTTTCCCCAGCATGACCACATTGTAAGGCTGGAAACAAAAAAAAGAGGATGGGGGACAGGCCCCAGTTGGGAGTCAAGATCAAACCCACACAAGCAGCTTCAGATTTCCCTTGTGATTTTCCCTGTGGAATTCCTTGTTCCGGCAAGAGGTATTAGGTTTCTCCTAATACCTGGGCAACATTTCCTGTACATAGCTTAAATATTCTTTACAATAAAGAACAGCTATTACTTTACCCATAGCATCCTTTTCCATGCTGAAAACTATTCCCCAGTTTTCTTCTTCCTGGAGCACAAAATCACTCTCGTTTTTTGAGCTCCCCAATATATCACATTCTGAAAGCATCTCTTTGGTGTTGCCCACCGTGTCCCATCCCAGATTAAATCTCTTCCCAAAAGCACAGGACCTGAAGTGAGATGTACCTTTTCCTGGTGCTGAGGAATCTGGGCACCATCTGAGCCAGCAAACCCAATCTCCTGCATTTTCTTCTGCTAAAACACCCTGGAATTTGGCTTTCCTTTAGGATTTCACTATTATTGTCGTTATTAGTATTATCATCATCATTATTTTCTCCAGGGACATCATGCTCTTTGTTCAGAGTTGGCTGATGAGACTTTTTTATTCCTCCTCTCCCCCAGTCCTTCACTCCTCACTGGATGGTTTCCAGCTTTGTCCCTTGATGGAAGGGAAAATGAGGCACAGGAAGGTGCAGAGATGGGCTGGAGCCCATGGTGACTGTGGCTTTAGCTACTCTTATCCACACATCCAGCTCTCTCTGCACCAAACCTGGCTGTGCTGGAGCATCCTGAGGTGTGTCCTGTGTAGGTACATTTTGGGGTGTGTTACCAGTGTGGTCCTCAACATAGTGCAACATAGAGCTTCCAAATCAACCCATGCGGGCAGGTGCAGGGTGTCAAAATCCTGGAGATGTTGATTTGGGTTGGAAATCAAGGAAAGCTTTGCTCAGCCCTGGAAAAGGTTATTTGAGGACAGTGGGAAAACTAAGATAGACAAATGTCTCCCTGTGAAATGGTTTGGGGAGAAATGACACTGCATTAGGCTTGGGGAAGGGGTGATGATAAATCCACCAGGAAAAGGAGGTACTGCTGTGTTCCTGCACAGCCCCAGCCCCACTCTGGGCTCCTGTTGGGCAGGGACATGGCAGGGCTGGTGTTAAATTCACTGTGCCCCTTCAGCCAAATGATTTATTCCCCTCCCTGACACCTTGGCTGCCTCTGGAGCTTGTTTATCCAACTTGACTCAGGGAGAACCTTTCTCAGGGCAGCGAGGTGAACTTGTTTACACATTTATTTATCATTTTATTGGCCATGCCCAGCCTGCTTGGCACGCAGGAGGGGACGGCGGGGACATCGGGCTGCCGGGGCATGTGCCAGCTCTGGGAAGCCACACAGGCTGTACATGCCTCGTTCACATGCACACAGGGAGGAAATGCTGTGGGCTCAGCTTTCCTGACCTCCCCGTCACCCAGCACAGCCACGGTTCTCCCGGCAGCTGCACCTCCTCCAAGACATGCGAAAGGAGCATGAGCAGCCATCGGCAGTGCAGGGGCGCTGCTGGGCTTTCCAGCTATTTCCAGGAAGCCTGGAGAACAGCTGAGCCTGATAAACAACAGGGATAACCTGCCAGAATAGGAGGTGTTTTTCTCCCAGTGGTACTGGGAGAAAAATTGGACGTCTTGTCTCCTGATGCAGATCTGGCCACAAAGACCCAAGGAGGGATGTGACACCCCAAGAAGAGATGTGACACTCCAAGGAGGGATGGGACTTCCCAGTTTTGGGTCTTTCCAGAGCCAAAATGCTCTGGCTGCCTCTGCTGGGGTACAAGCAAAAGGATGGGGTGCACTGGGTCTTGCTCATGGACTTGAAGGTAGGGACTAAGCACTGGTGGAAATGCTGATTTCTGTGACTGGGAGACCGAAGTTTTCTGCCCCTAAAAATGCAAATGGGCAGTGTCAGGTTACCCTGCACAAGTGAAGAATAAATGCTCCTTAGTCACCGCTATAAATTTATTTGGAGTAAACTTGAGCCTTCATCCCAGTTATGACCCAGGCAAGCATCCCACCTTGATGCCAATAGGAAATTCTAACATGCTGGTGCAGAAATTTGAGGATTTGTCTTGGTTTTTTTCTTCTGCATCCAGTAGGGTGTAGCTCAGGCTGTGATTTGGGCCTGAGCAACAAGGTAAAGCCGCTCCACTCCCAGGATTGTGAGATACTGGCCCCCTTTGTGCCAACACTAGTGCTCTGAGGATGGATGTGTGCTCATGAAACAATGCTCCCTTTCAAAAAAAAAATTAAAATAATAAATAGGAAAAAAAAAAAGAAAAAAAGCTAGTTGTTTTTTTTTCCAGCCTGGGTCCATTTCTCAGATGGAGGGTTGGATCCCATCCACAGCTGAGGATGAGGCTTTGGGATGGGAAAAAGGACTCAGAAGTAGCTTTGCCAGCAAAATCTCCATGTTGTTGAGCCAACCTGAGCAGGATGAGTCAAGCCAGAAGAGGCACCTGCCAGCAGTGATTTTTGTGTTTATTTTTTTCTCCAAGGTGGATTTTCCAAAGGCAAGGAATGGATTTCCATCTCCTACCAGCTGGGAAGAACACGTACATGAGGGAGCACAGCCTGCAAAGCCTCTGTTTCTCTTAAATATGAAATCACCTCTATTTACTGCCCTATTTTCCCTTTCCTTTTTTTTTGGGTGCAGCTCAGCTACTCAGAATCTGACCAAGTCAAACACCATAAATGGAAGAGCAATTTCATAAACACTTAAATCACTTATGGCTGTTGCAGTGACAGCAATTAGGTGGAAGACATGAGGCTGGGGAGAGGTTTTAGGGGTATGGCTTTACTAGCCCAAATTTTGGAGAACCTGAGGTTGCTTTTTGTGGCTCAGTTTTGGATGTCCTGTCACACTGTGTTTGCAGAGATGGGGTTGGGTGTCCTCAGCAGGTAACGGCCCATCTGCAAACAAGACAAGACAAGGATATGTGGGATGAGGTTGGAGTGTGCCAGCACTGAGTCTTAGTCACCTGTTCTGTTGATGACTGACTCTGTCTGAATGCAAAAGGACCAGATTTTTGAGTAGCATCTGAAGGCATCCAGGGATTGAGGTGGTTGCGTGTGCTCCTGCACGTGTCCAAGGGAGCTGTGCCTGTTCAGCCATGGAGGACTGGATTGAGATGGGTTTGACCCTGTATGAGGTGGGTTTTCAGGGATATTTGGCTGGTCAGCTCTGGAATGAGCACCAGTGTTTAAGGCAGGACACGGAGGGGACATGCAACACATCCATGCTCAAAGCGCGTCCTGCAGATACGGCACTGTAGCTTCTGTGACCCTCTGGCCACCCCTGCCTTCACCCCAAACCTGTACTGGTGGGATCCCCTTTAGCCACAACTGCAGAAAGGCCTTGTTTTTGCAGAGCTGGTAGGTTTGGGAAGTGCTCTGCAAATCTTTTGCCATGCAAACCTCCATGGGTGCAGACTGTACCGCCCATTGTCTCAGCACATGTTTTGTGAGACCCAACGTTCTGTCTGGCCCATGTGCATCACAGCACCTTCACCCAGCAGTGGGAGAGAGATGCCCATCACTCCAGGTGCCTGGGATTGTCCAAACCTGGGTAATAAATAGACAACATGAAGAGAAGGAAGGTCATGCCTTGAGCCCGAGCCCATCTCTCTTTATTAGGAAGTTGGCAGAAAAGCCTGCCTGGGAGTCAGGCGTCCGTCAGATCTCTTGTTGACTCAGGCCACTCTCTGGCAGGTGTTTTCAGGCAGGCTGAGCCCTGGGTAAACAGCCTGGGTGGGAAATGTGAAACCCTCACTCTGACCGTGCCGTCACCGCGGGCGTCAGCCCGGGGAGGTGCGGAGAAGCACGGACACATCGGCACGATGCAGAGGAGCAGGTGGGGATGAACACATGGGGTAAACCCATGTCTCCTGGCGTCACTTGTTTGGTTTTCAAGGAATGAGAAGAAAAAATGGAACCTTATTTACAGCACAGAGTTTGTGCTGGCACAGGTTGCCCAGAGAAGCTGTGGATGCCCCATCT
>WEIV01003920.1:87633-222844 GCA_013390005.1 Calyptomena viridis
CCTCCCCTCCCCCCCCCGCCCCAGAGGGCGGCGCGCCGGGCCCGGCCTGTCGGGATAGAAATAGGCGGCACCGCGGCTGCCGGCACATCGCGAGCGGACAGCGCAGCGCCACGACCAGTCCTTTCCGGTCCTCACCCGGCTGCCTCGCGTGGAGATTTTCCTACTTTTTTTTTTTTTTNAAACATTGAAACAGTTATAAAATATTAATTAAATAGCTGGAAAACAAATTAGCAAATATTTAAATAACTATATTAATAAATAAATAATAAAAAATTAATAAATCGATAAAATAATATTAAGCGCCCGCTTAGCGAGGGCTCCCCGCGGAGCATCCCCAGCCCTGCCGCTGTTCGCGGGGAGAGCCGGAGGGATGCGGGGAGGTCCGGGCTNTCTCGATATTTTTAATTTATTTTATATTTTTTTATCTTATCCCATTTTTATTTTCTACTTTTCTTAGCGTTCATTTTATTTTTTATCTTCTTTTCCCCTCTATTTCCTTTTTATTTCCTTAATTAATTCTTACTTTATTTTATTTCCCCCTCTTTATTCTTTCACTTTATCTCCTTTCAACCTAAATTATTTTCGCAATTTAATTTCAATCTCCCCGTTTTAATTTTATTCCGTTTTCATTATTTTCACGATTTTTTAAAAATTATGCTTATACCAAATGAATTTCAAATACGCCAAGAATTAAATATAAAAGTCTTTTAACTGTACATTTCTTAGCTGGGGGGGGGTCTCCTTTACACCCACCCCCCCAAACCCCTCTGGGCACAGCCCCGAGGCCGCGCTGGGCGGGGGTCGCGTCCCCCCCAGAACAAAGCGGGTCCTTTGTCCGCGCTGCAGTTCGGGGGGTGGGCGGCAGGGGGCAGCACGGCCCGGGCGCTGCATCCCCCCTTCATCCTCCTCCTCCTCCTCCNTTTCCACCCCGATTTCCATCGCGGTCCGCGGCAGGGCTCGCCCTCGCTCCTTCCCGGCGCGCCGTTCCTGGTGCCGCTCCTGCCGGCTTTGTGCCCTGAAAGCTCCGTCCCTCCTTTTCTTCCTCCTCCTCCCCCTCCTGCCGTAAAACCTTCACGAGGCTCCGACCAGCATCCGAAAGCGCCGCAGCCGCCCGCTCAAACCACCGACTGCAGCAAAAACCCCTTTTTATTTTTTATTATATATTTTCTCCCCCTCCTTCGTCTTTTTTTTTTCCTCCTCTTACTCCCCGCAAACGCATCAAGGTGGACGCGGAGCGCAAAAAGACCTTTGTTTTAAAAATGCCCATGGAGCTGACGCAAAGCCGCATCCAGAAGATTTGGCTTCCCAATGACAACCGCCCGGCGCTGCCCCGCCGCTGTGAGTACGGGCACCGCCGCATCCCCGCGGGACGGGATGGAATGGGATGGAGGGGTGGGTGGGGAGCAGCCCCCGTCCTCTGCGCGCCCCGGAGGGGCTCTTTGCAGCGCCCTCCTCCCTCAGCATCCACGCAGCATCCCGCCTCCCCCCTCCTTTGCCTGCTCCAGCATCATCCCGTGTCCGCATCCCACCCGCTGCCATCCCGTGACTCACTTCCAGCCCTTGGGAGCTGGAGGAAGGTGCAGCCATCACATGGTCCCGCGGAGCGGAGGATGCGGGGAGGTGCTGAGACACGAGTGGCCCAATTTCCACTCTCCCCCGCAGCTCCCCCTTTGGCTTCCAGCCCTGGGATTTGAAAGGAAAGGGAGCAGGTTGTTCACCTCGGCTCCCGGGCACCAGCTTAGCTGGGATTTTCAGGGTGTCATGCACTTTGCTCTGAGATTTATTAATCACAGAATCATGAATGGGTTGCATTGGAAGGGACCTTAAAGCTTATCTAGTTCCAACCCCTCTGCCATGTGCAGGGACACGTTCCACTAGACCAGGTTGCTCCAAGCCCCATCCAATTAGTGCGTGATAACTTTATCTTTTCTTGAGGTGGAGGCGGGATTAGGACAATGGATTTAAAGAAAAAAAAAACCCAACCAACGAACCACCAGCCGTTTGCACTTTACCATTTAACCCTGTGGGATGAGATGGGGAGCAGGTGGAGGGGAAGATAAAAATTAATGCTGAAACTTCTGCAGTGGTTTCCCCTTCTCTTTGAAGTTGATAAAGATCCTTGAGTGGTTAAAACCAACCTCGATGCCTAAATAAAATTTAAAAATAGAATAAATTCTTGGGTTATCCCGGTGATACTATAAACCAAATAATGAATCACAATACAATCCGAAGGCTCAGGAGGCAGCTCCTTTAACTCGCCTAACAGCTAAACTGACAACCTGCCAGTTGTGCAACTCCGTGTAACTCTAAATGAGCGTCTCAGGAATCCGCAGAGCCGGGATGGAGGAGGTGGCACTGGATAAAGGATGCAAGTGGCTCGGGCAGTTGGGTGAATCAGTCTTTCCAATGCTTTCCTTCATCAGGCATTTAAAGGCGCTTCCGATGTTTATTTCCCTTGGCTGGAAAGTTCCCCCTTCTAAAAAAAATAGTATTTTTTTTTTTTAAAATAGATATCTTATGAATTTGCCAGCTGTTGTTGCCCGTGGCTGTGGGTCAGGCACCCTGGAGCAGATGTTCGGACGCGCAGCCTGTGCCAGGCAAGGGCAGCTCTGCAGCAGGAGCTGCTGAGGAAATGGATTTCAGCAACAGGCTGAACATCTGGGTTGCCAGGGGGCTTTGCTTAGACTGGGTTAAAATGGCTTAATGCTTTTGCACGTGTATCTGTAAGGTTTGATTTTTCTCAAGGACTGACACCTCTGAAAGAAATCCCTTGTGCAACACAGAGCCTTCCCAGTGTTTTTTGCCTCTTCACTCCCCTCTCTCAGAGGAGAGAATTCCCTCTTGGCAAGGGAGAAAACTAACATATTTAATATATTAAAGCACTAAGGGACTTATTAATAACATGATGTGGGTTCTAATTGTGTTTTCTCGGGGTGGGAACAAGCCATCCTGGGCACCGTTTGCTGTGCAATATGGGAGGAGGGTTACTAGGCTCTTTTAGCTTTATTTGTTGTTTGGTTTTTTTTTAAACTCGAGGTGCTATTAATTCCTCAGCAGCAACAAAGAGCAGAGCCACAAAGCTGGGTGGGAATGGAGCTATAACGGAGACCAGTGTGGTCCCTCAGGGAGCGGGAGCATCCCTGGGAGCATCCTCTGGAAGCTGCTCCCTGCGTGTGAAATAATTAGTCTGATTGCCGCTTCCTCGTCAGTGGGAGGCTGGAGTGGCTTCGAAGTGATGCCTTCATCTGGCCTTTTGAGGCAATCCATTAAATTGCTGTCAAGCTGCACGTCTCTCACGTAGGGGCTGGGAAAGTCAAGTCGTCGCAGGCGCTGGCTGGGCAGAGCCAGGAGAGGGGAGGGGGCTCGGGAAGGGGATGCTCCAGGAGGGAAGGGGCTGCCGCTGCCTTTCTCTGTCCCATCCCTTCTCTTTCCCCATCACCCGGGCTCAGGGGGTGGGAATACACGTCGGTGATGTGCGTGTAAAACACGCAGTTCCACGTGTGCGTGTGAAGTGCAGGAACATTCATCCGTGAAGGTGTCAGGGAATCGCAATGGGAAGAAGCTGGAAAAGGGGAGTGTTAGACTAATGGAGAACATGTGGTGTGGGGGTGCAATTATTACAAGGAGACAGTAAAAATGCCTGAAGTGAGTAGGTGGCTCTCTTATCCAGCCTTTTATAGAAGCAAATTTCCTTTCCTCCTGTGGTTTTGCTTTGATTTTTGTTGAGATTTTGGGGTTTTTTTCTTCCTTCCACCCACTCTGGTGAAGCACGTGGGTGCATGAGCACTGACCTTCTGGCAGATAGAAGGCACAAGTGATGAGCTACTTCTAAATATCCTGATTGAGCCTGAAAGTCACCCCTGACTTTGACTTACCTGGCTAGATATGGATAAGGAGTAATGAATATGCATTGAAATCCCCGATAGCTTTCCAGCAGTGCTGAAAAGAAATGATGAATGAGGTCTTTGTGAAACACCAAGCAAAACACTGGTTTCCATTTCATCCCTGATGCAAAGTTTCCACAGAGACTTTTGTGATTTAGCTGGATTTGGGCTCAGATTCCTGATAAAAAGTTGGTTGCCCGATGTCCTGCCAGTATTGGATCTTCCCAGGTCTGTAAACTTTTTCATGGTTCAGGGGGAATCTGAATCTTTCCTTTGGCAGCAAAGCAAACTGGGGGGAGATTGCTTAAATACAGGTGTTGTACTCCTGCAGCACCCTTTGGAAGTGGAATGTGTGTGCCAGCTCTGAGACTGTCACAGCTGTCTGGAGCCAAAGGGACATGAACAGTGCCCAGCATTGTCCCTGTCCTCTTGGAGTGTTATTTAATGGTACTAAATCCTCTTGTCTCTGCTTTTTGAGATCCTTTGTCCACAGGCAGGTAGGGAAAGGAAGAGTTTCTTTATTCAGGAATTATTCCTTCCTCTTCCCTTTATGTAATAAGTGTGTGAGGTTTGTTGCAAAAGCAGACTTGCACCCACAGGTTGGGTGAGGAGTGAGACTGTTAGAAGGGGAAAAAAATGTTTTCTGGCTGTGTTGCACAGCTGCCTTGGGACCCCAGCATGGAACATTGGTTCTTGCTGCCAAAATCAGTGAGAGCTGCCCTGAGGTTTTGAAACTCAGCACTAGGGAGGCAGGTTGCACAAAGGCAGTGAGTGTGAGAGCAGCTCCAGCCTGAGGAATGTGGAATATTTAGGAAAAGAATAGAGAAAAGTTACCTAAAATATATTTTCATCTTTTGCCTGCTGAGTCTGACTTGACAAGATGAGCAAGATGATGGGTGGCTCCTCTTTGCTGTCTGGGTACCAGCACCAGAACTCTTCCTTGTGGCCTTAATTTGGTTTCTTCAGCTGTTGGATTTACTTTTTCTCTAGCAGGGGAGGGGAATCCCATGTACTTCTTGTGTTCTGTGGATACTGTTTGTCCTTTACAGAACGACACTGGCTCTCTATCCCCGGGAGCCTCTGGCATGCCCTGGTCCCACCTCCAGGCAGCTGGGGCCGGCAGGCAGAGCTCTCCACCCAGACCATAATTAACCTGGGTTTTATGGCTCTGCCACCACCAGCCACTCACTCCCTGCATTCCTTTCCCATGAGGTCTCCATGCTCACCGGGTGGATGGAAGGGTGGGTGAGAAATTCCCTGGGGAGTCTCGTCTATCCTGCGTGCTGGGAGGGCTCCTGGCTGTCACACGGGGCTGCATAAAAGGCAGCTGGCTAATCTAAATTCCATTAGGCATCGTTAAGATCTTCTTTTCCGGTATTTAAAGTGCCTGGCTTTGTGCCTTGGCCTTTCCTGTGTGCAGCACCATGTGAGAAGCAATTCTTCAGGGCAAGTCCTGGAGATGAGCAGGGATGCAGCCACGGGAGAGGGATGTTGTCACATTACATGATCCATGTGTGGTCCAGATGCATCTCCTGATGCTGGGGCTGTGAAGGACTAAAATATTCCCAAACTCCCAGTCCTGTAACCTCAGGAATTTCCTCCAAACTGAACCAGGAGTATACTTTCTAAAGGATTTATGGGGGGAGAAAGTGATTCACCTGGGCAGCCTGGGAGCTGATTTGTCTGCATTTTGGTCATGCCATTTGAGTGATTTGGACAGGGGTTTATCCTCACTTGCCAAGTCATCAGTAAGTGGTGCCTCTGGATTTTATTTCCAGCTGTTTGACATGGATGCTCTTTATCATAAAAAACCCCCAAACCAACAGCCAAGCTTAAAACAGGTTTACGAGGAAAAAAAAGGAAATTAATCACTTGGGTATCTGCTTTTAAATGCTGGTGGTTCTGTGGACCTTATGCCTTTTTTGTCTTCAGGAAAAAAAAGAATAATTACTTAGTTGCATTTGCATGTGTATCAGCTAAAAATCTTGTCCAAGATTTTGGACTATGGTCTCTGTGGGTGAAGATCTCTGCAGACCTGGTATTTTAGCACAGGGGCAGTGTCTGAAGTGCACTGCTGCAGGGACTGGTCCAAAGTCCTTGGTTATCTTTTTTTTTTTTGTTGTTTTATGGAATTGGCCTAGGCATGGGAATGAGAGGATGTGTTTGCCTTCGTTTTTCTTTTTTTTTTAATAATTTTTTTTGTTGTTGCTGCCAATGAGGAAGCTGAGGCACAGAGATTTTCCAGGGAGTCTGGGCCAGCTGCTGGCTCCTTGCCTACTTTGCATCCATCAGGATGTTCTTGTCGTGGCTTTCAAGATGTCACTCGTGTCCCCTGGTTTGGATGGCACCAGGGGGAATTTGGGCCAGCATGGTTTAGCTGGTCTCACGGGTGGGCAGTTATGGAGCCATCCACTGTGCCCTCTGCTCAGGGTTTTGGTTGTCCAAGCTCATGAGAGGGGATGTGCAAGAGCTATTGCAGGTGATGGTGCACAGGCAGCAGAGGCTTTGGGTTTCCTCTGGCTGCTGAAGGACATGGGGAAGGCTGGGTGAAGAGCAAGTGCATTGTAGGGTTGATACAAGATGAGCTGGAGGATTCACAGCTGCTCATGTTCTTTCTCCTCCTCCCCCTTGTAGCCTGTGGGCCACAGCTTGCCAATTCCCCCACTGTGATAGTGATGGTTGGCCTCCCAGCCCGTGGGAAGACCTACATCTCCAAGAAGTTGACTCGCTACCTCAACTGGATCGGTGTCCCAACAAAAGGTGAGGCTTTCACTGCCAGCCTTGGGAAAACATGAGGTCTGGTCCTTGTGAGTTGCTCTAGGAGCTCGGTGCCTTGAGGAGTGGGAGATCTTTCCAAGATCCCATGGGCCAAATATCCCTGTTTTCCCATTGTTTCTCCTAGAGAACCTGGAGCTCAGGTTCTCCTTCACTTTGAAGACCAAGCAAAGACCATTCTTTCTCTAAGGATGCAATTTCTTGGCCTGTTGCTCACTTTAACTACAAAAACTGCACAACTGAGTTGAGCTCCTGGTTTTGATGGTTTTTGCCTTTCCCACATAGTTTTCAACGTGGGGGAATATCGCCGTGAGGCCGTGAAGCATTACAGCTCCTATGACTTCTTCCGTCCTGACAACGAGGAGGCCATGAAAGTCAGGAGGTAAGTGGGCAACACCTCTGTGCTCCCAGTTGGGTCCCAAATAGGTGGTAAAGCCCATGGCTGGAAGCACAGTTACTCAGTTTCTTTGGGGGGTGAGAAGCAGAAAAGATGGGCTCTACCTCGAGTTTTCCCAAGGAGGGCCTGACTTAAGCACCAAGAGCTCGAGAATGAAGCTGTATGGGCTTGGTAACTTCAGGGTCAGCAACACATTTAGAGGACATCAGGACCACACGTTTCTCACTTCTTTTGCAGGCAGTGTGCCATGGCTGCCTTGAGGGATGTCAAGCTGTACCTGACGGAGGAGGCCGGACAGATTGCGGTAAGCATGGAGATGTGCTCCATGGGATTTGGCAATTCCTGGTCCCAAAAGCTCTGTGCCCTGTGCAGTTTGCTCTGCAGTTCCTTCTCTGAGGAGGGGTTCATTGGGAAACCAGACACTTGTGGTGCTGATTGAAATCTTTGCTTTTAAAGGTATTTGATGCTACCAATACCACACGGGAGAGGAGAGGAATGATCCTAAACTTTGCCAAAGAAAACGGATTCAAGGTTGGTACCATGGGGCTGGTGCCTGTGTTCCATAGTCCACCTTGGTGTACTGTTGGTATATCTTCTTTCACTAACATGTTGTCCTTATCATGCTCCTGTGTGAGGCATATTTTGCTGCTGAGTGTGAATAAAAATGTGAAATTCTTTCCTCCTTCTGAGATTGTTATGGGGAATGAAATGATGGGAGTGGGGCAGAGGGAGAGCTCTCTGGTCAAGCAGGGAGAAGGTTGGGTTGGGCAAGGAGCTAGTTGAATGTTACAAACCTTGTTGGTGGCTTTCAGTTGATCTTTGCTTTGCTTCCCAGGTATTCTTCATTGAATCTGTCTGCAACGATCCCACAGTAGTTGCCACTAATGTTATGGTAAGTGTGGAAGTGTCTTGTTTTTTGTCTTCCCTCTAAAGACAGTTTGGAATGGCATAATGTTCACAAGCCCTGGTCCTCATGATGGACTTCAACCACCCTGTTGTCTTTTGGAGGGACAATACAGCATGGCACAGGCAATCCAGGGGTTCCTAGAATGTGTTGATAATGACTTCCTTCTCCAAGTGATAGGACCCAATGAAGAGAAGGTGCTGTGATGAACATGGGGGAGCTGGTGAGGAATGTGAAGCTCAAGGACAGCCTGGGCTGCAGTGGCTGTGAAATGAGACCTCAGAAGAGCAGACTTTGGCTTCTTCAGGGATCCTCTTGGTGGAGTACTATGGAATAAAGCCCTGGAGGGAAGAGGGGCCCAAGAAAGCTGGTTAATATTTAAGGATCGTCTCCTAAGTTCACATGTGATGCATTCCCAACAAAGAAGTCATCAAAAATGCCAAGAGGCCTTCATGGGTGGACAAGGAGCTTCTGGACAAAGTCAAAACCCAAAAATGAAGCCTACAGAGGATGGAAGGAAGGACAGGCAGCCTGAGAGGAATGTAAAGACTTTGTCTGAGGGATTGGGTTAGGAAAGACAAAGTCCATCCACAGGTCCTGAGGGAACTGGTGGATGAAGTGGCAAGACCACTGTCCATCATATGTGAGAAGTCATGGCCATCCAGTACAGTTCCCACTGACTGGAAAAGGGGAAACATAACCAGCATCTTTGGAAAGGGGGGAAAAAGAGGACTTGGGAAACTGCAGGCTGGTTGGTCTCACCTTGCTGTTTGGCAAGGTCATAGAGCAGATCTTCCTGGAAACTATGCTAAGGCACATGGAAAATAAAGAGGTGATCAGTGACAGCCAACATGGCTTCATTAAAGGGAAATTGTGCCAGACAGATGGGGGTTGGTATTGGAACCAGTACTGTTTAACATCTGTTTAACATGGACAGTGGGATTGGGGTACCCTCAGCAAGTTCTGATACCAGACTGTGTGGTGTGGAGGGAAGGGATGCCATCCAGAGAGACCTGGACAGGCAGGAGAGATGGGTCTGTGCAAACTTCATGAAGTTCAAGTCCCAAGTGCAAGGTCCTGCTCTTGTGTCAGAGCAATTCCAACCACACGTACAGGCTGGATGGAGAATGGATGAAGAGCAGCCCTAAGGAGAAAAGGTGCTGGGCTAGGGCTTGATCATGTCTCTTGCTTCTGTTGGAAACTGCTGTCCCATGCCAGTGCCCAGCACACAGCCTTTTCCATGATGCTAATGAAATGCTCAGTTTGCTCCTTTTTTTTTTTTTTTAAACTGGATCTTTTTGAGGATTTTAATCCTTTTGGAAACTCATGCTTGAAGGGTGAGAAAATTAACTAGTAGTTGAGTGTAGGATTTTACTCCACAGGGTGCTGCAGATGAATGGTGCTCCTAGTGCCAGGATCACTGGAAAATACACCATGGGCCTGGGTTGCTGCCACATGTTACTCTGTTATCCTGTTGGTTTCAGGAACTGCTTGTGAAGTTACTCATGTATAATGCTGCTGTTTAAACCCAAATCTTCAAGAAAAATAGCTGTTACATCAATTCAGGCGGAACTTATTCCATAAGAGTTCTGAATAGTCACATTGTCCATTTTTAGTATCTTTCAGCCCAGTATCTTGCATCAAATAATACACGGAAAGGGGTGGTTATCCTACTATCCTGTTGGTGACCTGGGATAAGCCTCTTGTCTAAGCTCGTGCACTTGCCATTCTCAGCTTGAATTTAAATCTGATGCTTTTCTTTACCCATAAGGAAGCTCAGTTTTCTCACTGTTGAATGGTGAGGTGCCACCCCAGCTCCTGGGAGAATGGTACAGATGTGCATCAGTCCACGTCCAATCATGCAATGGTTAATTCCAGATTCTCTCATCTTATGCTCAGTTCTGGGTCTAGTTTGCTTCTTTCCTGCCCTGTGATAAGTGATGACTATGGAGTGTCTCAGCTGTTTGCTGGATGTTGGCAGGACTTTGAAATTCCAGATTAGCATGGTCTGGCTGGAAAAGCTTCCTGACCAATCCTTGTGCCGTGTTTTCTCCCCTGTTGCAGGAAGTCAAATTGTCCAGCCCAGATTACCGGGACTGTAACTCAACTGATGCCATGGAGGACTTCATGAAGAGGATCAATTGTTACCAAGCCAGTTACCAGCCACTTGACCCTGATGACTATGACCGGTAAGACTTTGACTTAGAAACTGGCTTGAATGCCTTTCTCCTCCTGGGAGAGAAGCAGTGAAGGGTAGAGCTGTGTTTCATTTTGTCTTCAAATACCTGACTGTGCTAGAGTAATATATGGCCAAGCCTCACCTTGAAACCAGGCTTTTTCCTTGAAAATGGTGTTTTTTCCCCAGCCCTGTGCCAGGGAGTCAAGTGTTAAAACTTTCCCAGTCTCTTCTGGGCTCAGGTATGCAGGTTTCAGCTCTGGTCTGCTTGTCTAAATACAAAGGCTTGGAAAAGCTCTTGAGTTTGAGTGGTTGAGGTGCTTTTGTTATTGTCCCACTTAAAGGAAGGGACTCCTTGGCTCAGATCACAGGATTGAGCAAGCCCTGTTGTTTCTGCCTAGTTGTATGTCCTGAGAAGACCTTTGCTGTCCTGCATGACTCTGCAGGCACCTCCCAGCCTTTCCACTGCTCACAATCATGTCTGTGTGCCCTGCACGGATTATCCCAGTCCTGCTGATCCCTGTCCTGGGGAGGAGCGTGTTCCCTGTTAGTCCTATTTAATCCTCTTTACTGCTGCAAGGAGAAATGTCGATTACACTGGTGTTATTCAGCTCTCCATGAATCCCCGTTACCTGTTGGCTTCTTGTTTAAAATAGCCTGCAGGCAATCCTTTTAGCTGGGTGATTATGTTGAGGGAGAACTCACAAGGCTGTTTTTTGAGAATGATGTTTCTTTCCTTCCCTAGGGAGCTCTCTCTCATCAAGGTCATCGATGTTGGCCGGCGGTTTCTGGTGAACAGGGTTCAGGATCACATCCAGAGCAGGATTGTTTACTACCTGATGAACATCCATGTCCAGCCCCGCACCATTTATCTCTGTCGGCATGGAGAGAGCGAGTTCAACCTCATGGGCAAGATTGGAGGTGACTCAGGCCTCTCCAACAGGGGCAAGAAGGTGAGGGAGAAGGAGAATATTCCTGTGTGGCTTCTGGGAGTGATTTGGCTGCAGTAGAGTTGGGTTAAGTGTATATTTGATGACAGCTGGGGTGCTGAGAATCCATCTGTAAGGATTTGGTTAAATTTGGGCTCAGGCATGACCTCATAACAAGATTTCCCAGCCATCAGTGTTGCACATAATCGTGCAGGTCGGGCTTAACAGATTGGGCTGCAGAAAGCAAATAAGCAGTGCTATGGTTAAGGATGGCCAGGGATCTTCCATAACACTATGGGAAAGCTCAGGTCATGGTGCTGTTTCCTGGATGCTGATGTTCCTTGGAAACAATAGTTCGCCTCTTTCTCTTCTGCTTTCTCTCTGTTCTCACATCCCTCATAGCTCTTGGGTATCAATGCATGTGTGGCTGCTCTTCACCTCAAAGCAGAAGGCTAATCTGTCTGTCTATGGAAAGCCAAAGCAGTCCTGGAGAAGGCAGCACTTGCTGGGAAGCAGGAAAAGAGGCCCATTAGAAGCTATGGACCAGGAATCTATTTCTTGTTTTTATGCCCCACAGTTTGCCCTGGCACTGAACGAATTTGTAGAAGAGCAGAACCTGAAGGACCTCAAGGTCTGGACTAGCCAACTAAAGAGGACAATCCAAACAGCAGAAGCTCTTCGGCTGCCCTATGAGCAGTGGAAGGCTCTCAATGAAATTGATGCTGTGAGTATCTTTGATTGCAGTAGGAACAGCTGGATCAGGCTGGTTGTTGTTTGACAAGAGATAGTGATAACACTGGGCTTTTCACTTCTGCCTAAATCTCAGCTTTTATGGGGAGATTTTCCTTCTTTGGAAAAGGATGGTACTTCTGCATCTGATTTTAGCAGTACCTTGTATGGGTGCTTCATGATGTTGGCTTGAATTACAGAGTGGGTTGGATTGGAAGGGTCTTGAAAGACCATCTAGTTGCAACCCCTCTGCCATGGGCAGGGGCACCTTCCACTAGACCAGGTTCCTCCAAGCCCCATCCAACCTGGTGGATTAAAATGATTTTTGCTTAGAACTGCTCTGTAGCTGAGCACTCACAGGGTTACAGACAATTGCTTTGGAGAAGGTTTTGCATGTTGGTTGAGCTGATGCTTTTTGGCTTGAGCATGACCAGTAATCTCATGGATGTCCTGTCCTGGCAGGGGGTGTGTGAAGAAATGACATATGAAGAAATCAGGGAGCAACATCCAGAGGAATTTGCTTTACGTGATCAGGATAAATATTACTACCGCTATCCTTCCGGGGAGGTAGGTGTGCAGGGAGACCTTTAGAGACGTGATTTTTACTTTAAATGTGGCCTTTTTGTCTTCATTCTGTCCTCTACACTCAAGCAGGGGAGCAGCGAGTGCTTCAAGAAACTAAAATCAGGAAAGGTCAGGGCTCACATTTACCTCTACATTGAGCTCGTGTGAAACTGTGGTATGTGAAGGTCTCACTAAGAAATGTATCACTTAACAAACAGTCCCACTGATTTTATAGCAAACTAGTGGGAAAGGGACTCTGGAGGTTTCTAATCAAACCTCCATGACTATATCCACTCAGTGTTGTGCTGCCCCAATTTCCTTTCTTTCATTTCCAAAAAAAGTAATTTTCATCCTGTTCTCAGTATCATTCCCTAAGGGTTGATGGTAATATCTCTGTTCCTGGCAGTCTGCTTTCAGAGTGTGACACAATGAGGTGGGAATTGACATCAGTTCTGGATGATACTTTAGGCTGTGAATTGAGCTATTTATCACCAAATTAAGTCATGCCTATAGACGTTTGGGAAAAGTCTTGGGAGACATCCTCATGACAGTAGCTAACAGGAGAATGTGTAGGGATGTCAGACACTGGCCCTGGGTGTTTGGGGCTCCTTCTGGCTGCCTGTCATGATTCCTTTTGAAGTCTTTCAAAACCCTGAGGTTTCTCAGGTTCCTTCAGGCTTTTCAGAACTTAGAAATCCTGTAGAAAATCAAGTTTGAAGATGATTGAGAGACACTATCCTCAAAGCCCCTGTTGCTCACCATAGTAAACTGTCCAGGACTGAGGTGTGATTTATTGAGATGTGGATGGCTTCTTCTCTGACAGAACAACTAGCAGCTATGTTTGAGTGGCCTGAAGATGAGGATTTATTTGTTCTTAGCAGTAATTCTGTTGGTTTAGTCAGAGCCATGAACTCAACACATGTACCAAGACAAACAGCATGGCTGTTTCCAAGGTGCTAAATTCCTTGATCCTATGCCATAACTCCCTTCCCTTCTGTCCCAGTCCTACCAAGATCTGGTGCAGCGCCTGGAGCCTGTCATCATGGAGCTGGAGAGGCAAGAGAATGTCCTTGTCATCTGTCACCAGGCTGTCATGCGCTGTCTCCTGGCGTACTTCCTGGACAAGAGTGCAGGTGAGCTCCCTATCCCTGGGAATGGGATTGATTCTGCTGGAGAAGGGATGATGGGAGCAGCTCTGAGGGGATGAGAGATGTGCTCAGGTCAATGTGAGCCTGGAGTGTGCATCTCTTTGTGGGATGGCCTTAGCCATTGACGAAGATGCTTTTGGAGAGGGAGTGGGATAACCCTCCTGCTTTGCTGTCTCTGCAGATGAAATGCCCTACTTGAAGTGTCCCCTTCACACGGTGTTGAAGCTGACCCCAGTGGCCTATGGTAAGTGGGACCTTCCTACCAAACGTGCTGAGGGGTTCGACTTGTGCCTCCTCCTGAGTCCAAACTGCCTCTGGGAGAAGAGCAGGGGTCTGTGGTGGAGCACTGGGTATAACACCCTGTGGGTTTGCTGATGGCCTCTGTGTCCTTGTGTTCCCTCCTGCAGGCTGTCGGGTGGAATCCATCTCACTGAACGTTGAAGCTGTCAACACCCACAGAGAACGGCCAGAGGTGAGTGTTGCTTTTCCTTGGAGCCAACCCTTGGTGTTCCCCTCCTGTCCCCTACGGTCACCCGGCAGTGGGAACACCTGGGGTGAGCATGGGGAGGTTGCTCAGTTGGGTGCTCAGAAGTGCTGCTGGTGGAGCATCAGATGGGCTCTTGCTCTGCCAAGTTGTGGCCGGTTGAGGGTTTTATAATGGAGAAGAACTGGTGCATGTGCTTTCCAGTGTGTTTGCCAGACCAGAGCTGGCCCAGGGAGAGCTCTTCCCTAGTCTTTGACTTGCACCTGCATGGTCATCCACTTGCCTCAGCAGAAAACGGAGCCACAGGTGGAGAAGGTGACTTCTCTCTGCTCTCCCAGTTGCCTGGCAGAGTCTGGGCTCAGTGCCTTGCCCAACATCTGCCTTTGCAGGTTTTGGGGTTTTTTTTCCTGGTACACCTACAGTTCTGTGGGGCTATCAAAGTGCCTTTCTGCAGGATGGGGCATGGTGGTGCTGGGCTGGGGATGCCGTGAGGAAAAGACCCCTTGTGTGGAAAAAAAAATCCTTTATGGTCTGGTCTGTTTGCCATGTGCTCCACTGGGAGCTCAGAGGCCAGAGCAGGGGGATACCAGCTTGGTGTCAGGGCTGAATGCCCAGGAGACTCTGGCAGTGCACATGTCCCAGATGCTGGGACCTTTCAAACTTGTGCTTAGTGGTGATGGAACCCAACTGGATGCTGGATGGTTGGAGCTGTCCCCTTTGGGCCCACATCTCCATTCCTTCTCTTCCCGTCCTTGGCAGGGTGGCAGCACCTGGGCCACCTCTCCCTCCCCACGGCTGTAAGGGGGAAGCCAGTCCTTCCCCCTGCCGTGGGGGCCATCAATTCCTTCCTCCACCACCCTTACTAGGGATGGCAGGAGGGCCACAGGTAGGATGGAGTGAGACACATGCAAAGCACTTGGGTTCCCCCGCTCGGCTGTGCAGGTACTGCCCCTCCATCCCTCCTCGCTTGAGTTGGAGCTTGGTGGTGCTGACCATCGCTGGCTGCTCTGCTCCCACTTCCCAAATCTTCCTAATCAGCTTGGGCTGGCTCATCTTCCCTCTCTTGCTTTCACACCTGTCCCTGGGTGGAGGGACTGACTTTGAGGAGGAGGCTGATGAGCGCCTCTCCCTGTTGTGCAAAGTTGTGGCTTGATTGCTGCTAGGATTTTAGCTATCTGTAGTTACTTTTTAGTGAGCAGAGGCTCAGGTGAGGGGAAAGTCGTGTCTGAAGTACAGGGCCTTTTTTTTCCCTCCCCTTCTTCATTCTTGAAACTTTGCATCAGGTTTTTTTTCCCGATGTCCAGAGCCTTTTGTTTGCTCATTGACAGTGATTGTGGGGAAAAGCAAAGGCCACTTTAAGAAAAAGAGAACCAAAACAACCTGCTTCTTTTTTTTTTTTCTTTATAACTGTCGCCTTCTTCCCTTTTTTTTATTTTACTTCATTTTTTTATATTTACTTTTATTTTCTTTGTCTCACTTTAATTTAGGAAGCAAAGAAGGGACCTAACCCGCTCATGAGACGTAATAGCGTTACCCCTCTAGCAAGCCCAGAGCCCACCAAAAAACCTCGCATCAACAGCTTTGAGGAGCATGTGGCTGTTTCTTCCACCCTGCCAGGCTGTGTTCCTCAGGAAGTGCCCACGCAGATGCCGGGACAAGTTAGTTGATCTCTTTAATTTTTTTTTTCGTTGCTGTTGTTGTTCTCGTTGTTTTATTGTTTGTTGTCCTCCTGTCATTCCTGAAGCTGAGGAACTGCTCTTGCACTTGCTGCAACCTGTGCTGCTGTCTCTGGGATGCATCTTCCGCCCACGGCTGCTGTCCCTCCCTGCCTTGGGTTGGTTTCAGGAGTGCCTGGCAAAGGGTCACTGTTGATCCTGTCTTGGTTTTGAGAGCGTCGTGAACTCCTCCACGGCTCTAGGCTGTGTTAATTTAGTGTCTTCACCATCCAGCATCATGGTATCAGCCTCCTGAGGAGCCACATTGTAGAGAGGGAAGGACCAAAGGGCTCGTGCCTTCCCTCTGGATGTGTTTGGCTCCAGTGTAGACCTGGGCATTGCAATAAAGCAAATGTTCTTGTGGTTCCCTAAAGACAGAGCTGTGAAGACTCATCTTTGGCTGGAGGGCTCTTTTTCCTGGAGTCATATACAAACTGGACCAAAATTGAGTAGAAGCCTCTTGGTGTGGTGAACCTGGGTGAAAACCTGTGGGTAGCTGCCGTGGTGCTCATGTGTGCTCCTCTTTCACCCACACATGAAGGGATGTAGGAAGAGAGACATCACTCACTGCATGCTTCTCCAGGAACAACTCCCCGGTCCCTGAGCTCATTAAGGAGCTGGGATGGTACTGGGGAAGCAGCACAGGAGCTGCTTTGCCATGCTGCTCTTCCCATCAGCTGCCTGTTGGATCTTGCTGTCTTGCCCAACCCCTCTTTTTGTTGTGTGTGTTGTCTGGTGTCCTCTTGCCTCTCCTCAGCCACATCCTGGGCAGGTTAGGAATGGTTCTGTGCTCCCCAATTTCTCTGCTTGGTCGCTGCCTGCACCAGCCTTCCATCCCAGCAAGCACCAAATGGGACAGAGCTTCAAGGCTCTGCTTGGGCTGGTTGAGTCTTGCAACAAACCCTTTGCTGGCTCTGGGTTTGGAAGCTCTGGCTGTCGGGTGCCCGTCGCTGCCGTCCGTTGTCCTCTGCCCGGTCTGGCGCCGCGTTACTGACACCTCTCTCCGTTCTGTCTCTCTGCAGCCTTTACTAGGGAAGGCATGCCTGTAAGTACCCTCTTGCGTCTTATTCCCCCTCCTCTCCCTTGCCATGTTTCTTGCCATCTTCTGTTGTGAAATCTGGCTGGCCAGTGGAACTCTTGGAGTTAGTATTTCTCTTTTTTTGGGGAGATTTGTCTTAGGAAAGGATGCTGCTTTGTCCAACCCCTGCGTACCCCTAGCTTGATTATATCCCAATTTTGTTGTGAAATGAAGCAAATTCTCACTTACACTCTGATGCCTAAATTCCCTGGACAGTCATGAGATGGGAGATGCTGTTGGGCTTTCCTGGAGATGTCTCATCTGTGATAGCACATTGTACTATAGGTGATAGACTTGTGTGTTCTGCCCTTCCTGAGGGCTCCAAATTATGTGTAGGAGTGATGGCACCACAGACATCTGAGGAGGTTCTGACCTTCTCAGGAGTGTGCTTTCTGGAGCTGGACTGATCCTGGACCAGACACCTACAGTTCTGCAAACCTGGATTTTGGGAGCAGTCAGCCTAGATGTCATGGGCTGAGTTAGGTGCAAATTCTTCTTCTCTACCTCTATTAAGAAAGGAAAACACCTTGAGCATTTAATGTGCTACTTCTGAGTAATCAAAACTTTAGCAGTTAGGCTTAGTGCTGTTAGATCCTTGTGTAATTATCAGGACAGCTTCTGGCTAAGTTTCAAACCATGGGACTCAACTTATGCTACACCATTCACTTGAGAGTGCAGCAATAGTTGGGCTGTGTTCAAATGTCTCAAAGACTTGGGAGATTCTGGGCTGAACTGAGACTGGGGTAGTGCCCAGGGGTCTGTATGTTTCTTCCTCTTCTAGAGCAAAGGTTTTTGAGGAAAGAGGAGTTAGGAATGTTGTACTTGGCTCTGCTGCTGGACAGGTTGGCCCAGGACCACAATGATCTTCCCCAATGTACAGGTTGAGTTGCTCAGCATAGCCTGCATGCCTGTGCTCCTTCCCTTGCTGCTCATGGGCACAAAAGCCCCTGATGAAATGCCTGGTCTTCGTGGGTTGCTTTGAAAGTGTTTTTTATTCTTTGTCTATCACTCCATCTACCTTTTTCCCATCCATATTGGGAGCACTGTGTGCCCCAGTGCTGGCTGGGACACTGCAAACGCACTCAGGTGTTGCGTTTGGGAGATGACTGTTAGATTTTTCTGGACCAAGAGCTCTGCTGGCATAGACAGTGATGGTTTCCCATCCCAGCTGTGAGTTTGCAGCAGCAAGTTTAAAATCTCCAGCTGCTGGGAGCCTGTCTCCATCTCCTAGTGTGGGACTTAAAGGCTGCTTTGCAAGACCTATGAAGGCATCCCAAACTAAGGGCTTGGTGACATTGATGCTGCTGTTAACTCTTGGAGGCTGTTGTCTGGTACACCTGTGTGTTTGATCCCTCACTGTGTCCCATCACTACCTGTATGGGGTCAGGGGAAGTGGAAGGTACCTCATTCCTGGTTTGCTCCATGGGACTGGGTTGGCACTGGATGCTTTGTTGCATCAGCTCTCGGTGTTGGGGTCTTAACCCCCATCCAGGAGGATCAGGAGACACCCGAGAGGCTGGGGATGTGGCTGTGTACTTCACAGTCCTCCTGGCATTGGGATTGAGCTGATTTGGGGTCGTGGGACTACCTGGTGGGATGATTTCCTTTTGCTTGGTTTGTGATCCAAAGTGCACTTTTTACAACCACCTGATCCCCTCCCTTCTTTTCCCCTTCACTTTTCATGCTTAAAGAAGACCTGTTTGTCACTTTCTCAAAGTTTTCTCTTTACTAATATTTCCAAGGTAAATGGCTGTGGTGCATGTGGCTTTTCCTAACCCTCCTCCTGTCTCCTTAGATAACAGAACAGCTCAGTCCTCTCTGCCTTGTAGCCTGGCCAGGATTGCTGGTGCTTGTAAGAGGCAGTTTAGGTAGTAAAAGCCAAAAAAGAAAACTTAAGAAACCTTCCTAGCTGTTTCCTAGTCCTCTTTTCCCCACCTACATGTTTCATGTAGTTTTGTGAGTTGGGAAATGTCCTTGTGGTTATCTCTGGGTTTCTCCTCGAGTGGATTCTTTCCTTGGGGCTGGTCCTGCTTGTGTTTAGTTGGTCGTCTCTGGTTTTGTGGTTCTCACCACACACTGGTGGGTAGTTGTTGTTGTCACCCTGTACCAGGGCTGTGTCTGGAGTGTCTCTAGGGCCCATGAAACCTCATGGGGTGTCATGGAGGAGCAGTTGCTCCTGCCATACTACGGGTGGTGGCTTGTCCCCATGCTGGCTCCATGGCATGGCTGGTGGGAGTTGGCTCTTCTTGGCAGTGCCAAGGATGGACAAACAATGACCTTGCCCTTGGCAGGCCGGGAGGGACACTGCCCACCCTCAAGGAGAGCAAAAGAGAGATGTTTAATTGGGCTGCTTGACTAACCACCATGGTCTCCTGTCACCTTGCCTTATGTGGAGCAAGGAGCAGCTTCAGAAGTATGGAGTTGATGGATTGAGAGGGTTGCCATGGATTTAGCTCAGTTTTTAGGGATATCTCTATCAAATTCTCACCCTATATTCAAAACCAGATGATGCTTGAGGGGAGGAGTGTGGGTAGCAACTCGGCATATCATGTGGGTAGCAAGTTCTGAGTTCGAAGGGATCTGCAAAGATCATAGGATCCAACTCTTAAGTAAACGGCCTATACAGGGATTGAACCCATGACTTTGGTGGTTTTAGTACCATGCTCCAAACCAACTGAACTGCTCTCAGGGTCACCTCTCTCTGGGAGGGCAGTGTCCCCTCCTGTGTGGTAGATGCTTTCGTAGTGAACCATACGTGGCTTTGTTACCCTCCCCCGTCCCCTTGTTGATGTGCACGTAGGACTTGCTGTAGGGCTGGGGGTCTGCCCCGAGCACAGCTCCTAAACCCCGCTGCTTCCCCTCTCATTTCAGAACATGAACAACTCTCAGAAGCCGTCGTGACTCCGTTGGCACTGTCGCGATGCCGCCGGCGCCGCCAGCTTCCCATCCCACCGCCGTTTCCGACGCTTGCTTATATCAACTGGTCTCCTCCGTCTGCGGCGAGGGCGACCCTCGACTGCTTCTGCTCGTGCTCCTTCATCCACAAACTGCTCTGCTGAGGGGGAGAGGGATGCAGGGGAGAGGAGCCGAGCTCCCCGGGGTCACCACCAGCTCTCTAGGCTGCAGCGTTTGCTCTCCTCTCCAGCGTCCTGTTAGGTTGTAGCGAGCTGTAAAGTGCTTTTAGGGCACAGGAGTTTAATTTTCCTCTCTAAGCGGTTTTGATCTTCTGTATAGATGATTGGTACCCACCTGTCTCTGGGTGGGGTGTGTATATATGTGGATGGTGCGGGGTTAGCAGAGAAATAGGGGAAAGGGGGGTGGGCAAAGAGGTTTTGCATTTTGTTTTTTATTATTATTAATTACTTCTTGATAAGCCCCTACCATGCTGTGCTGCAGTCCTTCACCCACGCTAAAGCCTGTCACACACGCCAGCCCTGCTCACTCAGGTCTGTGAGCACCAGGAAGGCAGCTGTGTGAACTCCTTCATTGCAAGAACCGCTGGGTTTAACAAAAAAAAAACCATTCTTGCTGTTCCCCTCCCCCCCCCTTTTTTTTTTTTTTTTTTTAAATCAATACACCTTAAAGGGGTTTGCAGAGAATGTAGATCTGCTGCTAAAACTGGTTGCAAGCTGCCTGTACTGTAGGAGCCACCATGCTGGTAGTGGCTTGGGTGATGCTTTCATCTTGGGGAGCACCCAGGGATGGTCTGAGTTCAGGTGTGGGTCTGTTTTGGGGGAGACTGAGCACTGTTTGAGGTGGTGTGCTGGTACTCTTATCTCCACTTTTCTATTTCTTGGAGGAAAGCAGAGATATTGGGAGGGGGTTCAATCCCTAGGCTGAGCTTAGATGCTTTTTGTAGACTAGTCTCATGGATGTGGCCAGAGGTCTGGCTGGGTTGCAGGAGTCCCTCAGGCTGCAAAAAGCCACAAGAAGGGACAGTTTTGTCTGTATTCTCTTTTTTTAATTTTATATATACATGCACATACGTGTGTGTGTGTTTATACATAGAAACCGCTTGGTTTTTGCACTTTATTTGTAGCAGGAGCATAACTATTGTATTTTTTTCAAATCGTGCCCCTTAACAGGGGAAGCCTGAATACAGGCAACTTATTTTGTTTGTTTTTAATTGTATTTTGCATGCTGGAAAGCTGGAACTACAAAATAATAGTAGTTACAGTGTTCAAGGGTGGGGGGGTGTGGGGAAAACAGGGTGAGGTCCTGCCTTTGACTCTATCAGCCAACTTCCAGTGGTTTGATACATGGGATCCCTTGTTGGCAGCCTGTCCTGGGCTGGGAGACAGCAGTTAAAAATGGCAATTAACCACTATTGCTTTGTGCAAAACTCTGTGGATTTAGAATTTATTTTTTTTTAGAGGTTTTGGGCTGGGTTTTGTTTTCTTCCCCACATAGGTAAGGCATCTCCTCCATCCCCATCTCATGTTTTTTTTGGCTGGACGCAGGAGGTGAACACATCCACTCCTCCTGCAGCACTGGGCAGGATTCATCCTTCCCGTGTGTTTCCTCAATCCCCTGCGTAGGAAACATCAGTAGAGGTGGGAGTGGAGAGGTCTGGGGAGAGATTATTTTTGTGTGTGTGTATGTTTTTAGGGGGGTTTGGTCTGTTTTTCCTTTGGGAAAAGGCGAACCACAGTGCCTAACGCTTCGGCCTCGCGCTCGGAGCGGCACCGACGGCGGGAGGGGCCCGGGACCACGGAGGGTCCTGGCAGTGCCCTGCCTGTGTGAGCTTGTGCATATTGTGTATTATATTCTGTACAGATAAAACCAAGAACACTCCCTCCCCTTTGTTTCTTTTTTAATAGCCTCATTAAAAGCAGCCTCTTCTCCCCGTGTGCACGGGTGGCATCTGCCCTTTCAGTTTCTCTGCCTTTGAGATAAATGAATGTTCTGGGGAGGCGACTCACTTGGCTTTCCAGCCTCCTTCCTAGGGAGTCTTATCTCCCTCCTCCTGGTTCAGAAAGATAAGCCAGCAAATACGAACATGATGTCTGGCTGCCCCGAGATAGTCCTGTACATGTGTAATTCTGCGGATGTTTTGGTGTGTATTTGTGTGTGTATATATAACTATATATAAAAAACTAGAAAAAAGCCCTAAACTTTCTTCCTTTGGGAATAATAGATGTCTCAGTAGGTGTACAAAAAACTGAACGTGGCATTTTCTCCAGCAATGGGCAAACTGGTCTCTGAGGGCCTCTCGTGCTGGAGGGGTTGGTGAGATGGTGTCAACCCTGTGCCATCACACTGCCCCAAAAACTCGCTGCCCATCAGTTTTGGTTTACAGAGCAGGACTGGGCAGTGATGTCACAGCCAAGCCAAGCTGGGAGAGGGAGGTTATCAAACCACACCAATAATTTCTCAGCCCCCCCATTTTGTTTTTCCCCTGGTTTTGTTTTCCTTTGTGATACTTGAATTTATTTTTTTAATTTTTTTTGATAGCAAAACGCTCTTTATTTATTTAATGTATACTGCAAAGCTTGGAGAGAAGGGTGTAGTTACTTGGGTTACTTTTTTTTTTGGTTTGTGGTATGTTAACTGTTCTGTATATAGGTCTGGAATAATTGCCTGATTTTGAGCTGGCACAGCTTTATAACAGGGTATGCCTTTCAGAAATTTGTATATTTTGCAGTTGCTGGACCAATAAAATACCTTGTTGAAATACAGATGTGACCTGGTTTCTCCTTGTTAGGAATTATGCTCTCAGTCCCCAAGTGTCACCATGTGCCACACAGTCCTGCCTCACAAATGTGTTCCTTTGCCTTGTAAATAAAAACTCTCATAAAAGAGAAATTATGGATGCTCCATTCCTGGAAGTGTTCCAGGTCAGGTTGGATGGGACTTACAGCAACCTGGTGTAGTGGATGTGGGGGAGCTAGATGGGTTTTCAGGACACTTCCAACCCAAATCATTCTGTGAATTCTACAAGTGTTAACACCTACTTCTGGCAAGCAGATACTCCCCAGGCTGTACCTGCTCCATCACCCTTGAGTATAAAGGAGATGTGTTGGAACCTATTGTGCCTTGATCTTAATCTAGGCTGCAAATTAGGCAGGACTAGCCACCTATTCAAACTTAGTCTAGTTCTTGATACCAAATACCTGCTTAAAATGATTTGGTACTAAATGAAGGGCTGAACAAGAGCTATCCCCTGAGATCATGTCTGCCCTAAAGGCAGGAAAACAGCAGATATCACTTGCAAGCAAAGATCTGAAGTTCTCTGCAAAAATTTGTGGTTGGTTTTTTCTGGCTTTGGGGGTTTTTTAATTAATTAATTTGTGATTCCAGAGAAAAAGAGTAGAACAGTGCAATTTGACTTGATTTTCTGGAGTAGAGCCTGGGTGGATGCTTCTGATGTGACTGGAGGCTTGTCTCCCTGCAGCAGTTTTATCTCTAAAAGCTTGTCAGGAGTGAAAGGAGCAAAAAGATAGAGCCTGCTGTGTATCCCAGCTCTGCTTTGAGGTTACCTTCTGCTGGTTCATGTGCAGTCCTTGCTCTGATCTTACCTGCTTGGGCTGGGGCTTGCTGGGATCCATAGGGACCTTCTCCCAGTTGCTCTGTGCTTCAGGGCCTCTTGCCAGGGAGGAGATTCGTTTTAAGCTCGATTGAGGCATCTGCAATAATATTTTCTTGATGGATATGCAGACGTGAGACTGGGGCAATGCTCATCCCCACAAGCATCCTGAGGGCAGGGAGGACCTGTGCTCTCTGGGAAATCTAGAAACCACAAGATTTTAATTTTTTTCTTTTTTTTTTTTATCTCTAGCAGCCCAGCTGTCTCCTTGACCCAAGCACAGACAAAACACTTGCCTTATTTTAGGGCAAAGAGTGTAGCCTTGCACCCACCTCACAGGGAGTCCCACATGAGTGTGGTGGCTCTGATAACACCTCCTGTCACAATGGGCTGAGGTTACACGTAGCCACAACACCAGTGCAGCTCCCCAGCCTTTCCTGGGCAGGCAGGGGGTGTTTTGAAGCCATAATAACCTCATCCTTATGAGGGGAGCACAGGGGGAAAGCTTTGCCTCCCAGAGTGTGGTTGTGGGCAGCACTTCCAAGGCTGCTCTTCAAGAAAATACCCCCTCCAAAAGGTCTCTTCTCTTCTTCCCATGTGCACGATGGGGTTTGTATCAAGCCCTCCATGCAAGAGAGCCAAGTAAGTCAATGGTAAAGCCATCCCGGGCAGCATCCTTTCTTTTTCTTCCCTGTGATCTGTTTTGTAGCACCACAGAGAGAAGTTCCTCGAGGCAGGGCAGCTTTAAAGGTTATACTTGACAGCAGGAACATTTCCCTGCTCCCAGTCAAGTCTCGTTTTTATTAAAATAAAATAAAAAAATATACCCCCAGCTCACTGCTGGCAAACAGGGAGCGAGAACTTGTGATTGCTAAAAAAAAAAATTAGAAAGGACAGCCCAGTCACGCTGGCTGAGTCAGCTCTGATTGATGGCTCAGGAATGTGTCTGGGATTAAATAAACTGAGGGCAAACCTTTACAATGCAACATGTTGGATGAAGCACAGCCAGCACCCAGCTCACCTGCCTCTGGTTGGGGAGTGACTGCCCTCACATCATGGGATTGAAGGGGATTTTCCTTTTTATACATCTGTGAGCAAAAAAAATAAAAAAAGAAATGGATATTTTCAGGAATTGCTTTGCGAGGGGCTCTAATAGGAATTATTTGCAACAGCTCCAGGTATTGAGGTGCATTTGTGCACTTTTGGTATAGCCAGCACATCCTGGGAAGGAAGATATTTATGCTGAAGCGTGGGAAATTTATTTTGCAGCTCTGCACAGAGCTGTGTAAATCACAGTCTTGCTGCTCCATGCTAAACCCTGCTAAGTGTTGGGGTCCCTTCCCCATCCCCAGGGTGGGCTCAGAGCCTGGACTTCATTCCTGATTAAGGGAAAGTTGCATAGATGTGAGTATTTGACTCTTGCTCGTGTCTGTCTGTGTCCTCTTTGAGGCTGAGGGGTGTGATGGGGCAGCACCAGGCTCCTCTCCCTGAGCTGGCCTTTCCTCACATGTCTAACAGCCCATTCCTGTCAGTGCGGATCTGGGGAGTGAAAATTCACTGCTGGCAATTTCATAGCCCGAATAAAACGGTCCTGTTGTGGCTGCCAAAGTCCTTCTCCCACCTCACCCCTGCCCATTCAGGGGTCCCCTTGGCCCCACACATCTCTGTCAGCCTCCCCAGTCAAGTGGATGAGGGTCCCACACTGGTGCCATCCTTCTGCTCACCTGCCTTCATGGGAGTCACCACTGGCTGCTGTTCCCCTTCTTCCTGCCTCCCCCTCGTGCCCCTGACAGCCTTTTCCACCCCTGGCCATGCACATCTTGGCTTTTGACCAGGCAATGTCCCATTAGGAGTGTCCATGTCTTTCCAAAAACCACCCAAACTTTGAGTGCTTTTTGTAAGCCTCTCTGAATTGATGATGTCAAATAAAAGAGCCTCGTCTAGAAGGAAAGAAAGGGAACAACAGCAGCCATGGCAGCAGCAACAGCCCTCCAGTCTGCAGTTGAACTTGTTCAGGTGCTCATAAGCCCTGTGAGTTGGTCCATCTGGAGAAACTTCCATCTGCAGGCTCTCTGTTACCTCCCTGATCACTGAAGAGCATCCTCTCCTTGGAGCTAATGCTCAGGATGGTGACTTATCCCTTGTGACAACCCCTTTCAACCTCCTGGATAAATGCACAGAGGGATTTTTTTTTTGGACAGTGTGTCACTTGAGAAATCAGACTGTGTCATTTCCCCAGCCATGTGCTTTTCCTTTCTAATCTCTTCCCTCTCGGGTTATGGCCTGCTTGCCTTGGATGATGTGGCCACTGTTTGCAGAGCTGCTGTTCTCTGTCAGGTCTCAGAGGAGACCTTGAAGATTTGGTCATTTGGCTCTGCTGGGAGTGCTTCTAGGAAGGAATTGGTTAGAGAAAGTGAATTGAAACTGAATTTACTTGTCAGCAATGCTGGAAGATATTACACCATGTGGATGGAGGAACAGTGGTAAGAGTCAATACCAAAATGGCTGACGTGGCCCCAGAATACCTGATCTAGTTGAAGATCATTGCTCATTGCAGGGGAGTTGGACTAGATGATCTTTTAAGGTCTCTTCCAACCCTTCCTACAATTCTATTTTATGATTCAATTCTATGAAATTCATTTACAGTCCCTACATCCACAAAATTGGCTTAATGTCTCACGTTCTGCCTGGAAGTGCCCTGCTGCATCTTGCTGATCCTCTGTCCTGCTCTGTGATCCAACCCTAGAACCTGTGCCTGGTCTGGGAAGGCCATGGGTGGTCTTGGACCTTGCTGTTACTGGGTCCAGGTTGGGCTCTGTGCTCTGGGAAACCTTCATTGTAAGGGTCGATTCATGCTTTCCATGTCATCTGGTGCACCATCCATGTGTAAGCATGAGACAGAGCAACAGAATATGAAGAAATCACCAAATCACAGAATTGTTTGGGATGGAAGGAACCCTAAATATCATCCATTTCCAATCCCCTGCCATGGGAAAGGACCCCTTCCACTAGACCAGGTTGCTTCAAGCCCCATCCAACCTGACCTATTTCCAGGATGGGTCAACACTTTCAGGGATGGTTCTGAGTGTTGCCAGGGCTCTGAACTCCTGGTAGTCTCTTTTTTCATGAGCCACCACTACTCCTTAAGGGCCCAGCAGCTCCAACCCAGTTGTAGCTGGACTAGCCTTGAGAGGTCTTCTTGAATGCTATTTCACATGATCCCAAGGAAAATCTATTTTGCAACCTGATAAGACCATGATAAGGCTACTGAATCTGGTGAGCTTCATGACCAGCCAGATAAAACCCAACTGATGCATCTGTCCAGCCAACTTGTTGCACAGGGAGACGATAATTTCTTGCTGATCTGAGACTCAGAGCTAACACAATCTGAAGGGATTGTGATAAGACAATCAGGATCCTACAGGCTTTGTGAATTGCTTCTCCATCTAGTGCAAGGTGCAGACTCTGATATTGCACCCATTCCTGGGCAGACATCCAGCAAACATTATCTGGTCTTTACTGCTACAAGAGGTATCTGAGTGCTCTTTGTACTGAAATCGATGTTGGTGGCTCGGTGCAGAATTTAGAAAAGTGGGTGGCAGCAGAGGTTGTGACCAAAAAACACCATTGAATTAGAGCTAGAAAGAGAAATAGTAATTAAGACCTAAAGAATAATTACCATGGCGGAGGGCAGTTCAAGAATGAGCACAACCCCAAGTCCAGATATTTCTAACTGCAGCTCAAACCCCACAATTAAGCTGTGATTTTGGTCATTATGAGGAGGTATTTCCAGAGCTGGGTCTTGCTGTTCACTTTCTTTATCCACCAAAATGACTGGCTGAGCATCAGTAGAAAGAAAACCCAGCATTTTGATAAATGTCATCCAAACCAGACTGAAGAGCCTGTTAGCCTGTGTTAGATGCCTCCACCAAAGCTGGATGCCAACCTGTGGGCAGAGCTGGAGCTGAACAGAAGAGAAGGCTTTCTGACTGGCAGAGGATTTGTTGGTTTAGAAGTTGGTGGTACCTAAAAATACTGACGTCCTCCCTTGGGAGCAGGAGTTCCACCATATGGCAGCACGGAGAAGCAAATGTCACCATGCATTTCTCTGGTTCTTGATCCATTCCTACCCACTCATTACTCCAGGGCACTGCTCCATCAGTAAAAAAGGGAGGGAAGGAGGCTGTAGCTCTCACACAGGTACCTGGTTGCCTCATCCACTCCTTGCTGCAAGCACAATGTCCTCAGGGGTGTCTCTACAGGCAAGTCACACCATCGACCTAGATTTCAGGGTGATGGCACAAGTGTTAATGGCTGATTTCCTTCCTGACTCCCCCACTGGTGATGCTGCAAGGACTGTGACTTACCCTGGATGTTCCAGGGCTGCTCTTTTACCTTCCAGACAGGATAAAATGTCACCCGCTCCAATGGGTGACACCACACTACCAACCAGGTGCCCTGACTCACTGTTCCTTCTGCCAGCCTTGATTCACCTGTGACAAGGGACAAGCAGACGTGCTCTTCTGCCACGCATCCATCTTGCTCCTTCTGACTGCCTCTTCCTTCAGCATTCACTTGGCATTTGCAGTGCCACACCTTCACCTCTTGCTCTGTGTTTTCTGTGCAATGTGGAGGCATCTCACAAACCTGTCCTCCCTGCACAGTACCCCAAGGCCACCTTTTATCCTCTGACAGACTACAGGCATCCTGCTCATCTCCCGCTCTTTAATTGCTCAACCTTCACCGGCAGCTCCCCGTGCACAGTTGCTCTGTCTGGGCAGAATCACAGAATGGTTTGGGTTGGAAGGGACCTTTAAGATATTCTAGTTCCACCCCTCCACCATGGGCAGGGACACCTTCCACTAGATCAAGTTGCTTGGGACCCTGTCCAACCTGGCCTTGAACACTTGGGGCATGGGGCATCCACAGCTTCTCTGGGAAACCTCCATGGGTACAAGGGTTAGATGTTGGAGTTTTTTGGATCTGCACAGATGAGAAATGTGAGAGAAGTCATGCCTAGGGCATGTTCTTGGAGGAGAAGTTTGTCCTTCCAACCTGAGATGGACACATCTACAGTGTTAGTCATTGCCACAAAACCCCAATGACTTTCCAACCACCATTTTGATTTCTTTCTAACATTTTCTCCCAGTTTTTCCTATTATGCATTTGGGCACATTCCCAAATGGGTGTGGATGACCCCATCTTTTTGAAGATACTTAGGGCATGGAAGTTATTATCTGACTATAAATTGCACATTGAAGATTGGCTGTTGAATAAGCAAAGCATAACAAAATAATACAGCACTAATTCACATAATTAATTTGTAATAGTGTAATAATGGCTGTCCAAATTTGCAGGTTTATAGTGCATATTTCTGAGCATGGCCATTGCACAGTGACTAATTTAAGCCTCTTCTTTTGCAAAATTTTGCCTGTGATGGAGTCTGTTGCAGAGGTGAGAGAAATCCATCTGCATCCCTTACATAAAATCACTGGCAGGAATCAGCAAACCCTAGAGAGAGATGGGACTGGGAAGAAAGTGAAGGAAAGTTGTAATAAAGGGTTTTCAAGATTCATGGTTACATCTGGCTGAAAACCAAGGATCTCGGTTCACCAGAGATCTCTTTTTTAAACACAAATAAAAATAAAAATATCTTACTGTCCAAATGGGATGGAAACTGATATTTTTCAAAATTTCCAAAGCACCTTTTGACCTCGTGAACCGATATATCATTTTCCCTGAAAATGAAGAATGCTGAAAATGCTTTTAAAAAAGTGTTGGCCTTTTTTGACAAAACATTCCTTTGCTGGAAAACGCCACACTGGACTAACTTGCAGTGATGTTGAGGGAAGAAGCACCACTGATGGGAGAATAGGAGATGGCCCTTCATCACTCATGGAAGAGTTTTCATTGCCCTTATCTTGCACAGGGCAGGATGGCCACCATGTCCCTGCAACAGGTCACCTCCAGGCTCCTCCTGGGAGATCCAGCAGAGAGCAGCTACCTCAGGAATGCAAATGTGACTCAGTGTGGTATCTCTGGCATCCCACTATCATCCCTTGAAATGCTCTTGGCAGCTCCATCAGCAATGCCCCAGACAGGGGGAAAGGTTGGGAGGGATAGGCTCAAGCAAAAAGCCCTCCTGTCTGCCCTTGGTGGTTCTAACACAGGTATTAATTACCTTCCTATCTGTTAAGCTGATCTGAGCCTGTCTGCTCCTTCCTCCTGAAGCTGCTCCTAGCAAAGCTCTGCTGTCTGTGTGCTCCAAGGGCTGGGAAGGATGGACTGGGGCTGATTAGGCTGTGAGGGTGTCAGCCAGCCTGGGATGGCTTTTTGCCTCAGCTTTGAAGCCGATTTGCCTGCAGAAAGGCTGACTCAGTGGAGCTGGGAGGGTTAAGCTAAGCCAGACAGTCACAGGGCTGCCATGGGATGAGCCCATGAACGTGTCAGGCAGACGGGCTTTGGCTGAAGGGCTGCCATTGCAATGGCTTGGTTGTGTGTCTGAGAGTTAATATGAGCTTTGCAGCTTCTTCAAGAGCCTTTTTAATTTTTTTTCCCCACAAATCCAACCTGGGAATCTGGCCCCTCTGGTATTTCCCAAAGGCAGTGCAATGCACTGCAGAGTATTTCCCTTTCTGGTTGTGCTGGTGAGTTTTTGTGCTGGTCTGGGGGAGAGAATTTGGCTTCAAGGACTGTCTTTGGCCCAGACAGGATTTTTCCAAAGCATGATGTTTGCCAAGAGCATGCAGGACCCCACACAATCACAATCTCCACTCCATCCACTGCCAGTTGTAGAAGTATAGAATATCTCAGGCTGGAAGAAAACGATATGGGTCATCTAGTCCAGCTCCCTGTTCCTCATAGAACTACATAAAATTAAATAATTGGTGCAGAAAGAAGCATGAACAACAACTAATAAACACATACTGTCCAGAAAATCAGTGTTTAAGTGCTAGTGAGCACAAGCAAACTGGCCATCTGCTCCAAAAGAGGCTGTGTTTGCCCCTGTGCAAAGGTCGGGTGAAATATTAAGCAGCTGCTGCATCCTTCTATTGTTTTGTAGAGATGATTTGAGATAAACAGCTGTGAGACCCATTGCTGGAAGTGGTCTGGGTCCAGCTTTGTAGGATGAAGTCCAAAGCCAGGCTGCATCCATGCTAACTAACCATCACATCTCATGCTTCAATACACAAATGCCAGAGGTTAAGATACTTCTAGATAAGTAAATATTTACTGCCAGGGTTTAGGAATAAATCCACAGAAGGAAATGGACCTAATAACTCTATCAGGATCAGGCCTCATCTCCTCTGGTGAACTGGATATATTTTAGATAGATCTCATTAGCTGCAACCAGGTCACTCTGCGTTATCATCACCTCTACTGAGACACAGCACAACACTGGAACAATCAGCTACAAAACTGACATATTCCAGGGTGGAAATCCAGTAGCATCCTCTTCTAGGCAATTAACCGAGGGACCAAAGCAACTATGTGCAAAGAGCAGATTAAATCATTGTGGATTGGTCATGCCTGCAGTAAATAAAACTGTCATGGAGGTCATTTCTGGTGCTGGCTGGGATTATTTATAGCCACTGTCTGTAGGAGCTCATCCAAACAGGGAGCATAGCAGGGGCTGTGGCTGCTGGGAGAGATCATCTGTGTTTAAGTAAAGCTGGGAGTGCAGGCAGAGCAATGCAGGATTCTTCTGGTGAGCCTTTTTGGTAGCTGAAAATACTGGTTTGTCAAAAATGGAAGCTTTTTGCATCAACGTGCCAGGCTACGTGTATATTGGCAAACCAAGAGGGTCAGGCCAAGGACTGTGATCATCAGTGGTGTTTTGGTGTATCCCTGGTGCATGGCCTGGGCTAACCAGGGCCAGTGATTGATGGGTGCAGGAGGTGTCGTGGCTCAGGGATAACTCCTGGATGCAGCCACAATATATCCACCACCTGGTCTGGGTATTTGCATCAGCTGGGGAGGGGGTTTCCTGTTCAAAGGGAATCTCACAAAATAAATCTGTGCTCAAATTAGCTCCTTATTTGAGGCACACTGAGAAAGATCTTGACTAAAGATGCAGTCTGTGGACCACATAATTATGTGGGTTATACCTACAGGGCCTGTGAACACAGCTGAGGGCAGCAGCCTGCTGTCAGGGAGACAATGACCATGATGGATGAGCTGGGTAAGACTGAGACCAGCTGGGTGAGGAGGAGAGCAAGGGCCACATGAGCATGATGCACACCGTGGCCATACCATGCATTGCCCCAGGAAAATCCCAACATTCAGAGGAAAACTCCATCCCAGTGGCTGCAGCCCTAGTGCTTGTATGAGGAAGGGTAGAGCTGTGGGAAAACACCTGTTTTTACAGTTTTGGGGCAGAGACAGAAAATATTTTCCCCCTCAGCTGCATGCCAGCTCAGGTCGTTGAACCACTGAAAGTTGCCTGTTGTGCTGGTCTCTGAGCCTGCACGTGTGTAAATCACCCCAAGGCAAGTCTGTCCTTGATGGACGGAAAAGTTGAATTTTTATTATTCCTATTATCATTGTTGACTTTGTTACTATCACTATTATGTCTGGGATGGCATGGACTCCTCTGAGCATCTTGGGAGTTGAGAGGTCAGAGAGGGATCCAGAGAGTGGGTTCAGCAGCTCTGCTGGAGCCTAAACCCTGTGTTTGGCTTCTTTGTCCCAAAAAGAAGTGGCGAATTGTCTCATTTCTCATGCTCTGTGTTTCTCAGGCACACTTCACTGATTCCTGCAGGGAGAAATTTCTGTTATAGCCTCTAGGAAGTCACATACCTGCCTGGATCTCCAGTAGTTTGAGTGACGGATGAACCTTTATGGGGAAGACATCAAACCCAGGGTTTAGAGGTGAAAGTCCATTTTGCTTTCAAACATAGCCAGGGCATCTCCCAAAAGAATGCCAAGGTGGAAACATATCCTTCCTGCCTTCCAAAGTCAACATCCCGCTTCCTTCCCCATGGTGCCAGTTATGAATTTTCTGCATCCTGAGGCCTGTCATTAATCCTGTGCAAACAGTGTTTCCATAGGGCACATCGACCTTGTGCTCTCATCCCGCTTTGGTCACTGCTTTCTAGTTTAGGATCTGCTGGGGTTGGGGAATTGCAGCAGAAGTGACGTTGTCTAATGGGGCAGATGATCATAAAATCACAGAATGGTTTGAATTGGAGGTGACCTTAAAGGTCATCCAATTCCAACCCCCTCCCCTGGGCAGGGACATCTTCCACTCTCCCAGGTTGCTCCAACCTGGCCTTGAACACTTCCAGGGATGGGGCAGCCACAGCTTCTCTGGGCAGCATGTTCCAGTGCCTTAGTACCCTTTGAGTAAAGAATTTCTTCCTAACAGCTAATCCAAATCTCTCCTCTTTTAGTTTAAAACTGTTCCCACTTCTCCTATCACTATCTGCAGATGGACCAGTGGTGTAATAAAACAGAGGAGAACCTGTAACTGATGTCCAAACTGGATACTTACCCTCTCTTTAGCTTCTTCCCATTGTGTTTGTTAATCCTGATGCTTTGATTTGCAACCTGTGCCCTGCCTGGCAGGTGCTGACACTGGAAAAAGTTTGCAGCTTCTTTTGCAGTTGACAAGACTTTAATTATTGTATTCCTAACTCTCCTCCAGGTTGGAAAAAGTTATCAGCAACCAGCTGCAGCCATAAAACTGTTGGACTTCAGGTGCATTTTGTCCCTCTGTTTCTATAAATCCAGCAGAAGACAGAGAGGTTTGGCTGCTCCCTTGAAGGAGAAACTCTGGAGGCAGACAGAGGCTGAGTACAGTGGTATTTCAGGCTGTGGGTATTTAGTTTCCGCCAGCAAATGCAGCCCTTTCACATGTGGTGGGTGGAAGAAGTGACTGAGATTTGCATCTTTGCCTGCACTGGTTTGGAGGTGAGAAGCAGCTCAGCTGCTCAAAGCCAAAGTCACGGGGAAGAGGGGAAGTGAAGGGGGAGGGTGTCACCACATGTCACAGACATCCATTTCCAGTAACTGCTGTGTGCTTAGGCAAAGATTGTGTTTCATTTACCACCAGGCAGATGTTGGAAAGCTCTCCCACTGCTTGGTCACAGGGCTTGAAGTCTCCTTTTTCTTTTCTGCTGTTGCTGCAACAGAGGCAACCGGCAACACTGGTCTTATGATCCATCTCTACATGATCTCTTATGATCTACTCTACATGTGGTTTCGTGATGAGAAGGTTTCTTCAAGTTAATTCACTTGAATTGTGATTTAAATGCACCCTGGGCTGCATCACAAGAAGCTTATAAAAAAGAGGGAAGGTGACTTTTTACACGGGCAGATAATGATATGACAAAGGGGAAAGGTTTCAAATTGAAAGAGATTTAGATCAAATTTTAAGAAATTCTTCATTGTGGGGGTGGTGAGGCACTGCAACAGGTTGTCCAGAGAAGTGGTGGGTGACCCATCTCTGGAAGTGTTCAAAGCCAGGTGGGACAGGGCTTGGAGCAACCTGGTCTAGTGGAAAGGTGTCCCTACCCATGGCAGGGTGTCGGAACAAGATAGTCTTTTAGGTCTCTTCCAACCTAAACCTTTCAGTGATGCAGTGAATTGCTGATCTGGAAGAACTACTCTCTTGGCCCTGAATGCCTGAGGACAGGCATTGCTGGACCTGGATTTGGCTCTACCAGTGCTCCACATCTAAATTGCACGAGATGGGGTCACAAGCTTTGGGTTACCTGCAGTGGGATTCCTGGTACAGCTCCTCTGGCTTTGCTCAGATGGATGTCAGAGGTGCCAAACTCCCTGACTTTGCCTTTGGAAATTCAAGTCCTCAAGTCAGGAAATTACAGGACAATTAGGTCATGAGGGCAGTACCTAGAGGCTGACCGAGATGCCACCATTACTGCACCAGGACTTCTATGGATGTGGAGCTGCAAATTTAACAGATCTGTTAAACAGGTTGTAGAATTAACAACGCAGATGTTTTTATGCAGAGCCCAGAGGCTGTGCACTGGGAAGGCAGTGTGGGTGGGTGGGAGGGGAGGAGATGAGGAACCAAACCTTACCCGTTGTTTAGGTGGATATATCTAGCCAGTTCCTTGCCAGCTACTGCTTGCTTTACATAACATGCTGGGAACAGAGTTCATTAGTTATGCAAAGCTGCTTGATTATGGAAATAAAATCTCAGATAAGCCAAACTAGCCAGTCATAAAGTCCACAACAACAACATCAACAAGAGAAAAATAGTTTTCAGAGAGACGTAAAACCAGCCCTCTGCTGGGAGAAATGGCCTGGCTGCCAGTCTAGGACTGTGCATCAGCTCCTATCTCATCTCCCAGACAACTCACTGGCTCGTCTCCTCCTTTTCTTGCCCACGGGATGTCTGGGCTCCAGCACTGAGCAAAGAGAAAGGCATATGTGACCTAAATCAGGTTTTACTTCTGCTCACATCCCTCCAGCTTGAGTAAACAGCAGAGGATGTGACTGAGAGCACATACGGCGCCTCATCAACGCCTCCTCTGCTTCAGGTCTTCTCCCTTCGCCAGAGGTGAGTTTGACTCACTCGGTATTTAGAGAGATGCTTCTCCTTTCCCCACACCTCTCATTAGACCTCCCTGATCAGCCGGTCCCCAGCCCTCCTCTGCAGCTTTTCTTCTCTCAGCGAGCAGCATTGTCCTACAGGACCTGCCTCCCAAACCCCACCGGAGGGCTGGGAAAGATCGGGAAAAACCCCGGAGACCGACAAAGCAAACACAAAAAGGGCTCACTTGATCAGCCTAAGTGCCAGCCCCACCCTGGGGTGTGGAATAAACACCGGGAGGTATTTATTCATCGCCACTCAGCATCCAAATATTTGTTTCTGTGTGTCACAGGGGCACACACTCACATCCATGGATGGTAGATGCCTTCATTCTCAGCAAACCTGGGCATACTTCTGTCTGCTAAGGCAGGGGAGGAAAGGAGCCTGAAAGATTTGTTATAAATATGCTGGGATTTCTAGCAATTTGACATCTAGATGTACAAGGATATTTCTTTTTGGATTTCTGAACTTCACTGCACATTTGTCTATCCATTTATAATCTTGCACTCATGAATGTTTACATACATTAACGTGTATGCATATGTATTTAGCACACATGTATATCTATCCACCCACACTCACCTACATATGAATACACAGTGCTGGAAATGATAATCTGGATGCCTTGGCATTAATAATGCATAAATCTGGTGTTTGCAGAAGTGAATACATGGCAGATGATGCCATTTGAATCTTGGCATACACACATATACATCTTTTCTCCATCTGTGTATTTATGAACACAAAGGTGTGCTTAACACCAGTATGTACTTTTATAGCAATGTTTATGGGATGAATTAAGTCAGCACACAGCACTGGTTATCTCAGCCAGAGTAAACCTCAGCAGAAAAAATGAATTAAAAATCACCGTGGGGTTGAAATGGACCTTAATCTTCTTCCAACCCCCCTGCCACGAGCAGAGACACCTTCCACTAGACCAGGTTTCTCAAAGCCCCATCCAGTCTGACCTTTAACACTTCCAAGGATGGGGCAGCCACAGCTTTTCTGGGCAACCTGTGCCAGTGCCTCACCATGCTCACAGGGAAGAATTTCTTCCTGCTATCTAATCTAAACCTATTCTCTGTTACTTGGAAGTCATTTCTCCTTGTCCTATCACTACATCCCCTTGTAAACTGTTCCTGTTCATTAAAAAAAAAATCATACACCTGTTATATTTGACAAAATCCATATGAATCCAGTGCAGGTGTCAATGTCCTGGTCATCTTGACGTAACCACCATGAGAAGAATGAAATGTCCCTATACGACTAAAGAGAATCAGTTCCTGGTTGACCCCATGACCACCAAAACTCTTCATCCACGGACTGACTTAATTAGGCTGCAGGTAAAATGTGGAGGTGTGATACTCGGGAGAAAAGCTTCCTGTAACTGTGAGCACACACAACAAATGATAAGTACCCTCTGATCTGTCCCAGCTTTATGGATGTTAGGGGAAATGTCTTTAGGGCAATCGAGATGGAAATGTTGACCATGGTGATTAGATAAGGGTGTTTAGTGAGAAACTGAATTTTCTGCCTAAAATGGTCAGGATGACCTGCATGTGATGAGTAAGAATGGGCTGCTAGAGGTCAGGGAACTGGCCCCGGGGGAAGGTTTTTTGCAATGTCCTCAAGGATGTGAAAGGGAGTGGATTTCTCAGCTACTCTGAGTGCTTTATGGAGCTGGGATTGTATGCAGATATGATCCTTGGGGCCTTTCTCCTTTGCCCTGGTGAGACTTATGAATTTGAACTGATAACTCAAAGAAGCATCAAAGGGCAACATGGAGATTCTTGTTCTGGCCCAAGTCTGGCTGCCCCTGTACTCACAGGTAATCAAGGACCTGTTTTACCCTTAGCATTCACAATCTACTTTTATAATCTTTATTACACCAATTTGCTAGGAAGACACAAGACTTTACTGAAATGTCCCAGCCCCTGCAGTGCCCATAATGCACTTTAACTTCATGAGAAAGGTGGGTGGTGCCCAGCTCCCAGTGAAAGCAGGGGGTGTGATGCCCAGTTTAGATTTAGGTGACAAAATGTCCCTGTGCCATTGACCCAACTGACTGGATAGAGAGTCAGGGTCAGACAGGTCAGAGACTGTTTTAAAGATGGATAGAAGGCACACCAGAAAGGGGTTCAATATGACACATGCTGCATGTAAGGTCATCCTTCCACTGCTCATTGCTGAGAGCACCTGTAAATGTGCATTTCTTCCACAAGGAGTTATCTATCCACATGTGGAATAGACACACATTTGCATTTTTCAGCTAAGAAACATCTGTGGTCCCAGACCCAAGCCACCATAGGTTCTGGTTCCTCCAGCCATACCACCACATGTACATCACCTACCCTGCAGGCCAAAGGATCACATTCCTCTACTTTTTTTTCATTAAACCATCAGAAGAATAGGCAGGGAAGAATGGGAGGTCAAGGTACTCTTTTCTCAATCAGATGTGTCAAGTTCCACTTAAGATACAGCATGTTCTATCAGATAAGAGGAACTATGTTGGCTCCACACCTGAAATGCCACAGCACAGGCTGCCACAGGTTCCCAGTGGTCTCATGGTAGCAGTGGTGGACAGTGGCTTGGAGCCAACCTGCACCACTTCTGTAATTGGAGACACACTTCTGAAGCTGTGAATGTAAATTGCATCTCCAGAGATTACTGAGGCCAGAGAAAGAAGGCCATCAGCTGCTTTGTGGCCATGCAGAACCTCCAAAGAGACTGGGAGTGGGGAAGGCATTATACAGGGCTGCTATCCAGAAGCAGGATCTGCTGTGGTCCATGACCTGCTGCCATTTTCATACTCCCACTCAGACCCTGTAACCATAAGTTAGACCCTCTAACCATCATCCACGACATGTGGTCCCACTTCTCAGAATTTAATATTTCAAACTCTGCTCTGCACTTGAACCCAAGATGTTTCAAGGCCTTCCTGAGTTCTGTTCTAAGAGGGTAACAGATTGAGGGAAGGCTTTTGGGGAAGTTCTCTAATGTGGGAGTGGGTTGAACGGGGCTCCCTGATGGGCTCCAAGGTCTTCAGCGCCATCTACTGCCACGATACATCTTGGTTTCCTTGTGTTCCCTTCAGGAATGGGTTTAAGGGTTACTTTCAGGATCATGGGATGGGAATAATTAGTAGCTACGTATATATATATATATATAGTTTCTATTGGCTGAGTGCTAATTAAAAAGACATGCCAGTGTCTGGGGACAAAAACCTGATGCCATTTCCTTTATGAATTCATAGAAAGGGAAAGAAAAAGCAAATACTTGAGGACTGTTAACCTGGCAATAAGCAAGATCCAGGCAAAAGATAATAACTGGGAGCTACAGTGCTGTTCTTCTGATCTGTGTCTGCCTATAGGATGTTCTCCACTGTCAGCATGAAGTTATGAAGTAAAAATTGAGTAGATCATTCAGTGAAGGTCAGAAGGAAATAGAGATACGTTGTCCAGAGAAATTGTGGATGTCCCAACCCTGGAAGTGTTCAAGGCCAGGTTGGATGGGGCTCTGAGCAACCTGGTCTGATGGAAAGTGTCCCTGCCCATGGCAGTGGGTTGGAACAAGGTGATCTTTCAGGTTCCTTCCAACCCAAACTGTCCTGGGATTCTATGATTTAGAGGTTATCACCATGGGTTCATTGACTGACCTGTGGTCAGATACAAAACATCTTTCGCATTAACCAGCAAAGAAATGTTACATGAACACATGATAAGATAGGTTTGGCTGAAGGAATGGATCTGTCTCTATGTCGTGTTCCAATCTCAACCAACCTGAAGCAAATCAACTCAAATCAGTGAAGATACACTGAATTTCCAGCCCCTATATTAAGTGCAGAACTTCCTTCTCTGTGCTCTTCCCAGAAGAAAACCCTAGAGGTTCAACATCCCCGCCAGGCCTAGGAAAGATCTAAATCATGGAGCAAGTCATCTCTGATGTGTCTCATGATTTCACTCGTGTGAGAAAACCCCTGAGAACCAGCCACAAAACCCACCTCTTCAGCCATTTAGGGGCTGGTGTCATTCTAAGGCATTTTGTGGGTATGTTCCTCCCCTGCACTCTCAGGTGGAAGCAGTGGTTCAAAATACACATTCCTCTCTACCTGCCCAAGAATCTGGTTATCAATTTTGTGAAATGAAGGCCCAAAATTGAGTCTCTTCAAGTCTCCTTCTTCTGTAGATGAAGCCAAAGGTGATGCAAAAGTTTTGGCATCTCCCAGTCCTCAGCAGTGCACACTCCAGGCAAGGGGGAAGATGAACCATGTAGTGGAAGTGTTTCACATCATCTATAAAGCCATCAGAGAGCAATAAAAGGGCTTCAACATAGTGGAAATGAGCAGCACTTGGGTGTCTTCTGGTATGAGCAAAGGTCTGGTCTGGGGCTCCAGAAAAAACATCAATCATTTTAAGTAGATCTTGCCCTTATTTAGGCAGTACAAGCCTTCCAGAAGCATAAATTACTAATCCCAGCTCAGCAATATTTTTTGCTACTGTGTTTGCCAGTAGCCAATGATCATAGAATCAAAGAGTGGTTTGAGTTGGAAGGAACCTTAAAGATCACCCAGTTCCAACCCTCTGACATGGGCAGGAACACCTTCCCCCAGAACAAGTTGCTCAAAGTCCCATACTTTTGTTTGCATTTAATTCTTCTGGTTAATGAAACCATTCTTAGGAACTGGGCTAATGAGCTAATGAGAAGGGCTGTGGGATGGATCCAGGTCACAATTTTGACAAAATGTGCACATTCAACTTTAAATATGCCTCCTGTGATCCATGAACAGGGCAAGGAATCCTTCAAGTGTCCTGGACTTCATCTAACATCTTGGTTGAGAGATTTGGGAACTGGTCTTATCATGTTCCCACATCAAACAATTTGCTTTCCCCTAAGGTCTTATATGCTTTCTGATTCTCTGGGTCCTGGAAAATAGAAGGAAGCAGCTTTTGAGGAACTTGTAGCCTAAATGGAGGGTAGATTTTGGAGGAGAAACTGAAAATTTGAGATTATTAATTTTTTTTTATTATTTGAGCTTATTAAAAACATTTTGCTTAGTGACACCAACAGTTATCTAGGAATGCTTGTGGACTGGGAATTAAATACAATATCAGGACCTCTTGCATGTTCTTCTGGTGAGGATTTGATCAACCTGATTCATCAGTACAGGAGGAGATATTAGAAACAATTGGGAGGTTCCTATTAATGGAGGTTCAGAACAGAGCCCAGCAGAATTTCAACCTAAATGCTTCTGCTGAGCTCCAGCTGGTGTTGATTCATCACCAGCCTTCTGCTGCAGATGGTTGGGTAAATTAGGAGTGCTGTGTATAGCAACCTGTAGGCTTTTTCCAAGGAAAACAAACAAAAAACCTTAGTGTGGTTTCTGCAGGAATGAAACTCCTGTTGAAACATTGGCTTTGTCCCTCTTCTGAAGTGCAGTCCTGCTGACCACACCTAACAAGGCACAAGTAGTGCAGACTCCTCTAGACCACAGGTAAGCTCCTGGGAAAACTATAGCTTTCACCGAATTCTTAGCAGTATCTTTTCTAGCTAACATGCTTGTGCTGCTGCTCCTGGCATGCTGGATGTCTGGGTGAAGGTACACTTGTGCAAACACACCCAAATTCCTTGTGGGCATCGCCCAGGTCTGCAGCTGGGAAATGTGACATACAAAATGTGACCTTGATCACATGCTGAATGCTCCAGGGATGAGATGTTGTCATCAGCCTTTCTGGGATGGCTTGTAGGCATGTGATAAGGTTAATGTGTTTCACCCACCTTTGGTGTCCATCTCTCTTTGGCAGTCCAGCACCTTGGTAGGAGCAGAGCTGGGTTTCAGGAGTTCACAGTGACCTCTCTGATCCCAGACATACCTGTGACTGAAAAGGACAGACCGGGGCTTGAATGATTTGACTTTCCAGTGCTTTGATTTACCTAGATACAAATGACTGATAAGGAGTTCTTGGAGATCTCTGCAAACTGCATCATGTCTTGCTTATGTAGGAGTTAATTATTCTAATTATTAAATCCTTTTTACTACCAGTGATTCAGCACAAAGGAATCTACCCGAGGTGATGGGACAAGGGCATTTTGACACTGCTCAATCAGTAGGATTTGGAGAGGAGACATCTGAGCTCCCTTTCTGAATCTGTGACAGACTCCTCCAAGACCTTGGCCAGGACATTTAAACATCTCAGTGGGTCACATTACCCCTATGTAAACCAGAGGGAACACTGGGCATTCTGCAGGAGGAGTGGATTCCTCACTGTCTGCAAGATGAGTAGAGAAGCCTTGAGTGCCAGGGAACTTGAAGATCCTTACCATTTTCCAATTTGTGGCTTCAGTTTGTGGCCTTAGCATCCATGCTGTGTTGTAGAGGGGCCTGTGATAGCAAGTTTGGTTCTGGCTTCTGACAACAAACAGGAATGAAGGGATCCACACTGCTTTTAGAAAATGCTCCAAAATCAGGGGAAAAAAAGGAAAAGCTTGGACTACTCTGCCCTATTCAGGGCCAGGCTGGACAGGGCTTGGAACAACCTGGTCTAGTGGAATGTGTCTCTTCCCATGGCAGAGGGGTTGGACTGGATGACCTTTCAATGGTCCCTTCCAACCCAAACCTGTGTTTCTATTCTAAAAGCACAATAACAGAGATTTTTAAAGCTCTGTATGTTAATAGGTTCTAACCTTCAGGACAACTGACTCTTCGTGAGTAGCCACAGCAATCAAATTCTACTGATGTGGCCTGCTGGTCTAAGCTAAGAGTGCCTGTTATGTCGACTCTACCCATGGGTGGTTTCCACAGGGAATTTCTCCACTGAGAAGTTGCTTCTCTTTCACTCTAAGACACCTTGAATTAGTCAGATGGCATCTCTGCCCACTTTCTCAGAGATGTGGCTAATTTCAGACTAGTGGAGATAAACATTTCCAAGCTAAGAGATAAAACCAGCCAGAATTTCCCCTGTGGAAGAAAAGAGACATGTTTAATCTGCTCTTACCCACCACAGGTTGATCTCTTACACCTACCCTTCATCCTTTGCTGTCAGTCATGCTTTAGCATTTTTTTTCCTTTATTTACTTTTCATTTTCTTTTTCCAGATTCTTGTCTATTCCCAGTTTATCTCTGGAGGAACTGTAAGAGGAACAAAAGATCCTGAAGGACACAGTTTGCTATGTGTTTTTCACCTATTTTTTCAAGGGTGACTTGAGCCAGAATTGCCTTTTTAGTCCTACTTTACACGTGGACTATATGAAATCGTGGTCATTTGCAGTGCTGAGAGGAATCTCACTAAAATAATAGGGAGTAAAGATGAGTCACACATGTGGTACAAAGTCATCCAACAGGGACAGTTTCCATTTTTCTCACCACTCCCTGATGTTTAGAGCCTGCTAACATGGTGATGCTTGAAACAATAGTGAACAAAAACAGTTCAAGGAGAGGTGTGATGTTGAACTTGGCCAGAACCTCCCAGGAGTTCTAAAGCACTTGAAGATCCTTGAATGAAAGACAGATTGTAAGGGCAAGAATATTATTATTAGCAGTTTAAATTCTGCCTTCCAGACTTGTGAAGTAGCAAGATCCCAAGGTCAGGGCAAAAGAGAGCTGCAGGCCCCATTCAGCACTGGAATTTGAACCTTGCTGCAGGGTGAGCTGCTAATTGGACTTTGTACCACCTCAGACAACATTTCCAGTTGCAAGCAGCTTGCAAGAGTTGAAAATGGAGTTTTAAACAAGCAGATAATTCATCAACCTGGGACAAAAAACGGAGAAGTTGTCAAAGACACAAGGCATAATTACACTGTTCTTAGCAAATTAATCTCTTGATGTGGGAGCTGACCTGGATTTAGTCAGCTCCTGGAATACTTGAATGTTTTATTCTCACCTTTGAGGCATCGATAGCAAAATAGAGTATTTTGTGTATGGAGTTTTTTGTTTGCTTGTTGTTTTTACATTCTTTTCTTTCCACATCAGAAATTTGAAGAAATAAAACCATAAGTAAAACTGCATTTGGCAAATGAGGAGCTACATGTACTCATTCCTGACTCATGGTCATGGAGCAAGGAAGGGCTCGATCTGGGCTGCATAGGGGAGCTCAATGCTTGAACCTGAGGAATATTGGAGCACTGATTTAGGGATGTCCTTAGCCATGAAGTGCTCCAATTCCATGCTGCAGTTGCCTCTGGATGCAAAATTAACAAAAGGGAAAAAACCTTGCCTTATTTTGGCAAGGACCACCACAGGGTCCTTTCCAGCAGGGCAGAGGTCCTGCAAATTCACCAATGCAGCATTTCACTGTTTTCACCTGGAAAGTGAGTCCTGGGGCACCCATGTGTTGGTCACTGCCACAAACCAGTTCTGCACACTGGGCACTGTGGAAAGTATTGGGAGCACTGGTGTGAGCAGTTCCTGTAAAATGCTGTGTATTGTGGTGAAATGATCAGTGTGACATCCCTGGGAAAACACAGAAAGAGAAAAGGAAAAGGCAATCCTTGCTTGCAGCTGGTCTTTTCTTGAACTGTGGATCACAGGACCTGTCAGACTCATTGACCAGAAATGTTTTATCTGCAGTAGGAATGATGATGTCAAATGGCTGTTTGCCTCTGGCCCTCCCCCTCGAGCATTGCACAAGACCACGCAGGTGAAAATTGGGTTGTTTGGTCCCAGTACCTCTGTGGTGGAGGCACTGACAACCCGAGCTGAAAAGTGACAGGTTACAAAGTTCAAATCTCTTTTCTCTTCCCTGTAATTCCCTGTCAGAGCTCTGGAGTCGGTCCAGCTTCTCATGCTTCATGAAATCTTCTGGGGATGAAGTTCATGATGGCAGGAAGAGCCAGCTCCTCCTCTGGAGATAACCAACACATGGAAGGGTGGTACCTCTACCTGGACCTTGTGCACCTTGTGACTGCTACTAGAAGTCTTCTGAGTAGCCCTGAGTTAAATCCCAGGTATGACTCTATAGCAACAGCAGGATGCTTCTCTCATGGACCTGCTGTTCCCGTGGCTCCAGCAGAGCTCAGGAGAGAGGATTTTCCTTTCCAAAAGCTCCCTTTGGCTTGGTGAGACCCAGCTTGGTGAGACCAGCCTTGGGAACAGAGCTGGTCCTGCCCTAGTAAAACCTTTCATCCTCCCTTCCCTGAGACCTCCACAGGAGCCCCTCCAGATGGGCACCTTGCTGGATGAAGCCCATGTTCTTCCTGAGGAGGAGGAAACCTGTCCTCTACAGCAATTCACTTCCAGTGGGAGACCTCTGCAAGGATCAGCCATGCTGGGTCACTAGGTCTTACAGCCCTACAAAGCAGGGAGAAGAGTAGGGAAAGTGAGAGACATGAATCCAAAGTGGATTCTGCAGCCTCAGATTCTTAAGTTATTGCTACATGGCTGCATTACTCTGTCCTGGGGATAAAGGTTATTTTGCATATGAAAATGAGACAACATAAATGAGAATCACTCCCCCAGCCTTCTCTTTTGGGTTAGTGTCATCCAAAGAGCAAAGTCTGGCTCTCCTTTGCTGATTGAAGGCTGGAGAAGGACTTTTTGCAAAAGCGTGCAGTGATAGGACAAGGAGGTGGCTTTGAACTGAAAGAGGGTATGTTTAAATTGGAGGTTAGGAAGAAATTCTTCCCTGTGAGGGTGGTCAGGCACTGGAACAGGTTGCCCAGAGAAACTGTGGCATCTCTAGAAGTGTTCAAGACCAGGTTGGATGGGGCTTAGAGCAGCCTGGTCTAGTGAAGGGTGTCCCTGCCCTTGGCAGGGGAGTTGGAAGGAGATGATCTTTAACGTCCCTTCCAACCCAAATCAGTTTATGGTTCTATGGTGATATTTCTGTCACGTAAATTCTTTTGGGATCATGTTGCCACTGAGGCAGTTGAAAAGGACAACATTATGCAAGATAAGGGACAAGACTAATTTTCTCATTTAATTGTGTGCCATTTCCGTCCAAAAGTAGAGAGACACAAGCCTGGGAGGAGGTGTTGGTAATTAGGCTCGTGATTCATGCACTTGGGTGCGAATTTCTGCTCCAATGCTGTGCTAATTAGAGCACATTTCCTGATCAATAGCGGGGTAATTATGAGATTAGGGTTAATGGGTCAGACTCACTGAAGGCTTCCAATTGTATGTCAGATTAACTGAGTCCTGCTGTCATTAGCTTTACCTTTCCAGGTTTCTGGCTACAAAGGAGCACAGGGCAGAATTGGGTTGAATTTTCTTCTGACTTGCACAGGAAGACTCCAACATGAAGGTTTTTAGATGTGAGATGGGGGTCTAAGTTCCCATCAGCAGGGATATAACCACTGGATCCCATAGTGTCTACAGAGACATTCATCCTGTCTGAAGGGGGCAGCTGGGGTGGGATTCATCTGCCTAAACACAGATGTCAAGTGGAAAGGTTGCCCTGGACAACCACATCCACACGGGGGCTGGTTCATATTCCACAGGGAGAATCATTCCAGGGCTCCACCTTGTCACATTCTGGAGTTTTGCTCTTTCCTGAGCTTTCAGGTTTTATTCCCTACAAGGAATAAACTCTGTAGAGGCCAACTTCTACTCTAATGAGGTTATTCAGGGAACCAAGCAAAGCCAGGTGTTGAATCTGGGGCTGAAATGGAAATGGTAATCTGCCCTAGCAGAAATGTGGAAAATAAAATTGTAAGGAGTTTTCATTTCAGAGGAAAGGTAGGACTTGTATGACCAGCAGGGTGTCTTTGAGCTGCTGGCTGAGTACAACCACAGATGATCCCATCTTTTGAGACCCCACCTGAAGTATTGCATCAAGCTCTGGGGTTCCCAGAGGGGACAGGAAGGATATTGACCTGTTGCAGTGAGTCCAGAGAAGGTCACCAAGTTGATTAGAGGGATGGAACACCTCTCTTATGAGGAAAGGCTGAGAGAACTGGGATCTTCAGCAAGGAAAAGAGAAGGTTTCAGTGTGACTTAATTGTGGCTTTCCAGTATATGAAGGCATCCAACAAGAAAGGTGGAGAAAGACTATTTACAAGGGCCTGGAGTGACTGGACAAGAGGGAATGGTTTTAAGATGAATGACAGTAGGTTTAAATTAGATATTAGGATTAAGTTCTTTGCTGTGAGGATGGTGAGACACTGGCACAGGTTGTCCAGAGAAGCTGTGGCTGCCCCATGCCTGGAAGTGTCCAAAGCCAGGTTGGATTGAGCTCTGAGGTAACCTGGTCTAGTGGAAGGTGTCCCTTCCCATGGCAAAGGGGTTGGAATGAGATGATCTCTAAGATCTCTTCCAACCCAAACCATTCTATGATATGATATGATATGATATATGATATGGTCTGGTATAATATGGTATGATATGGAAAGACAACTGTTGTAAGAGTTGAATGAGAACCAAAATCCCTGTGACACTGATGTTTGGTACCAGACAGAAACATTGTCTAATTGATGATGTTGATCCATGATTCCTCAGAGAGAAACACCTTCTAACCCCAGGAGTAAGATAAGAAAAAGCAGATTCTTTTTGGCTTTTACAAACTAATTTTTCTGGCTCCAGAGAGAAGGAAGCACCCACAGGGACACTGATTAATATTCAGTGATTCTGAGTCTCCAGGGACCGAGCCACTTCCAAGACAGTTTTGCTTCAATGGCTGTGCCTTGGCCCAAACTTTAGACATCCTGAGGTCTTCCAAGTGATGCTCTTCTTATGTCCATTGAATTCTTTGCTTCTTTGCTACATAGCAGGCAAAAATGATTCCTCTACAGGATTATCCCACTGAGGTGGTGTGAGGGGACCTATTTTGCTATGACAAACTCTGTTCAAGCAGCATCTTGGCTGAGAACCAGATATTCATCACATAGGTGTGCAGTGTTCATCTTTCCCTTGCAGCAGGATCTGAACCAAACCTTTGCATTGATGTTCAGGCAATGCCCTGACAGTTTCAGTCATTTAAAGTAATTTTTTCCTGTAGTTTTTAAGGTTGAAAGAAGAGTTATTTGAAGCTGTCATACTATAGAATGATAGGATCTTTAAGGTTGGAAAAGACCTCTAAGATGATGAAGTCCAACCTTTGACTGAATACCACCATTCCCACTAAAGCATATTGTGAAGTGCCACATCTACAAGTTTTTTTGAACACTTACAGGGATGGTGCCTCAACCACTTCCTTGGGGAGCTCATTCCAGATTCCTTTTCACGCCTCCTCAAGATCTTTTTCCACACCATTGAAATTCCAAGATGATTCAGTTGTCTTTAAAGTCTCAGACTTTTTTTTTTCCCCCAAGAAGCACAGCCACGTTGTAGCCTCTCTTTTGGGATATTTGCAGCCAAACACTAAACTAACCAACACACCCAGCAGCAAAATCTAACATCTGCCATGAGGACATACAACTTTTGGGGACACAAAGAGTTTCTTATCCAGCACATCAAACAGCTGTATTCACCTTTTGCTGCTCATGCAGCAGGACTCTCACAGAGTCACTCCACATAGCCTGGCTCAGGTAAAATCCTATTTATTTGATAGTAGTGGTCCCATTAGTCATTCCCAAATAACCCAAATCCAAGCATAGAAAAGGCACAGTGTTAAAATCCAAGGTTTTCCTGTGCTGTGCTCTGCTGTCCTGTTTCCCTGAGACCTTCACGCCTACCCTGGTGCTGCTCTTGGAACCTCAGTCTTTGCCTCAGTCTTTTTAAAACACAGGGGATGAAAAGCAAATCTTTGTGTATCCACAGATGTTCTCAATTGCCAGGGACATATTTTCCATCACCAAACATGCCATGGACAGAGCTCTGCAGCTTTCAGGGTTTTGAAAGTTATTTGTACAAATTTACTGGGAGAAGATTCAGGAAAAAAATTACTGTATGTTTATCTTGTCATATTTTCCCTTAGGTCACCACTGTCAACCAAAATAATGGGCTGGATGGCCCTCATGTAGTCATTTTTATGTTGTTTTCTACAAATCAATACAACACCTGTATTTGCACACTCTGGTTCCAGCCCACAGTTCACCAGAGGAGCACAGGAGTGGGATGAGAGAGGATCAGTCCAATGTCATCCCTGAAATTAAGGGAAGCAAACATGTAAGAAGATGATGAGCATGAAAACAGATGTACAGGATCAGATGAATGGTCCACACAGGCCACTGCCAGCAGTGACTGAGCAGAATATGGGAGCCTTCTCCCTGGAAAGCCTCCCAGTGACCTGTGGCTGTGAGTTTGGCAGTGATGGACAAGCACTGCCAATGACAAGCACGAAAAAGGGAAGACCTGGATCCTGGTGGTTGCTAACTCATGCTGAAGTCTGCTGCAGCATCCTTGTGTTGTCACCCAAACTGATGTATCCAGAGGCTTCAACATGTCAGTCCCTGCTGCAGCCTCCTGGTTTCTTTGCAACGGAGACAGAGGAGGTGAGACCAAGGCATGCACAGAAATACTCCTGGGAAGGGCTGAGGATGGGGGAAAGTCTTGGTCTGAGCTGCTTGGAAAGCAGGGTTGGTCACCTCTGCCTATAGCAGTTGGCTGTTTTGAATCTTGTTTCTTCCACACTGGGTCTCAGCTGCTCAGTGTAAAGCACTGAACTTAAATATCAGCAAGAGAACTGTGCAGAAATTCATGGGGACCTGAGGGCGATGAGCAGCTGATGTCAAAGTGGTTGTATCCACATTAGGCACTGGAGAGGATAAATTGGGAGTGCTGAGAGGGCTCAGGACAGAGAGAAGGTTGACCTTCGCATGCATTGAAGAGGTGTTTTACCACCTTCAAGCCCAGATCCAGAAATGTGGGAAGCTGGAGGAGAGGTGCTTCAATCTGCTTCCAGGACAGAGGGGGAGCAGGTTCTGCTGACCCATGGCCACACCTTCTCAATAAACCACCAGCCCTGGAGCAAAAACCAGCCCAAAATCCCTGCCTTGAAAGCTTGATAGCAGCCAAAGTCTCCCATCCAAACACCAAGCAAGATTTCCCCCCCTAGACATGTCTGCTCTGATCTCTCAACCTCAAATTCCCCAAATACTTTAAAGATATTGAAAAAGTGCCCCTTTGCGTTTGCTTAGAACATTATTTCTACCTTTTATGAACAGGGTGGCAGTTTTCACAGAGCAATAATTCCAGACGGAGTTATTAAAAGATTAAAAAACACACCCAAAAGAAAAAAAAAAAGAAAAAGGGAAGAAATCGAGGTTGAAAAAACAAATATCCCTACCAGAACTCTGGGGCGTTTCTCATAACATCTTGCTTATGTTATGAAGTCTGATTTTTTTTTAGTTAGTTTTTTTATTTTTTCAAGGGATGAGGTAGAACTCAATTACTTTGCTGAAACTCATACAACCTGCTGATAAACCAGATTAAAAGTTGCCTTGTATGGTGCTGCAAGAATCTCCCCAGGTCTCTAATCTTGTTGGTTCCTGTACTAACAGGAGGTGCCTTGCTTGCATTTTCAACAGGCTCATGCCTTGTTCTCGTGACAGCTCATAATTCACCCTTTGTGTGAGCACGTGTCACCTGTGGCACAGCAGGTCCCTGGGGCTTGTGACTCCTGGCAGTGCTGAGTCACAGCCCCAGGTTAGTGCTTACAATGGGCAGGTGATCACCTTGTCCTGGAAAGAAAAGGTGAGGATGGTTACAAGTTGCTCTATTGAAATCTGGCCAAAGAATTGAGATTTCAGGGAAGTGAACCTGAAAACTATGTAAACTAAAAAAAATACACAAAAACGATCTAAAAAAATACACAGAAAAAAAAGTGGTTTCAAGTAAATACCAGTGGAGGCTAAGAACCTGTAAAACAATGAGGGATTTTAGGTAATTTGTGTTTGGACTGGTGCAAAATTGCTGTGCTGAAACCCACTGTAAACAGCACCAATACTGGATGTACAGGGACTTTCCCTGGAAGTGTTCAAGGCCAGGTTGGATGGTGCCCTGAGCAGTCTGATCCAGTGAGTGACATCCCTGCCCACAGCAGGGAGTAAAGGTTGGAATTAGATGATCTTTACAGTCCCCTCAAACCAAACCTTTCTATGACTCTTTGGTATTAACATCCTGCATCAGTGCTGGCTTCACTTTGCCTTTGTAGGATGAGATAAATGCTTCTTTTCAAAGGAAAAAGTGAACATACAACACAAAGCAGGGAAAGCAGACGTGTTTATAGAGTTACTAATGTTTGCTTGAGCCGGCACATGCTGGGCATGTCTCAAATACCTTTACTGGTTCTTTTTTTATTTTTTTTTTTTTTATAAGTCCTCGAGTCTCATGGAGATGAAGTCACTCTCAGAGGTGACTTCAGGACACGGAAATCACCTCGAAGCTCTGCTGGACTTTTGCCTTATGTCTATACCAGGTGTTGTGCAGCACAGTTTGCTTTATGCTTCTGTCTCTTGAGATAGCAGGGACCAAAAGAAAGCACTGTGATCTACTTTCTCTCCTTTGGTCTTTAAAATCACACTGATTCCTTATTGCAGGCTTGCTGCAGCTCAGGCCCAAATATGGTTTTGCAGGAAACGACATCTTCTCTTTAAAAAAGGAGGGGAAAAAAAGGCTAAACACCCCCCTCTGCCTCCCTTGTAATTATAGTTTGACATAATGAGTGGTGTTTATTAACTTCAGCTCTCAGAGCTGATGTCACCTCCGAGTCAGGGTCCGGGAAATCTCTGAGTCATATGGAAGATGCAGAGCCAGGAAATGTCAGCAGAAGAAAAAAAAATAAATATCGAGGTGAAAGACATTAGAAACTCGTGGCAGCTTCCTATAAGAAGCTGTGGGAAGCTGGTAGGTGCTCGGAGCAAAAAATGGCTTAATATCAATATTCAGCTTGGTTGACAAATTAAGACAGAATGTCTCCCTGTCGTGGCTGCCTGAGGATGTAAAGGAGAAGGGAGGTGATATGCTCAAATGTCACACAAAGTCCTGGAGTGTAAACTGTCCTTTTTCTTCACAACTTCAGATGATTGAAAAAGCAATCAGTGCCTACACAGGAGGATGGGGGAAGTGCAACCCCTTTCCATCTCTTTTTATTTTCCTACCAGACCCAGCCTTGTAATGTGTGGATAAGTACTGGATGATTCTGAGGGTTGCAGTCTACCAATGACTTTTAAGACTCAGGACTTGGGCTGAGAGGGTGGTCCTGGCATGAAGCTGCAGATGGGCAGAAGCTCACTGTGGATTCTGTATGAATTCAGCAAATGACTGCAGATGAAAAAAGATTTGGAAACGTAGTATTTTTAGAAGACAGGGTGCAGGAATCTCTTAGTAGTCACTACCTGCTAAATTTCTTCCTCATTTTGACCCACTTCATTGATGGCAGGGGTTTTTTATCACTTGATAAGTAGAAGAAAGGAGAAAATCTTTGTGTGAGAAGAGAAATCCATGAGATCCTGATGCTCTGCACTGAGTGTAACTCAGCCTGAGCTGCCTCTGTTCCATGTGGCTTGGTGGGGTGTCTGAAACCACACAGGGCTGAGGCAGACCATGGCTTCTGAAAAAGTAGAAAAAACCACACAAAACCAAGCTACGAACAAAACTCCAAGGCTATTTTTTTAAAACTTTTATTTTAAATTCCAATTTTTCCTCATGAGCTCATTTTAATGGTGCCGAGCTTTGTATAGACAAGCAGAGAGTCAGGTAAGCAGAGATTTTTTCTCTCCTGTGTTAGTGATGACTTCAAGTGGAGCTGGCGTGTTTCTGCCTGATCTACTGAAGACCATCAAGTTTCACTTCACTGTGGGAACTTTGTCCGTGGTCTGAATTTGCAACATCACATATTTTTGATACAAAGCTTTTGTTCGCCTATGCTGAAGCATAACAGAATTGAATTGGATTTTACTTCTGCAGCTGCAGCCCTGAGCGGGGAAATGGAAGGTGTGAGCACAGGGAGAGCCCAGGACTTTTGTTTCAACACTGGATGTGCCTGGCCATGGAGCAGAAAGATGTTCTCACTTTCCTCTCAACTCCTTGTATGTGGCAGCACATTGCAGCCTGCAACAAGGAGGAAGCTGCTGGGTTAGGTTTCCTTTCAGGTGTGTCCTTTCACAGCATGACTCATTTTGAGTCCACGTGACATTCTTTTTTATACATATCTTTTTCTAAAATAAAAACTTCTTTATCTCTGGAGAACATCTCTTGCCTCTGAGGGATGTGTGTGTGCAGTATAGAGATGGTGGAGTTGTGTGAGACGACAAAGACATTGAGGGGCTGGAGGAAGTTCAGGGAAGAGAACAGAGCTGGGGAAGGGTTGGGAGCACCAGGAGTGTCTAAGGGAGCTGGGGGGGCTCAGCCTCGAGAAAAGGAGGCTCAGGGGAGACCTTCTGGCTCTCTACAACTCCCTGACAGGAGGGGGGAGCCAGGTGGGGTTCAGGATCCTCTCCCAAGTAACAAGCGATAGGAAAAGAGGAAATGGTTTCAAGTTGTGCCAGGGGAGGTTTAGATTGTATATTAGGGAAAAATTTTTCACTGAAAGAGCTGTTGAGCAGTGGAACATGTTGCCCAGGGCAGTGATAGAGTCACCATCCCTGGGGCAATATAAAATGTGGCACCTGGGGCCATGGTTTAGTGGTGGACTTATCAGTGCTGAAAGAAACAGTTGGACTTGATCTTAGAGGGCTTTTCCAACCTAAACAATTCTACGATTCTATGATTCTATCCTGCCTTCTGTGCCCACTGCTAGTCACAGGCACAGGACCACTCCACTGTTTGACATCCCACTGGACAGATTAAAACCAAACCCTCATCCTGGAGCATTCACAGTCCCATGAGCAAGAGGCACAGCTGATGTACACATACAAACACATAGAGGGACACAGAAGCCTGGAACTGCAATGCCTGTTATCAGACTCTGCTGCCCCCTGTTCTCCAGCTGCCCTTCCTCCTGTCACATGTGGCTCCATCTCTCCCTCTGACTCCTGAAGCTGCACGGTCTGGACAACCTGCCCTTGCACGGGTTCAAAGTGAGCGGATACAGCTGCACCTCATGTGCCTTTCTGCTCAGTCTCATGCATTTGCATTTTTGTGCCGTAGACCCTCCTTGCATTTTGTCCTCATTCTGCTCTTTTGAACTCTTTCTGACCTCCTACGAGGCTTATCTCTGCCTCATGCCAACTTGTGAAATGCTTTGGGAAGCTGTAACAGCTGACTCTGGATAAGGCAGGGAAGGTTGGCATAATCTCTTGTAAGTACATCTGGAAATAAAAACTTTGAATAAAATAAGGAAAATTCAAATGTTTGCAATTTCCTTTTTTTTTTTTTCGGCTAACTCTGGAGAAATCTTTGTCCTATTTTGAAGCACAGTGAAAACAATGGGAAGGGCTGGTCCTCTTCAATTCATCATATTTGATAAAATGAAAGTAATTTTAAAATCACTCTCAAAGGGCTTTATTTCCCAAAAGACTGGGATCAAAGCCTTTTGCAGAGTAATTCCTTCAAGACTCAGATTAATGCTATTTACAAGATGATTAATGATTAAAGGACAAGTTTAGCATTAAGCTCTCTAGTGCATTAATGCCACATGACTTCATGTCACTCCAATGTTTTGACCACCCTCCAGTCCTAGACTTAACTTTCATTGCTATATTCCAGCTGGAAAGGAAAAAAAAAAGAGAAATGAGCCATGGGACATAGTAGCAGCATTTCTGGTTGTTCTATCTGCATCAGAGAAAAAAAACCTACTGAAGGCTGCACTGTCCTCCAGTCCCACCAGGTCTTCAGGTCTTTAAGTGTGATACATCATGCACTGATCCAAATTTAGCTTCTGTTGAACTTTTCCCCATTGTTTGTTTCATTTACAGGATGTGTAATCTTAAAACATCTCTTAAAACACTCTGGTGTCTGTTTTAGGGAGGTGTTTGAGTGAAGACCTGCCAGGCAGGGAACACGGTGTCCTGAAGGAGGAATTGGGATGAGGATGGAGGCATGAAGTAGCTTTATTCCTGAAGCAAAGGCTGTGTGCATGGGAAAGGGTAAGAAATGAGAGCAAATGTCATGGTTGGAAGGGAAGGCTGAAATATATGAATGTAATGCAGAAGGCAAATGGAAGAATAAGAGTCAGTAGAAAATGGATAGCACCTGATGTGTTTTGTATGGAGGTACATCAGGAAGAGCAATAGGAAGTCACACTATTTTTATTCTGTTGTCTAGACTTATGTGTCTACTACAGAGATATTTATGCATTTTAGTGTAGGATTCTGAAGTTTCATAGATATTTTCTCTGAAGTGGGATGAATTTCATCCCGAAAAAGGCTTCCCACCTTCTTCATCTGCACCTGACCTCCCACAGATGATGTGTCAAATCTGCAAGTCCTCTGTAGATGTTTCAGGTGCCCAGGAGTGTCTCAAATGGCACTGGATTCCTTTATGCTATTCAAAAACCAACTGAATCAAACTCCTGAATTTGGTCTCACCCAACTCCACAAGGTAGAAGGAAAAATAAGTGGGATTTTTGTGTCTTGAAAGAGCTGATTAGTGGGATCTGGATGTGTCAAGGCAGGGAGCCTCAAGGCAGTGAGGGCATGTAGCTATTAGTAAGAGCAGAAATGAGGGGCAGGAAGGAAGTGCTTTGGCAGTAAAACAAGGTCTCTGCACTCATTCTGTGGTTCCTTTCTCATTTGGCCTGTTTCCTCTTTCAGTCACTGGTGGTGGTATCTCTGTGGGCCATGCAGAAAACTGTGTGGTTTGGGCATACATTTTGTGTTGGAATTACAAGCTTCCTTCCTCACAGTCTATGAAAAAGTCAAAGAAAGACACAGTGCAGAAAACACCATGAACGCATGAACACCTTCCCTGCTTTCCAAAGAGTCACCCTCACTATTGAATGGATCTGTAAAACTCTGGAGGGTTGTATTAAAGTGTAAGTTATAGCTGTGGTCCTTAGAGACAGGTATGTTGTGCCATGGCTGTTGTTTGAAGCCTGGGACTGCTGGGCAGAAAAGTGGAAATCTCAGGTTTGGAGGACACATGAATGTGAAGCAGAGATGAGTCTGACTAAATTTATGATTTGCAACACATCCTACCCTGGCTGAGAATTGGGCTTTTCCATCACTGAGGGGCATTATACAGAGTCAAAATTAAATAAATATCATACCTCTATGAGAACCTGCAGGTGAAGTTGTCAGCATAGCTTGCTGTTGGCAAGGCTTGCTGCTGGCAAGGCTTGCTGCCCTGCTTTTTCACTCACCTATTCCAGGTGAATTGCCCAAAGATGTTTAGGGATGGAGGTGGCAATAATCTCACCCCACTCCCAGCCCTTGATTCATGTGCTCAAACTTGCCCCAGGTGGAGCTGGCAGATATGACCCACAGTCTACAGGACCACAAGGCTGCCTTTGGGATTGGCAATTGGAGGCCAGACAAGTTGTGTTGGTTGACACTGGGTATCTCCTTCAAGGCACTTCCATCCCTTAAGGATGGAATTCTAGGGGCTGGATCCACACACATAACAAAATGTGGGATGTCCATTAGTACTCAGCCACCCACAGGTCTTTATGGGGACTTTATCTGACTCACCTGCACCCAGGGAAAGTGGCTGCTCCAGATAAAGCTGAGAGACTCCAGCAGATAATACTTAAGAAGGTGCACAAAAGCTCCAGGGATGTCTGGCACATTAGAAACACAGTGTGAAAAGGCAACCTCTGCTCTGAACTGCTGTGTGTGGGGCTGGAACATCAGCTTTGAGGAATGAGGTTCCTGACCTTTCTCTCAACCACCCCATGAATTTAAAAAGAAAAGGAAAGCTACAGCTATAATTTAATATAATAAAACTCCTTTTTTCCTCCTTTTTTTTCCTTCCAGCTAAATTGCTTTCCTTGTTCATCTCAGTTTTCCCAGACTTTTCAATGCAGCAGCTGAGAGTAGTTTTTATATTGAACCATTTCCACTGACAGTACCTTGCTTCCAGTAAAATCACAGCACATTCCCTTTGTTTTCAGACTCATAGACAATCACATTTATCTGCTCACTGCCCTTCAATAGCAGGCAGCTTCTAATGGATTTCTGTATGAGGACTGTACCCCCTACCCGCTAATTGAAATTCAGTGCACAGAGTCATATCAGTGCACTGGGATGGTGGAGAATGTCAATGCACACAGCCAGGAGGGGGAATGGGCAGAGGGAGTTTTCAAATTTCCAGAGCCTTGCAGCACATGTGAGCAGGAATTCCTTGTGCATCAAAGCAGTGTGATACGGTCAAGTGCTCCAGGCCTTCCTCTGAGGGTCCCAAAATATTAATGAGAAGGACATCTGTCCTCCAGTCACTTGTGAGACTGGGCTTAGGGGTTTAGATAAAGTGAATGTTGGAAACGTCACTACTTTTCAACCTATGGTGGTGGGAAAAAAGGAAACTTTCAGCCAGTGGCCCGAGTTTACTAAGTCCTGTGGTGGATCTAAGGATCAGAGGCTGGAATGCACAGTTTCACCTCATGGTTAGAGGCCTGGATTGATGGTCAAGAGAACTGGGCTTTGTTCCCAGCTGTGTCTTCTGGATGACCACAGACATCTCAGCTCACCTCTCTGTGCCACACTTTCCTCATCCATGAAACAGCTCATTCTCCTTTGAAAAGTCACTTGGGATGCTGCTGAAAATCAGTCACAAGAACAGAGGAGCTGATAAGAAAGAACATTAGAGATTTTTAAGACCCAACAGGGACATCTCATTGGATAGACGGGATTTATCTCAGAAGTTAGGGATATGATTTATCTTCCCAACAGAAGTTTGCAGTGCCACACGTGAGGCTCTACAGTACCTCCCAGCCTCCAACTGCCACTCCAAGAGGGAATAAATTTCCTCAAGGTCCTATGTCTTATATATTTATGCTGCTTAGAAGTCTCAGGTAAGACAGAACACCTCAACTGGCTCTTGGCAGCTCCAAGTGTTTGGTTGAGCTCTAGGTCTCCATTGACAGTAATAGGAGGTTAGATACCCACCTAACTGGGAGACATCTGCACATAGAGACAGATCTGTTGCTCAGACAGGGATGTCTGTTTTCACTTGAGATATTCCCACAAGGGGCAGGCAGATATGAGAGGTCTATGAGAGATCCATGCCTTGGGGAGCAGCAGCAGGAAACCTGCTGGGAAAATGTCAGGTGGAAACACTGACACATGATGCTTATATTTAGTCAATTGGGTCCTGTCCCTGTTGTAATTTGGGTCTCAGAGTTTCTCCCACACACTCCACTACTCTGATGCCCTAGAAAACAGTTGCTTCTTTTAAAATAATCTCTGAATGCACAAACTGGGCTGTAGTTGACACTGAGTCAAGTCCCTGCTCTGCTATGGGCATCTCTAAGGAGACCAGCCCAACCAGATTCCCCTGGTGGGTCTCCTTGAAACCTTGACTTTAAGGGATGGGTTCTCCTGGGTCGGTTGGCCCAGACAATGGCTTCTGTAGTCAAATCCTCCTTCTTCAAGCTCCAGTTTGGAAGAAACTATGTTTCTGCTCTTCTGAATGAGGAAGTCTGAGCTTAACGAGACCTGGTAGGTTTTGGGGCCAGTTGCTTCATCTCACTGTGCAGAGAAGGAAATTCCACTTCTTGTCTACTGGGAGACAAAACTCATTGATAAGAGAAGCTATGTCTCAGATACACAGTCTGGGCTGCTCTTAGCAGAACTTTCTTGCTTGTACTGAAGTCCACTCTCCTTCTACACACAGGGCAACCTTGCTGTTACTGAAAAGGAATATTTTTTAACAGCTTAGTTTATTTTTAATTCAAGAGAAGGGACTGTCTCTTGCAATATTTGCAGACAGCCCTTGCTAAAAGGAGATCTGATCTCAGGCATGGTCTCCAACCAGAACTTTAATTCCAGTGGTGATAATAATAATAAACACGGCAGTAATCATGCCCAAATATAGCATTTGGCACAGTTTTTCCTGTTCAAATACCAGTTCCTGTGACTGTCATTCTTTGCACGCTTCCAAATGCTGGCATTTGGAAATGGCAGCCGCTTCCAACTATGCCTTTTGTCCCAAAGAGATTATTTCCAATAGACTGCACTGCAAACTGCGATGCTGCACTTCATCCCTCCAAGGTAGGGACGGGGACAATGTGTGACTCATGCCTCTCATATGATCCTGAAAAGAGAATGTGTTGTTGCTGCAGGCTTCAGATTCAACTTATACCTTCCTCTTCTAGACAAAAAGAAGTCCACACTCATAATTTCCTCTTTTGGCTTTAGAAGTTCTCCAAAGGTCTTCCTTTCCTCATTTTTCTTTCAGTGCTTTCCCCAAACCTGCTCTGTCTCTTTCACCCACCAGGACAGGAGCCAACCTCCAAGAAACCTGGGCAAATTGTGTTTGTCATGGAAGATGTGGATTGCTGAGTTCCCAGAAGGTATGGAGCTGCTGGATGTGGGGCTGTGTTACAGCTGGTCGAAATAAGAACACGGGCCCAGAGGAATGCCATTATTTTCTTCCCAAATAAGTCAAAACCAGTCTGAAATATTAGCATTTCCAGAATAGCTGTCCCTCCCCTAAAACATTTCTCTGGAAAGACTTTATTTTGGTATTTCTATTCCAAAGGAAATATTTTCAAATTCCTGAATTTAATAATGTTTTTGTTTGTTTGGGTTTGGATTGTTTAGGTTTTTTTTAATTATTATTTTTGGTTGGGGTGGTTTTTTGGGGGGGTTTTGGTTTTTTTTTTTTTTTTGGTGGAGTATTTTTCCGTAACAATTAAGCTGAATCTTTCTGAGCTGTCAGAGGCCATCCATGTTTGGGTTTAAAGGTTTGGGTATCAGGTTCCCATCTACCCCCAGCCAGGCACTGCACTCCCTTTTTTCACTTGGATGAACACAGACATGGTGCAATTCAAGTTCTAGGGTGTACCATGGAAAATGTTGTCCATACTGGAATGTTGCCTTACAGCTGGAGAAAAAGGTCTAAGGCACTGGAAAGCACTTTTATGAAGTCTCTGTGTAAAGAAAACAGGCAGAGCAAGAGGTCAGCACGACCCAAGCAAAATGCTTCATTTCTGCTTAACAAAACAAAACAAAACAAATGAATTCAAGTGATTTTAAGCAGAAATGAAGTTGTTTGTTTTCATTTTCCCTAAGGGAAAAGAGTAAAACTCTGTGTACATGTGGGAATTCAAACTCATAGGCAAATTATATAAATCTTCAGTTATACAGAAACTGTAATTTCCATTAACCTAATGCACAGAAATGAGTAGTCAATCCTCAAGCCAATGGGGTGATGGGATTGCTCAGACATGCTTGATTTCATGGGCATTCAAGAGAAATTAATGAAAATGAAAAAATAGTTAATAAGGCATCTTCCTCCAGTAAGAAGAGCAGATTCTCAGCTTCACTCTCAACCTGGAATGCAATGAGGAGAAATAAAATGACATAATGAACAACCTCCAAGATGGATGGGAACATGGAGGGCTGAGGACACGTTCCCATGTGAAGACGGAGAGGAGAGTCTGAGGTTGAAGAAATAAATGAGAGGGGATGAGCCCAAAGGCAAACCAGCTTCTCTCCCTAAACTGGTTTAGGTAGGATTTACCAGACAGATGAAGAGGGGTGGACAATGCTAGGGATATTTTCATCTTTTCCACCCCAGTGTGCTGTGACCGGTGTAGCTCACACCAGTGACATGATCACACATGGCATGATCACACAAACCCTCATCTGGGCTGGATGGAGGTGACTGATCTCCTTCCAGGACTCACAGGCAGGAATTTCCTTTGGTGTTATGACTTTGGAGTGTCTTGACCTTGCTGTGAGGCAAAAGCAATCATAGAATGGTTTGGGCTAGAAGGAACCTCAAAGATCATCTCATTCCACCCCCCTGCCGTGGGCAGGGACACCTTCCACTATCCCAGTTTGTTCCAAGTCCCATCCAACATGGCCTTGAACACTTCCAGGGATCCAGGGGCAGCCACAGCTTCTCTGGGCAACCTGTGCCAGGGCCTCACCACCCTCACAGTAATGAATTTCTTCCTAATACCAAATCCAAACCCATTCCCTGTCATTTTATCAGCTGTATCCAATACACTTGTGACTGCTAGGATTTATTGTCTCCCTTATCAATCTGAGCATTTTCCTAAAACCCTTGGGCAGGTTCTGGGCACAATGCTGTGATCACAGTCACCTCACTCAGATCAAGGAAAATTGATGGTTTATTTTTTATTGTTGTAACTGATATCCTGAATAACAAGTGGAATAGGTCAGGCTCGGGTTTGTCAGACTCAGATGTCTTTGCACATCAGCACTGAAAGACAGAACTGTCAATGTGGGCTCTCTGACCCGTTCTGGAGTGCTGGTTTTTAAATAGTCACATCTTTGTAAGCCAGAAATGACCATCTTGATAATCTAATCTGGCCTTCATGCCTATCAGAAGCCCAGTGATTTCATCCTGTGTTTTCAGTCCTGAAGCAAGGTCTTTACATCAGCGTTCCTTGGCATTGCAGTTGAACCTATGCCCTAGAAGGGGAAAGCACTTCTTCCTTTCCAGGAATGGAAGGACCAGAGAAGAGATTTGAAAGTATCTCCTGACTCTTAACCTGGTGTGTCCCCATTCCTGGGAGGTGAGAAAGAATTCTGGACAATAAAAACTGCTTTGAAAAAGGAAGTAAAGGAACAGAGGTTTTCTCTTCCTTTTCCTGTAATCCAAGTGATTCATGTTCCATCCCTAGGCAAGGGCTCTCCACTGAAAAGCCAATGCTGACTTCACCTGATGGTTGCAATCATGTGGGAAGTCTGTTTCCTTACATTCTGTCCTTGGTGAGGGAGGCCAAAGGGTGGTGATAAGCTGGCTGGAGGCAAGGGCAGTTCTGAAATCCACTGAGCTATGGGAATCCAACAGGGCAATGCTTGAAACCCAGCTGTCCAGCTCCCAGCCTGTGTTTTCTTCCAGCTGTCCAGTGTTCCCAGCGAAAAGCTGACCCTCCTGTAATCCCAGAAAACCACACACTTCCAGGAAATGACGTGACAAACAGGAGGGACAACATTTAGTTGACTTGTCTTCCTTAGACAACAGTGTTTAGACAATTAAATGGCACTTTCTGTGTTTGCTGTTCAGACGTCACCTCCGAGCTGACCACTGATGGTTTCCTTCTTAATCCCTGGAAAACATCAGGCACTTGAAAGTGTGATTCATTTGCCTTGTTTAGGTTAAATAACCCACAGTCTGAACATGATCGTTTCTCCGCACTGACAATGGAAACAAGAAACTCAGATGTTGAAAGAACTGTCTGCATTTGGGCTATGGAGACCCGTCCCTACACCTCAAATCAAGCTGGATATTTTCCTACAGAGTGGTCCAGCTTGATCAGGAGAACAGAGCTGAGTCACTACCAGGCCGTTGAGATGGTCACAGTGACCCCCCTCAGGCTCCAACCTTTGTGTCTGTGAATAATCACTGCTGAGTGGCAAACCCACGGTTTTAATGAGAGGCAGAGCAGTTTGCTTGCCCAGATCTCAAAGGCCAGCTGTCATCCTGCATCACATCCCCCCTGAGAGCTGAAGTTACACCCAGTAGTTGCAATGCTGAGTTGTACAGACCAAAGGTGGCAAGACCTTTCCTCATTTGTCCCTGCTCTATCAGAGATGTACTGGGCATATTTATACAGGCAGGGGGGAAATCTCAAATTCGAAGATTCTTACCTTTTCTTTTTCTTTTTTTTTTTGTGTGTGTGTTTATATATGGCTATTTTATTCCTGATGACTCCTGTTTTTTTACAATAGGAAATTCCTTCAAAACAATCTCTTCTTCTTGTCTGTGCTGTGGGGTGTTTGATGGTACTGTCTGTGTCCATGATCAGCATCAATGCAGGCCCCAGCAAAGGCTGCTGAATTTATCTTCCTCTTGCATCATATCCTGAATCTGACAGTACCTGATGTTATATACTTCAGCTTAAGGTCAAACAAAACCTGTCATCTCCTTTCTCACTTATCCCTTTCTTCCCCCTTTCCTTGGCTACTCCAGATGGGCTCAGGTCCATGTTTTGGCACAGATGTGACAGATCAGCTGCCTTGCCTTTCATTAACTCAGTAAAACACAACATATTAAATTATCCCAGCTCCAAACTTGTTTATCATCACTGCAGGCATGTTTCCTGTTACTACAAGCTACTATTCCCACATGTTTTGTTGCATTCCCATTGTTTTTTCCACAACAACTTAATGGAATTGGGATGGTTATTGCTCTGCATAAGAAGCCAGTGTCAGGAGTGACAAAATCTGGAAGCTCAAGGGATATTCAGGTAAATTGCTTTCCTGGATTTTAGCAAGGAAACCTGAAAGTTCTTCCCAGTAGCTGGAAGTGCTGGATGCCTGTTTTGTTGAGACTCAAAAAAAAAATCTCTGTTAGAGCAAAATGGATAGTGGCTACAAAGACAGGAGAGAAGACAACAATAGAAAAAACTTTATTAAAGGTTTCAGGAAAGAGAAACAAGGGTTTTTTTCTCTGCTGCTTTTATTTTCCAGGCTGCTAAAGCTCCGCTTTAAATTAAGTTTAACCTTTATTTTCAAAGACAGCTGAGGAAATATATTTTCAGTTGAAAAACAGGCGGTTGCTCTTTGAGACAGACTTCCCCTTTGGGGCTGCCAAATCTCAATGCAGCTCCCAGCACTGTCCTCACTTAACCTCTCCCAAAGCCAAAAAATATCCAAATAACTGGCTGCCTCATGCCCTGGCCATTAACATCTCTCACACCAATCAGACAAATTAATTCCAGTGAATTTAAATGAAACCCTCCTGCGGCTGTCACAGAGCCAGTTTAATCTTCTAGTTTACTGGAAAGAAAATGGGAAAGGTAAATAATTCACATCAAAAGTCCTCTCCAAGTATGGGAGAAAATTGCTTTTCAGCACATGGCATCCCTTTGGTACACACAAGTACTAAAGCCCATTTTTCTGGTACCGGTAAGTTGTGTAGGGAGTGGGAAGATGAAGGTAGGAATCCCCTAAAGGCTTATAGGCAAGTGCTAGGTCAAATCCCAGTTAGAATCTGCTTGATATAAATAAATCAAATCTCCTGAAAAACACAGGTAAATGGACACACACATATATATGTGTATATACATATAGATATGTATGAAAAAAATATATATGCACACACACATTTATAAACACGCACTCTGCATGTCTGTATATATATATTTATGTGATAGTGGTTAAATATATGGTAATAAATGTAATTTTTTCATCCATCTATAAGGTTAGACTAATATTTTAAGCCCTTGTGCAGTAGATTTAGCTTCCATGCACTGATTTCCTAATGAAACTCTTGTTTTTTAAAGGTGCTTTCTGAAGACTGATGTCTGGTGTGACCCCAGAAAGCAGCAACCAGCACATCTCATCTCATTGAGGGCCTTTTGGAGGAAGAGAATTCATTGCATTGAGACCGAAAATGAGAACCTGCTGCAGAAAAATATCAGTTCTCTGATGTTGTGATATTGACAACTTCCTTAGCAGAGCCTAGACAGTGAGTACGGAATTTTTAGTGCACTCTTAGTGGCCCTAGTAACAATGAGCTATTTCAGCCATAATGAAATGGGAGAGATAAGCTGTAATCAACACAGATAAGGTGGGAGAACACTCCCAGGCCTTTGGCACTGCTCTGGCAAAAAATCCACGTGCAGTTTGGGTTTGGGATCCCTCACAAGGACTGTGACTATCACAGTGGCTGAGGAAAACAGGCACTGTTGACACCAGGGACATGGTGGCAGTGGTGGCCCAGCTCCTTCAACACCTCACCTCGAGCTGTGACTGCAGTGGCCAAACCCACTACACTTTTCCCTGGTTTTTGCTTGGTTTGCTGCTCAAAGGTCACCCCCTGCCCCTGGGACAGAAACCCTGGCATGGCTGAGTAAGTTGCTGCCCCAATCCAGCATCTCTTAGTGAAATGAAGCTGTGAAATGGCATGGTGCCATCTGCAACAGATGGGCACATGTATGTTATCAACCCCTAATGCAGGCTCATCTCCCTCCCAGGGGAGCTCTATGGGAGTGTCAGGCTCTGTCTGGGATGTCACCTTCTGTCCACCCATCTGCTGGTCCAACATTGACTGAGTTACTCCAGCTCAGAATAAGCTGGGTTGTATTTTGGCCTCCTGAGAGCCAGTATTTGCACCCACAGCACTGTGGAAGAAGTTACAGGTCCAAGCAGATGGTCGTCAAGGCTGAAAGTAGCTCTGACTCTTCCCTCACCTCTGCTCTGATTGAATTTCCTACTGTCTTCTCCAATCCTTCTGATTCAGTGGTGCCATCACCTACAGCTGGGGCCACCCTAGTTCAGTTTCTGGAGCAAACATAGGAGAAAAGAAACAGCATGGGACTTAATTCCTCGTGTTCTCCCAGGTGCTGTGTGCCCTGGGTAAGCCTTAAGTCCTTAGGACCAAGGACATCCAACTCACCAGGTCAGGGAGTTCTGTGACAGCTTCTTAGCAAGCTCAGGGAGAGGGGAAATTGCCCCTGACACACACCAGCTTCTAAAAGGATGCTGTAGAAACTTAAATTGGGATTAGATTATGGGGTGACTGTGGAACGGATCCTGGAAGTGATTTGTAGGCCCGTGTTTATGGAGATATTGATCTTAGGGGTCTAACTGAGCCAAGACAAAGGCTGAGTGGGTGTAAATCAGGAAAACTGGTAGTTTGGGAATGGGTTAATTTGTCCAGCAGGAACTGGTGGTTACTGGATGTCTTTGATTCTCTTTCCCAGCTGCTTTCATAAAGGGTTTGCTGCTGTCTGAGTCTGCCCCAGCCTGACTGTCTGCAGCAAAGTCAACAATCCTGAGTGTGCTGTGAGCTCTGCAATACCTGCCCTGGGCTACACAGGGTGAAACTCTCTCCTGCCTTTGCCCTCCAGCTCTGGACTCTGGCAATAACCTGGAGTGGCTGTCACACAGCTGTGCTGTAGTCCCCTGTCTGAGTCAGGCTACAATGATACATTTTTTAGTGAATGAGGGTGCTGTGAATGATCTCACAGTGTTTTGTTAATTTATTCCCCTTCTTACAGGCTGGTAACACACACAAAAAAGGGATGAATTGTGTATTGTTGCCTAATTCTGAATAAAACCGCTGCAAATTTCATAAGATGTGTGTAACATAACCAGACTCAAGGGGTCCTTTCTAGCAGATGCCTGGAGCCAAAGGCAGATAAAAATATTTTAGCAGGGTCTGATTTATGGTCTGGCTCAACAAATATTCATAGGGGTGTGAAAAAGTTTCTGAAGAAGCATCACAGAGCATTGCATCCCTGTCATTTTCCTCACTGCCTGCTCCCTCACAAATTAGATTTGGTAATTCAAATAGTTTCAGCTCCAGGCTGATTTTTCTTGCTTCAGTTAAACCCCAGGTTTCAAGCTGCTGATGTTTCACACATGGCAGATTGGCACCTGTTATCTAAGGGTCCAGCAATGCTGCCCATGATTGAGTTTGGCCCAAACTACACGCTGGAATAAATCAACCTGATGGATTGAAAGGATTGTTGCTGGGCTGTTTTACACCAGTCCAGTTTTACTCTCAGCAGGATTAATAACAGGCAATTTTCTAATGAGCCTGTAAAGTTCTGCCTTGCTGTAATATGAGCTCTTTGCCCTTTGCTTTCTTGAAAACCTACTGCACGGTTCTGTTGCTCCAAATGCCAAGGGTGACAGAAGACAATCTCAGCTTGGCTGTCTACTGTGCACACAGAAAGGCAGAAGGTGGATGTCAAGCACAGGCAGCCGAGGACTTGGGAAGAGGAGAAGACAAAGGAAATGCGTGGTTATACAGCAACAGAAAAACATTAAAGGAAAGCCAAACATTTCGTGCACACACAAAGCATCTTTGCTGCCTCAAGTAATACTCAAAAGGATGTCAACACAGCAGCAATAGTGGTTGAAAATGTTTCCCTGAGAGAAACACCTGAAACTTGGGTAGCAGGTAGAGATAAAAGAAAAGCAAAACTTGCCCCACAGCTTGTTTTCCTTGTGTGACTAATGCTGTGCCTGCTCAGAGACTGTTTTTCTGTAGAGCTGGGGAATGACATAAAGCCAAATGTTGTCTTTACAAGAACAAGTTCCCTTGTCTGTGTAGGTAAATAATAATGTTGTCAGGGTTTTATTCAGTGTTTCCAGCACCTGATCTCAAAGTTCTTTACAAAGCAAGGGGAGGCTGTGGTGAAGAACCAGATCCTCATTTTGCAGATGGGGAAACAGAGGCATATAGAAGTAAAATGTCTTCTGAAGTTTACTCTGCAGGTCCTCTGCAGCTGATGAAACCTCAGCCTTGCTCTGGCTGAGCTGCTTTTAGCAAGACTTGTTTTTAGAAAGCACCTGAAGAGAGTTGTCCAAATCCCCCTGAGCTGACTGAACTACTTGAATCTCACTTGCAGCCTAAATATCTGAGTTTATTTATGTGAGAAGAAATTTTACTCCTACTCTAGGAGCACAGAGCCAGTGAAAGACATACACTCATTTGCAAGACTCATCTTAAAGCCATTTAGTGACACACACTTTTTACCAGAAATGTTTAATGAACTCTTTCAGATGGACAATTGCTCTGAGCATGTGACATCTCACACAGAGTTGTTTTTGGAAATGAATACGAGCAACAAGCCAAGATGGACATTCTGCAAGAGAGAGGGCCAGGAGTGGGTCACTGGGACACCTGGTGCTAGAGCTGGAGCACAGAATAGATCTATGAATAACATTTCAGGACTTGCAGGGGGATGTGTGTATAAAGCCTCTCTTTTTAGCCACTGGTCTCTGTGTCCTACTAGAGAGGACCAAGAGACACTACTCCCCACTCCCCCAGGAGCCTCTGAACAAAGAAACCTTCACAGAAGCCATTGCCACCTGTTTTTGTCTCTGGTTGTATTACAACATGGCTCAAATTTCATGAGTTTGTCTCCAGACACCCCTTTGTGGTTTGGGATAGGAAGTGTTTAAAATGAATACAGTGGAGCATCCCTGGCTTTGAAAATCTGAACTTCTCTGTTGGGTGCAGGAAACAAGGAAATAATTAAAAAAAAAAAAAAAAAAGAGAAATAAGCAGCAGAAGTGCAGCCAACACATGCCTGATGCATTTTTTCCCTGTTGATATTTTCTCTTTTGCCTGATGAAACAGCATTTTTCTTCCGTCAGCATAAAACAAGAGAATAAAGAGGCTGATGACCTTGGCCAAATAAGCCCATTCCACTCTCCTGGAACTCCTTGGATCCAGAAGAAAATCTGTGTCAATCTTAGGGCACAAAGCCCAGACAGCCCTCCCGGAGGGCCCAGCTATTGGTAAAAGGTTTTCCAAGCATGCAGAGCATAGACCTCTGAGTGCCTTAAGAAAGGCAGTCAAGCCAAAATTTCAACAGAAGCTGCCATCCTCAGCTGTCACAGCCACAGTAAAGATTGCATCTCAATACAAAAGAAAAACAAACAAAAAAAAGCAACAAGAGGAAGAGAAAGAGGTGTTTCAGGGCAAGAGAAGATCTTGGAGAAGTTGCTTTTAACTTAATCATGAAGTGAAAGGTACCAACTTGCAGAACTGAGACTTCTTGGTCCTTTGCCATCGAGGGTTGAAAACAGCTTGTTTTCTCTGAATTCAAATGCTAAATAGACCCAGATCTGCTCAGTGCTTCCACATGGAGACACCACAAGCATAACTGAAGAAGTCGGGGTCAGGCATTCAACTCCAGATAATGCTGAGCTGAAAAAAACAAAACCCACCCAAGAACAACAACAACAACAACATCTTCTTTCTAGCTTTGGGCTGGCAGAGGGGAAATGAGGAGACCTTTGCCATGCTGACTCACAGGGTATAGGCTGCGTGTTGTTGACTTTGCTCTCTGTTTGTAGGGATTTCCCTTCTACCAGTGAAGGAGCAGCTGAGCCTTAGCAAAAAGGAGAAACTGATATTTTGGTCACATGTTGGTGGCAAAGACAGGCTTGACAATGAGCTGTTTTCTTCTTGCATTGAACAAGGAGCTTCAGTCACAGAGAGCAAACAATATCATCTGAAAAACTCTCTGTTTCCTCGGCTGGCAGAGGCTGTCAAGGGTCAGGCTGGCTGGGAAATGTCTGGACAGAATTATTTGCAACTTCAAAATCTCAGATCAAGTGTTTCTAGACCATAGTGACCACAAGGTGATGGAGAATGAAAGAGGATGTGGATTTATTATAACCTAACCTTGTGACATATGGTCTTCCACATACCACTAAATTTCCAGAGGTTTTCAAAGTGACTGGCATGGATTCTCATGCCTCAGAGCAGAGGGAAAACCTGCCAGACCAGTGTAGCTCAGCAGGGACACAAGAAATGATGGGGATCTTTCTGTTTTGAGGGTGAGAAAAATTATTTCAGGAGACAGGCTGGCTGTGTAAGCTCCTGGAAAAACTGATATGAACATCTTTGAGCACACAAGAAGGGAAGCTGCTCTCCTTTGTCTTGCCCCTCCATGGGGTCAAGAAGCCAAGTGGTCCCCAACGTAGTTTCACTGGGTGATTCGTCACTCAGAGGGTGGGTATGAAGTGGTGCCTGCTTAGGGAGCCTTTCCATGGATATGTCAACAGGACTGTGCATTAGCCTTCTTCCCTTGTAAAACTGCTTAATTGATGACACATCATTAATAGAATCTGTTTAGGCCTCTTTATGTTTTTGTAAAGCTGGTCAGATAAACAGGGCTTAGCGTTCCTGGTAGGAGGCAGATTCCCCCTCCTTCCCTGGCTCCTTTTGGAGGAGTGAACATATCTCTGAGTATGTAAACTGCAGTTCATGACACATTTGTTCAGGCTCCAGGGCTGATGTGTTTGGCAGCCTCTTGAACTTGCTCCTTCACCAAGAGGGCATGTCAGATGTGTTGGGGTCGGGAGGAGCTTTCACATGCTCCAATCCCTCCAGGCTCCATGAAAACAGCGCTGCATTCAGTCAGAGACAATTTATGGGACATCTTGTCAAAAGGCAGACAGCAGAGAGCACCCACAGGCTGTTTCTAGTGATGGTTTGGAAGAGCCAAGGTTTCGAGAGAAGTAGGCAGGCATTTTTTTGTAGTATGAGAGATAATCGCCTGGCTGGAAGTAGAGCAAAGAAATCTTTTGGAGCAGATCCCACAAGCAAAGATCTATGGCTCCATAATGATCTCAAATGGGAGATACATGGGGTCTCCAGGTGGTGTTCATGGCCCAGCCTAAGCTGCCCAAAGACACAATGCAGTCAAGACTTATTACTCCCCTGGACAGACTGTGAGTGCCCTGATATCTCGGTTGTGGATTTATGCATGGCTCACTCTGAGGAAGTCAGTGGATGGATGGTAAATCCACTTCCCTGGAGAGTCCTGGTCCATGCCAAGAGCCACAGATAGCTGGTGATGTGTCATCTCCTGGTGTTCCTGCTCCGGGTGTTCAGCTGGGGCCCTATGGAGGTGTGTGCTCGGGCCCCCATCTAGTGGCTGTCCCCAAGGCTGCAACATGTCCCCTCCTCATCCTCAGGTGCCATTCACAGAATCACGGAATATGCTGTGTTGGAAGGGACCCACAAGGATCATCGAGTCCAACTCCTAGCTCTCCACAGACCCATCCCCGAGTCACACCATGAGCCTGAGAATATCATCCAAATACTTCTTGAGCTCTGGCAGCCTCGGGGCTGTGCCCACTGCCCTGGGGAGCCTGGTCAGCACCCAACCACACTCTGGGGGAAGAACCTCTTTCTAATATCCAACCTAACCCTGCCCTGACACAACTCCAGGCCATTCCCTGGCTCCTGTCCCTGGTCCCCACAGAGCAGAGCTCAGTCCCTGCCCCTCTGCCCCTCACCAGGGAGTTGTCCCTGCAATGAGGTCTCCCTTTAGTCTCCTCCAGCTGAACACACAAGTGCCCTCAGCTGCTCCTCACACGCTTCCCCTCAAGACCCTTCACCATCTTTATTGCCCTCTTTGGACACTCTCAACCGCTCAATATCTTTTTTATATTGCAGTGCCCAGAAGTGCCCCAATACTGCAGGTGAGGCCCCCCCAGGTCAGAGCAGAGCAGGATAATTCCCTCCCTGGCCCAGCTGGCGATGCTGGGCCTGATGGCCCCCAAAACACATTTGGCCCTCCTGGCTGCCAGGGCACTGCTGACTCATATGCAGCTTTCTATTGACCTTGGGGAATGCTGTGACTCTGCTGTTGATATTTTTGATATTTTTGGGGTGCTGCCTGGCTTGAAACCGTGTCCTCTTACAACTAGGCTTTGTGGCACATTCCCTCATAGTAAGTTACTCATGGACAAAATTCCTGATAACAGACATGTAAGTGCAACAGGACTGCATCTCTTACTCCATTCCAGGTTCCCAACACACATTCTGGCACTGAGGAATATGTCCTTACATGGAACCCATCATCTCAGCTAAAGCTGCAAAGAGGGGAAAAATACATTTTGGTGATGATAAATCATGTTTTCCCTCACCCTCATTCTTATGACTTGGTTCTGTGTAAACAAAATTCATTTTGCAATGTGATTTCCTTAAAAAAAGAAAAAAAGTCATAGAATCATAGAATGGTTTGAGTTGGAAGGCACCTTAAAGACCATCTAGTTCCAACTCTCCTGCCACCATCCCAGGTTTCTCCAAGCCCCATCCAACCTGTCCTTGAACACTTCAGGGATGGGGCAGCCAGTTTCTCTGGGCAATCTTTTCCAGTGCCTCACCACCCTCACAGTAAAGAATTTCTTCCTAATATCTAATCAAAATCTCTTCTCTTTCAGTTTAAAAACATTCCCCTCTGTCGTATCTCTGCCTGTGTAAAAGATGCTTTCTCTCTTTTTCATAAACCACCTTAAAGTCCCCTAAAACCACCACCTGCAACAAAACAATGGGCAGTGGGTTCAGATGTGAGCTGCTTCCCCAGGCATGGGATGAGCTTTCAGACAGTGTCTGAAGTAAAAGTGGAAGTTGTGTGTAAATATTTGGCTGCTCTGTCAAAGGCTGGGAAACAAGATGATGTGATTTTAGTGCTGAATGTAACTGGAATCTCCCAGTGAGCCAGAGACACTCCAATAATCACCCGCCTTTTACACAACCTGCATCACATATCAGCTCCAATAGTGATATAAAGGGCTCTCTATTTTCTGTAGGTAGTTTTACAGCTCCTGTTACAACATTATCTCAATTCTTTACAACCTTTATTGTATCTCTCCCAACTCTTCAGACAGGTAGTCAGAGTTATTTCCGTTCAACTGCTGGGAAAATTGAAGTGCACAGAGAGATGTACTAAAGATCCCAGAGGAAAAAAACAACAAAGAAAGTAGGGAATTGAACTTAGATCTTTGCTCACCACTGAGTTGTCCTATCTTAAATAAATCCTAAACAAAAGCTATAGTACCTCTACAGCAAGAACTAAGTTCCTAAATACCTTATATTTTAATATAGATGTCCTAGGATATCTCTAGGGACTTTCTGGTTGCTTTTGCATAGCGTGACTTGACTGTTCTTGCAGGCATAAAATAATTTTTGACAGAAAAACTATTATCTTTCACCTATGCCTGCTTGTATTAGCAAGTGTTATCCCTTGTGAAGAAAGGCCACCGATGTATCAAACATAGTGGCACAACCAAGGCTGAGGAGCTGGAGATGGGGTCAATATTCCCCCTAAATTTTTGTCTAACAGCTGGTGGTAACACGAGCTATGACTGATGATAATTTCTGTTTTCCCAAAGCATTGCTGATGTATTTCTTTGGGCTGGTTTGAAGAAATCTGCTGGGATCTCCAGGAATTTCTCCAACAGCTCATTTTTGTTCTCTGTGTAGAAGCTGGTGGAATTACAAGGGTCAAGGCCAAGGGGACCCTGAGCAACCTGATCTATTAGGTAGCATCCTTGCCCATGACAAGGGTTTAGAACTTAAGGGTTTGATCCTTAAAGTCCCTTCCAGCCCTAACCATGCTATGATTCTATGGCTTTCTGTGTTGAGATAGCTCCATGCATAGCACACATCACAACATTGTAGAGGAGCAGCCAAGGCATGGAGGGCCAAAGGACTGAGTGCTCCATCCTTTCTCCATTAATAACAAAGCTGAGATCCAGTGATCAGTCACTCTCTCTTCACCTCTTTCAGGCCACTCATGATCTTCTAGATATTTTACTTCACTTGCAACACCCCATTTCTAGCTGAAAGGCTTGATTTCTTGACATGCAGGGTCAGGTCCATATATCAGCCCTCCTACTGCTCTTCCCCATGTCTCTTCCAGTTTTCCTTGGCTATTTTGGAGAACACAAATTGTGTTTTGTATTCCATTTGTGGAGAAGGGTCTGGATGTCTTCAGTACTATGGTCTTTCTGGTTACTTGCTGACTTTCATTCCCATTCTTCCAATGTCCTTTTTCACTATCCAGTTGTCCTCAGATTGCTTCCCCATTTCTCTGGGCTCTCACATGGCAAAACGGAGAGGTGGGTAGTTTCTGAAATACAACTTTCTCAGGCCTTTTTCTCCCTGAAAGAACAGCAGCACTAGCTAAAGTCTTCCAGAATTAAGTCGTCCAGTCAACACTTTCCTGGAGGCATGGTGGGGAGTAGGATGATCCCATGAATCTGTTTCCCTGTCCTCTTAGCCAGAGGTCACTGACTGGGGAGTTGCCTTGCAAAAACTCTCCAATTCAAGAACTAATAAACAAACCCTCTTGGATGCAGCGTGGTTTACAGTTGCCCTGGAAGGGAGAGGAAGAAAGTTTTCTTTCCAAGTCCTGCAGCGATTCCAGATTTGATAAAACCACTCTTTTACTTTCCTCTTCTTCCCTCACCTCCCAGGGGTACAACTCCAGTGTTTATAAATGCTAATGCTTCTTGGGTCAAAAGCAGGTCAGAAAATGCTGTGCAAGCAGGATAACATATTCTCTGTTCTACCCAGGCACATATTGCAACCCAAAAAATGCTGCCCATGCCCCCTAAATTCTCTGTTCTCACCCTCCCTCCCACTCTGACTTATGCCCTGTGGAGAGTTTGGCTTTCTGAATTTCTGAATTCATAAAGGCTGGAATGATCAATATCAGCCTGATCTGCTGAGCAGCCCTGGGTCTGTGTTTCTAAAAATGGAAGAGGTTATATAATTTTTTTGGGGGGGAGGGAAATAAAGAATGGGAAGTCAGCATCAAAAGCTAAGGCTGTGCTCATTGGCTACGGGTCACTACTATGGCAAGGGGGAGGTTTCTCAGGAAATACACAAACCCGAGCTCTCTGTGGCAACATGCACTTAGTGCCAGTGGCTTTTGGAAGAGAAAACATGATTCCCAGCTTCTCAAGGCACAGTGCCTTGTGCAGACTGTGTGCAAGGCTGAGTTCTTGCTTTGGCTCCTCATTAAACTGCTTAAAAGCCTCTTGAAGTCACTGGGGTTTGTTTTGACCCCTGTTCCTTTCCTTTGCCACCTTAGTGTAGAGGAGCCAGGTCTGCTCCTTGGCAGGGAGCAGCCAGAGCCTCCCCTTTCCATCCCTCTTGGTCTTTGCAGCAGTCCCAGTGATTAAATCAGGTTCCTGTGCTGTGGAAATGGTGCTATGAACTCTAGAAGATGCATCGGTGGCTTTCATTGGGGAGCAAACCCAGGGAAAGCCCCCTAGATCCATGACAGCACCCCTGCCTCCATAGCACAGCCCAAGCACATCCCTGCCTCCATAGCACAGCCCAAGCACATCCCTGCCTCCATAGCACAGCCCAAGCACATCCCTGCCTCGCTCCGTGTTTCTGCCTGCCTTGGGGACATTGGTATCTTATTAACTAATCGGTCCTCATGACAGTCCTGTGCTGCATCTGTTCCAGGTCAGGAGGAGGGGAAAGCTGATTTCCATCATTGCTGGGGAGTTGATGGGGAGCACAGATCCACCCTGCCCAGCTGGCAGGTGTCCAGCCCTCTCCTGCCTCCTCGTGGTGCCTTCGGAGATCCCATGATGCTCATAACAAGGTCATTTACGAATGCTCGTTATGCTCAACTCATTATGCTTGCACAGGACATACAAGCAGACTCTGAGCATGATCACAGTATATTTATACATTAGTTATTCTTTTAACCTTGGTCAGCAGCACCTCCTGATCTGTAAGTCCTGATCCTATTTATATACAGGCTGTCATGCTAAGCAGCGTTGTACTGACCCAGCTGCCCTCCTTACTGCAGATAATGATGAGATAATCTAACTTATCATCTTGCTTCCTGCTTGTAAGACTAAGAAACATATTTAAACACTGACAGCTGGAAGGGTAGGGTGAGTTGCCACCCTCAATGATGCTCTAAGAACCAACTTGTAGGTAACCCATGAAATCCAAATGCCGTTTGTAGATAACCCAAGAAATCTAAATGATTCCTTCCATGTTTGTTTTCTGCTTAGCAATAGCTGACATGGATCACTCTTCTGTGAACAGAGGAGGCCACAATGAGTGGAGAAGAGAGATGACTCCTGAGATTGTAAAGTCACCTCTGGACAAGATTCAACTCTTGATGTCAGTGGAAAAGCATTTCTAGCCTGGGCTGCACATGACACTGCCCTGCACTAAAGTGATCCGTGTGTAAATGAGCCTGACATTGCACTGGTTGCTTAGAAAAAAGTGATATAGAAATAATAGAGTAAACCTTGTGGAATTGATTGAAATTATCCTCTTCAGAGGTAAGGCTAGCTGGAGAAAGTTACCTTCCAAAACAAGTAGCTTCGCCCGTCACTTCACTTTTGCTACGTTAATCTTTCTCCTCTCTTCCCCATAAAAACATTGCCCCATTCTTGAAGAGCTGCTCACCCTGTGCATGGAGAAGAAAGACATTTTGGGGGAGAAGAAGCTGAAGACCAACTCTTGTTGTGTGAGGAAACCAAATTGCAGTTCCCCAAGCATCAATCATCTGTCAGCTTCCAACACTTTACCATCACAGCTTGAAAGTTCCCTTATGTGATGGAAAACACCAGAACATAATCCATAGTCGTGCAGGCACAGATTAACTTTACTAAGAGCACTCATGGACTTTACAAAGAAAGAGACAGCCAAATACAGTGGATGTATTTCTACTAAAACCCATGTGGCTGCAACTGTCTGGGTTAAAACATGCACAGGCTCACTGCAATTCCCCTCCAAATGAGGTCATTTGAAATGGTACAACAAACATTGCTAAAGCTGCTGCATCATGCTGGGCTGTCAGATAGATCCCAGGGCTTTAATGCAGTGCTATATATATATTTATACAGTTGCCCATACTTATTTAATTAGGAGATGCAAATGCTAGTCAGAGACAAAGCAAAAAATGCCAACAAAGGCAGATCATGCTTCCGTTCACATCGAGGCCTTCACTGCTGACGAGATACAGCGGCGTCAGCGGTTTGTTTGGAGCTGAATCTGGCTCTGTTAAATCCTATTGATTAACAGTAAATTGTCTGGAGTGATGTCATTTTCCAGGGGAGGCAGAGGGCTAAGGGTGGAGGGTTGGGGTTGCACCTATGCTGCCAGCTCTGTGGGAAGCTGTACTCACAGAATCGTAGAATCACAGAATAATCCAGATTGGAAAAGATCTCTAAGATCAGTGAGTCCTACAATTAACCCAACACTGCCAGGTGCGTCACAAAACCATGTCCCCAGGTGCAACATCTTCACACCTTTTAAATCCCTCCGGGGATGGCGACACCACCACTTCACTGGAAAAACTGCTGTAGTGCTTGACAACCCTTCTGCTGAAGAAATTTTTCCTAATATCCAGTATGGCATCCTCCTTCCCCCCACCCCTGGCAGAACTTGAAATATTTCCTCTTGACATATCACTTGTTACTTGGGAGAAAAGACCAACCCCCACGTATCTACAACCTCCTTTCAGGTAGAGAATGATAAGGTCCCTTTTGACCCTCCTTTTTTCCAGACTAAACAACCCCAGTTCCCTCTGTTGCTCTTCATGAGACCTGTCTTCCAGTTCCTCAAGGCTTGAGACACCATTGCCTGGACTGGAAAGCTCATGATCTCAGAAAGAGACTGGGAAAGGTTGGGAAAGGCTGCCTGGGATAGGACAACATGGAGGTGACTGTCCCTCTTTGGTCTGGTTCACAATTTTCTGGTGCTGCAGCTATGGGTGGATAGGGACAGGAAAGGGATGAATGTAGTGTCCTTCCCAAAGCACAGAGTGGATGTGCAGGATGGGACTGGAAGAAATGCCCTTCAGAGCAGCTGACCCTGATCTTAGGATCTTAAAATCATAGAATCTTGGAATTGTAGAATGGTTTGGGTTGGAAGGGACCTTAAAGAACCATTCAGTTCCAATCCCCTGCTATGGGGACACCTTCCACTGGACCAGGTTTCCCCCTGTCTTCTCTTGCCTGGCTGCTTAATGCAGTGGTAGGAAATGTCCAAGATTCGGATAGAGAGATATTTTTGCTGCTTGCTGTGAAAATGGGAAAGAAAGGAAGAACTCAACTGTAACACCTTGCCAGGACATCCAGACACCGTCACCCATCATGCCTCTGTCCACAGCAGGTTTCTACCAAAACCAGAGAGAAAAGTGAGAAAAGTGTGACTGCAGAAGGATGTTGTTTCAACCAGTCTAGTGTAGACAAGCCCTTGTTGTGGAGGCTTAAACTAAGATTCAACCCTGGTTGAATTTCCAGCCAGCCTGAGATTTTCCACTCCTTTATTTTTCTTGTCAAATGTGTAAACCCTGATGTTAATAAGTTTATTTCTCCAATCTCAGTGAACTTGGTGTTATTCTTGAAATAGTCAGATTCTGAAGTGTTCATTTGTACTAAATCCCCAGTGAGTTCTACTTTGAAGCATGGTGCTGGCATAATATTTGGTACCCAAGAGATTAGGAGGAAAGACATTCTTTTGCCAAATTTTATTAGAATTGCTACGATACAGATTTAGAACAGAATGAAGTTTGTTGGAAGATTTTTTTAGCTTTAGCTTTGGCAAACCTTGCTGTTTTGAGCTGTCTCCTATTCCCCAAAGAACCCTGAAAGTAAAAGAGAAAATTGTTTCCAAATAAGAATAATTACAGCTTGCATAACACAGTCTTGCATTCAATTACAGAGTCAAAGGAATCAATCAGGGCATCTTGCTTGTACAAAAAATGTCTTCAATTGCATGGAGGAATGTTTCATGATACCCCCAATTTCAAAAGTCTCCAGCTATGCTTTGTTCTAGGTTTGAAAGTTCAAAAGATTCACAAAACCTAAACAATCCTCACACTTTCCTCCACTTCATCTTGCTAAAGACCTTCCCTGAAAGAGAATTCTGAAAGTTTTGGGTTGAGAAAATACTGGTAAAACCATAAATTTTGCCCTTGAATTTATCTCTGCTTGCTCCAAGGTCTTTAATAAGTAAATAGTTTGGGACTTTTATGCAGTTGTGTCTGTTCTCTCTTTATTTATTTCATCTTTTTTAGTCTGTAAATGCTTTGGGACATCGATGTCTGTGCTTCAAGCTTCTTTATTTCTGACTAGTATGTAAGGAGAGAGGGATTTCTGGCTGCAATACTCTCAATAAACAAATAATAAACAGTTCAGTGATGGTTAATTCTTTGGGGCAGGACACCATAATACAGCCCATCCCAAATAACTGCCTAGACGTGTTTTGGGAATAGGCTCTAATATGATAATTCTGGGGAATTTTCTTTCTGAAAGCAAAGGCTTGTGGAGCAATGCCCTCCTACTCTAAATTGTCTCTGCCAACACCCTGGGATGCTGCACAGCCACAGCAATTATTGAAAAGAAGGAATAGGTTTGCAGTAGTGCCAGCAAATTTCATCCCATTGAGAAGGAGGGGAGGCAGGTTTGGTAAGAGCTGGATCAGATAAACAGAACAGCTGCTTTTCAATAGCTGCTGCCCGTGGGCTGGTGCACTGTTACTCTACCACTTGCACATATTGAAACCCAGCTGCCTGCAAACATTTCTCTAGTGAAGGAGATCACAGAGGTCCTTGCCCAAAGTTTCCCAGGCCAGGACTTCAGGATAGTGTATGCAGTTAGGGATGAAAAATCCATTGGAAGTCCTTTTTCTTCAGATACAGGTTTATGATGTGACAGTAAATCTGACAGCTTTTTCCATGGTTATCCACAATCTGGGATACCTGGAGGACCTGCCTTGTCCTTGTTGCCTATTTATAAATCAAGTGACCATTTCCAACTAACTGAATGTCCCTTGGGAAAACTGTAGCTGTTCTCTCGGGCACAGGGTGTTGTTCTTGGAGCTGTCCTGTGCAGGGCCAGGAGTTGGATTCAATTATCTTTGTGGGTCTCTTCCAACTCAGGATATTCTAGGATGCTACGTAGTTTCACCTCTCCAGACTTCACCTCCATTTATTTCCAAGTAAGAGAATATCAAGATACTTCCCTAAGTGCTGCCATTGCAAGGAAGGAGAAACACTGGCTACTTGCATAGTCATGTTGGAATCATGTAACACAGCCTTCCATAAAGATAATCTAATCTGGTTTAAAACCAGCTTCTATTTTTGTGGGGATGAATCCATCTGTTGTGTCCACAGAACAAAAACTGAGGGATCTGCAAATCCCAGGGCCAATTGCAAGACAGGAGGAATTTCTATTTACCTTTTTTTGCTTCCTTGCTTTTGAGGTCAAAGACCTCCATGCTATTATTTCCACCTTGGAAAGCCAGCATAAGGATCAGATTCATTTTACTGATACAGACATCCAGTGTAGGTGTCTGGATGGAGGTGTCCCCATGTGATTTGGGAGCCCAAAGGAGATTTAATTAAAATATCTGCCAGAATCTGGGCATGGATCCAGATAGTCATATGTAGGTGCCTGATATAGAGTGAATTATATCACTGCCTGGAGTATTGATCACATTGACTGAATGTTTGATTCAGTTTTCCAAATACAGATGTGTAGCAGATAAATTGTGTGTTAGAAGTGTTGGCTCCATTGGTTCAGAGGGAACCTAAACTTGGTGTTTGTAATGCAGAACACGTCTGTGAGTGGTTGGTTTGATGAACTCCATCACAGTGAGAAGGTGACAGCTCAATTTCTATGGAGCAAATAATCTCTACTGTATTACTTTGACAAATGTACAGAAGGACAGACAAGTGCTTGTCCCACTTTTCAGATCATGATAGCAAGAGGTTCATTTTCATTCTGCTGCTCAGATAATTAGGGATAAATATCTCCAGTTTTCTTGCCTGTTTCCTCTTCTTCTAAATACAACGGAAAAAATGGTTTTTGAACATCCCCTGGGAAGATTTTCAAGAGAAAAATTAGTTTGACCAGGGAACTCTTCAAAGCCGGTGTTTCATTTTCAGTTATTTTTATGAATTCCTGTGGTTTGTGTTTCCAGAAGAAGACATTAAGGCACTGACCTGGTCCAGCATGAGTAAGACCCAGGTCCTGTAGACACAGGTGACACAATGTGCAGTATCCTTCATGTTTTGCTTGGTCATCATCAATACACCTTTTTTTCCTGCTGAGATATGTGTGTCCTGTGTTCTGTGTGACACCAAGAGTGTGAAACCATGGCCTGGAAAACTGGAGAACCAGGAGTGTGGGACACACAGCCCATCCCCACAGCCAGAGATCCTTCCCAGACCTTGTCGTCACCTTCTTAGAGTATCCACAGTCCTTCCCAGCCAGGGAGCTTTGTGGGCACAAGTTGGATACTTAGGGAAATCCAAAAAGGAGAGCAACTTTTTGAAAGGGAAACCCTTGGTGCCCCACCAGCCACATTTTTGGCTTTTGTGTTTACAATCTATCTTAAAATAGAAAGTAAGGCAACAGAGTGAACCCTGTAGAAATTCCTCCTAAGAGGGAACACCTAAGGGCAGAAGAAAGCCTCTTCTACAACCACGAGTGCCAATAATTTTGGACAAGCCCTTGTCAATCATTTTCTATCAGCATTTCCCATATGGGAAACATTTTTCACTGGAGATTTCCTCAGTTGCCATGTACTCTCTGTTCGGAGCCAAACACAGGAATTTATTTTGCTTTGGGGCCATGGCTCAGCTTGAGGATAAATTGCTTTTGGGTGGACACAGGAAGGAAGCAGGGTACATCGTGTCCTCCTGAGCTACCCCTCACCTTCCAGGCCAGGCTCAGGCAAGAACAATAAACAAGGTCAAACCTCAGTGCCCCTCCTGCCTGAATTCCCATGGCACGTGTTGCTGTCACGCAGCTCCTACCTGAGACTGAAGAGCTTTGGAGTGAGTTACAATAGTTTTAGTCAGTGCCTCCTCTCTGCCCTGCACCACATGATCTTATCTGAGTGTGAGAACCGCAACTGAAAGCTTTTTCTTGCAGAAGGGAAAACATCAGAGATATTATGAAATGAGTTCCTGGCTCTTGCCTCACTCCACGGTGGGTGGAATTATTTAAAAACACAAGTGCTTTCCCTCTCTTACCAGGATCCTAAACCTTGCTGGAGGGCATTGAAAAGTCTCCCAGCTGGAAATGCCTGAGTGTTTTGCAGACTCGTGGCTCCTTCAAAATTGTCTCCATGCCTGGGCCCTGACCCTACTCATCTGTCAACAGGGCAAAGCACATGTCTGCCAGCCTCTCCCAAGAGTGCAGTGAAGCTCACTTCCCTCTGGTCCCAACACGTTTCAGGTCAGATTAAAAGCTACAGAAGCCTGATGCTGCATTTTTAATGCATAGACGTGGGTTGATTACCAGGGAGTGGTCACTTCACTTCTGCTTTCTTGGCAGGGTTAAGGAAAGAGAGGGAGGAATACATAGGAAAGGGGCAATTCACTCTGTGAGCGTCTCTCTGTCCACAAATCAGAAGCATCTCAAGATGAAGCAGACACCAAGGCAGCAGTTGTAGTTATAGTCCCAGGAAATCTAACTTTTTTTTCTGGAATTTGTGAGGCCGGTGACACAGCCACATTCATGGGAACTGTCTCATTTTTGAACTTCAGAAGTTTCTAACTCTGTCCCCAGTTTCTGTCAGGATGACAGAAGGTGGATCCTTTCATCCCGATAACTGTGGGATGCTACAGACTGTTTAAATTGAACTTGGCAGAGAGAAGAAGGCTGCAAAAACACAAATTCCAAGGAGTTTTATGAAAGTGGGGAGCCCAAATGAAGACAGAGAATTTAGTAATTCCCCCATTGAGGAAGGTCTGTGCAGTGAATTAATTTCTTACAATGCACCAAAGAATTTAAATTAGAAACTGGGGTAAAGGGAAAGCCCCACTAGAAGCTCACAGACATTGAAAGTCCAACCACAAGCTTCTAAACAACAAATCCAGGCAGGTTCTGTCATCCAGGAATGCCTTGTTTGGCTTTGATTAGAATAAAATGGATTTAGAAATAATAAATAAACTTTCCCTCCCACCCCACCCAGCTTAGGCTCTGCTAGAGGCTGAGATGGTTTTACATTTTCATAGATGCCTTTCACAATAACCTGAAGGCTCTAGGCTGCAGCTGCTCAGTCTTGTGGAAACGTTGTCTTGGCTTTTGTGGTGATAAACATGGTGTTATTACAATGGCTTTCTGTGATTCACCAACACATAAATAATAATAAAGTGTCGTGCTTGCACAATGATTCACTTTCAGGCCACTTCAAGGAAATAATATTCAAAATTATGGCTTCTGTCAGTGTGAGAGGATGAAGAAGTCTTCATATATTCTTTTGGAGACAATACATGAAAACTTGGGAGTACCAGGTCTGGAAGAGTATGCTGAAGGAATTTATGGAGTCCTAAAGTTGAAGTATGATAATATTCCAGAGAAGATTATAACCCATATAAACTAAAACTAGAAAGATCTACAGGACTTTAGCAGTTGCATGGAAAAGGAAAAGAAGCAAAGAGCTCATGACAGGAGGAGGAGGGTCTTCCAGATCTGGACACTGAAGGCTCAGGCTAATAAATGCTTATAACAAGCAGTTATACAAGGAATGCCTGGAATTTAATGAAGAGTTTCAGCTCTCCCATCGAACAGGAGGGAGTAAAACAGCTGGGAGAAGAGTGGTGGTCTTAGGGCTGGATGCAGTCAGGCTATGGAGAGGTGCAAATACTTACATGTCCAGTGTGAGTCCCCATGTTACAGTGTGTGAAAGGGGGTTACAGCTCCCATTTAAATGTCTGGTAAATAAAGCCCTTGGAGAAGTGAGTAATGGTCTCAGTCCTGGAAATTCCTTCATTCTTTCCACCCCTGCTTGTTCATCTCCTTTGTCCACCCAGTTCCCTTCTGGATGAAGTTAAGGAGAAGTGACCAGCACAACCATCAAACCTCTTTCTGGACTCTGCTGTCTGGAAAAGGACATTATTGAGGATATAGCTCCATCTACTGCCATAAAGGGAAATGTAAGTCCTCTAACAGCATCTGTCTTGGACCCCTCTGCTGGTGCATTAAACAAAGTGAACTCAGCATAGAAATGTCCCATTTATCTTTTTTTTTTCTGAATAAAAATAATAACAAAGGTAAATGAAAAGCCAATTATAATTTCGAGGTATTCAACATTCCAAAGAAAATAATTCTATCAAAGTAGAAAATAGCAATACATAAACTTTTTTTGGTGCCCAGATCTCCAAATAACCCTCTAAAAGGCATTTTGCCTGCCATAATTATCTAAAATGGAAGAAAATTCTGGAAAATTTGACCCAAAACGTTGTGGCTTTACCTTACAATAGAAAGGTGGCCATGGTCAGTGGGATGAGTCTGCTTTCAGTGGGTTAGTTTTCCTCTGGGTTCTGTCACTGAAAGGATTAGAACTTAATGTGAAATACTGTTTTAGTTCTTCTTGTGGCCAATATGGAGAAGCCAATAATTCCAGAGGGGCAAGTTCTCCTCCTCTTGGATGCCTGGATCAGGATTTCACAGCTGTCCTTCACAATGGGTGGAAGTAGCAGCAAGAGATACCCAGAGATGGAAACAAGACTTTTTCAGTTTAACTGTCTGAGTGGAAACAACTTACATGGATCAGTGGTGCTGGCAAGGAAATATGGATTGGGTCTTTTTCCTTTAAATACACAGACTGTTGGATCTGAGTGTGAGGAAAGAACTCTTGGCTGAGCCAAATAGAGGTATGAGGGTTTAAAGAAGGGCAGAAGCCACAGGCTGTGGGTTGTGAGCAGTTCTAGTGGGCAGAGCATGCTGGATATAGATTGTCACAGCATTAAATTTGCCAAGAAAGACAAGATGGATTTCTAAAGGCCCCAAAATCCCAGTGACATGTCCCTGGTAGCATGATGTTGCCCTACATCTTGGTGCAAGTTCTCCATCACTGGACCTCCTCCAGGAGAAGACCAGCAGACACAGAACAATTGCAGGACTTGCACTGTGAAGTTCTTTGGCCTTGGTTTATTTGTTGTTTTTCTTTTTTCCCCCTCACATCTGAGAATCATTCTAATCCTTACTAAGGACTAATTAATACCAGGGTTGTTATTAATGACAAAAAGATAATAAGAGCAGAGGAGTTTCCAACAGTCCAGGAGAAAAGTCTTGCTCAAGGATTTAATACAGCATGGCTTGCTTCTAGTGTTAAAGCAAGTTCTTGGCTGGTTTAAAACAATTACCTAATGTTTGTTTGCTTGACTTCTCATTTCCCAGCTCTTTTTTTTCAGTAGAAAAGGTGTTGCTAACACCCCAGTAGTGGTTTCAAATTATACCAGGGGCAAATTCTAGGAATTCAAAAAAGCATTATGTGGGAGCAGGATGAAGGAGCTTATGATTCCAGTGTGGTTGTAAGAAGTCGTCCTGAGAGTAAAAGGCACCTACAATACTAAAAACCTGCTGAAAATTGCAACCATTACCCTGCATTCTCTAAAATATTCAGAAAAAGGTGACTATGGATTTCAGCATCACTGGGACTCCTGGGGGACATGTGCTGTGGTCCCATTCGGAATCAGCAGCGGTCACTGGTAATACTTGTATTGATTTCAACAAAAGCAGGAGCCAGCCTCATTTTGCAGAATCCAGGGACAGTGCATTGGTCACCAGAGACAATGACAGCCTTTCTATTGACTTCACTGGGCTCAGGCTACGGCTGTGAAAGCTGGTCTTGTGTTGCACAGAAAGGGAATGGCTTTGGGATTGCATAGCTCCAGGGATTAGTAATAAACAAAGAGCCTTTAACTTCTAGGTCAGTGCTCTGAACCCCTGCCAAGCTTCTGGCCAGTGAATGCTTTTGCCATTTGTACAGAGGCAGCTGATGAATGAGTTTGACAGTTCTTGGCATGGTCCTGAACAGAAAATGTCCATATCGTTGCAAAGCCAGTCTTCTGTGCTTTCCTTTCCTTTCAAGGAGACTTGTGAGACAGATCATTTTGCTGCTGAGTATTCCCAGATGTGTGGTACCTGCTGGCAGAGAGCAGAGCATTGAGACAAGATGCCTTCACTCATTTGATTGGCCATTGCTGTGGGGTAGACAACATGTTCCTGCTTAGCATCTGGCCCAAAGGTTTCAACTGGTGATAAAACAGATAAAATAAGCAGCTGTAAGGACCTGAACTTCTGACAAACACATTTTGATGGCTGTGTCACCTCCTGGATAATCCCCCTTGGTGTCTGTCTCTACTCCTGCAGGGCTTCTTGAACCTGAGCCGTATGTACATCCTTGCAGGTCTGGGTGAGTCCTGGATCCCTGAGATGATGTTCTTTGAGTTGATACTCATTTTTCCCTGTTCAGACATATTGTGAACATCCATGATTTAGCTCTATTTCATGGGATCATCAGATATTTCTTTCAGACATGTAGCTTCCTCATCCTCTTCACTGGGAAGGGTTGGACATACTGGACATGATGTGCAACTGTGGTATCGAAAGGAATCACAACCAGGCTCTCTTTGCCTGCTAGGGAGTTGCTTTTTGGCAACTGAAAGTTCAAATGTGTACTTTCACAATTATTTTCCACTGGTTTCAACCCCATCCAGTATTTATCCTTGGTGGTATCACCTATCTGTGGCACTAGTAGGTGAACAATGGGCATAGAAAGGGGCATGGCTATCACACAGTGCCTTAGCTACAACACTGTATTTCCAGGACCTGACCCAAAATGCCACGATATGGGAGACTTCCAAGCACATTTTGATCCTCCCCATTTGTCCCTGATAAGCTAAAGTGGTACCAGCAGGAAACTCAGAAAAGCAGATGCTCTCTCAGCCACTAGAACTTCTCAGACTTGGTGTGATTTGTACCCCAGAAGCTTTTTTTTGGTTTATGTTTTCCTTTCCAAAAGCTGGAAAACAGTTTTTAAAAAGCAATCCAAAGCTTAGGAATAATGAGCTATGTGGGTCTGCCTGTGAATGACTTTCCTCACAACATTCCCTTTCACTCTATATTTTAAAAACATAGGAGGTCACAGAAATAGGGACAGAAAGGAGGATGCTGTGTGACAGTGGAAAATGAGTTTTAGGAGGGACAGGTCTCTCCATGTGACCATGAAGACAAATCAACACAAAGAAGTATATTGGCTCTTCCAAAAGAGTCAAGGTGATTGCAAGGAAGGGTAGCTAAGTAGAGATCTAAAGAGGGATGAGGATTTGACCACAGGATCCAAGGTCCACCCACTGAATTGGTGCACATCTGAGCCATAGTGCAATTTTCTTCTGCCTGGTTTATTCACCTCCAACCACTCAGCTATGAACTTGACACACTGTCAAATTGTGGGAGAATCTCAGAGCCTAGACTGAAAAATTACAGGATAAAAGTTTACAGGCATTTCCAGGGGAGGATTAACTTTTAGTCATGTGTGTCTACGCTTTATAGGAGGGAACCTGGAGTTGAGACTTCTAGGAAGAGCATCAGACCAGTTTGTGGGGGCTGAGAGGAGAAGATTGGGTTGGTTCAGGTGTGCAAATACCAGTAAGAGCTGGTTGGTTTTCCCTGAGTCACTGATACTTCCATGAACTGCAACTCAGATGCTGCCAGAAGGGCAACTCAAGACACCTCCACTGCAGTTGGACTTTAGTGATCCTTGTGGATCCCTCACAGCTCAGGATATTCAGAACATCCTATGATCCAGTGGCATGGTTGTATGAGGGAGAAACAATTCAGGTTTTGATGGAAAAAATGCCACCTGAGAAAATGTCAAAGCCACGTCTGTACATAGTTCCCAGTCCTGCCACACCAGAGTCCCCATGAAGATGGGAAAGACACACATCTGAACAATCTGTCCTGGACTGGGAAACCAAGAAATTAAGGATGGGGAAGCCACTGCTAATGCAGTGCTAATCACTCAGAGTCCAAAAACACAGAGCAGCTTTCTCCCTCCTCATGAAAAGAGCATCGGCATTATGTTTTTTAGTGTATGGAAATGTCTTCACAACAAGGAAAGAAATCTCTCTTTAGCCTCATTTTCTTTGGAAAAAGATTTATGAAGCACTGCATGTGCCACCAAGAACCACTGAACCAGTTGGCTGGTTCTAATCCCAGTCAGCAGAGAGGGAGATGTCTCCCAGGAATTGACATGCCCATGGATTTTGCAAGCAAGTGGCTGGATGGAAAGAAGAGCCTCTAAGCGCTTGTATGAGCCTCTAAGGAGGGGAAGACAAAGTCACTGGGCACAAAGAAGGCCTGTGCAAGAGCAATGGACATAACTATACTGTTCATAAATACCTCAGTCATGTGCCCATAGGGTTTAGCCACAGAAGGCAGATGAGGAAGGTTTTTGACTCAATGAGAAACTGGTTTCCTCATTTTCGTTAAAATTTGTTAGTCTGGCACATTTTTTTCCTCGTGAGTCTCCCATAATCACACGATTGTGGGAGCCATGAGTTGCCATCTGCTCCATCTCCCTGGTAGATGATGCCTCTTTTCCCCGTGTTCTTTTTGATGTTGGCTCGGTGTTGTCCACTGGCTCAAGACTCACATATATCAGTGATTAGCTTTTCCTTAGAAAGGGGGAAAGAATTTGCATTGCATCCACTGAGAAGCCTTTCCCAAATGCTGACTGGAGTAGGAAGACTGCAGACACAGCAGATCTGAATTTGGTTACAGTGTAATCCCGGATAGTGCATTTTTTGCTGCTAGTTTTTGCTCAGCTTGTATTGCATTTGCCATCTGGCACTTTCTGCCTGGACTAATGAGGATTTTCATAGAATCATAGAAACATTTAGGTTGGAAAAGATCTCTAATGTCATCAAATCCAACTGTTCCCCCAAGACAGCCAAGTCCAACACTAAACCAAGTCCCCAAGTGCCAGTCACATCTACATGTCTTTTAAATCCCTCCAAGGATGATGGATCCACTACTCCTCTGGACAACCTGTTCCAATGCTTAACAAGAATTTCAGTGAACAAATTCTTTCTAATATCCAATTTTAACCTACTCTGGTGCAATTTGAAGCTGATTCTTCTTGTCTTATTTGTTGCTTGGGATGCAAAGTGATGGATTCTGTACTTGGGCCACCACAACCCCGAGCAGTGTTCTAGGCTGGGTGCAGAGTGGCTGGAAAGCTGTTCAGTGGGAAAGGAACTGGGAATGCACATGAGCCCAAGTGTGCCCAGGTGGCCAAGAAGGTCAGTGGCATCTTGGATTTATCAGAAATAGTGTGGTCAGCAGGACCAGGGCATAGCCACACTCATAAACACTCAACTCCATCAACCTCTCGATAATGGAAACACTCCCCAACCTACAGGACTACTCCACTGCCTCTCCTTCCTTGCCTGTCCCTTCTGAAGAGTTTGTCCCCATCCGTCACTGCACTCCAGCTGTGACAGTCATCCCCTCTGCAATGGGAACTGTGTCACAGTTTTCCTGTGGCTTCCAGCTCCTCCTGTTTGTTGCCCATGCTGCAGGCATGGCACTGAAGATACACTTCAGTTGGGTTATTGATGCCACCACATTTTTGGGAGGAGAAGCCCAGATTCCTACATGACCATTCTCAGGCACATCCATGGTTTCCTACACATCAATAACTCTTATTTTGAATATTCTAAGAATTAGAAACATGCAAGGTTGGCTGTTGTTGGATGGCAGCACCATCTTGTGTTCACTTCTGGAGAAGGGACAGAGGCTTTTTTCTTCACTGAACAGGCTACAGATTCTCAATCTCCTTGGCAGCTCTCCTGAGAAAAAATGATTATTGGCAAACCCTGAATCAACACAAGACAGAGGCATAAAGTCTAGGCCAGGCTCCAAGCTTTCACTGCACCCAGGGTCTCCAGGTGGCACTTTTGTTTTGTTTGCACATCACAAATGATTACAGGTGTGTGCCACTCACATCCCAGCAGGTACTTCACTTTTTGTGCTCATTCCTATCCTATATGCTCTGGCAAATCACTAGAATCGCCCATTAAAATCACCAAATAATTTTTTCCACCCTGTAAAGTTTCAATGCAGAGAAACTTTACATTATCTGGTCTCACGGGCTATATTTGGATTTGATTATCATGTTATTAAATCCAAATAGCAATTCCCTCCCAGAAATAGCTCTTGAAACTATTAAAGATAGTTTCAGCCTGTTTTCAAAGAGAATTTGTACAAAAGAAGTTTTTACCCCAAGACATTGGTATGATGCAATGAGGTTAACTGGTGACTCCTATTATCTCACATTTGCATATGTGAAATATGCAAATATTTCTCCATGCCTCCTGCCTCCAGGTTTCCCAAGGATCAAGTCTTACTCATCTGCAGAGCAGCACCAAGAGACATCAACANTAGTTAGGATCAAGTCTCACTCATTTGCAGAGCAGCACCAAGAGACATCAACACATCACATTGTAAGCATCTTTGCATGATGAAGAGGTGACAGAGAAAAGGGAGACTGAGAGGTGTGGAGGAAAACAAGAGTGTAACTCCTTGGGATGTGAGATTTCCTCTCCCTGGTCAAAGAAGTTTTCATTATCACCGAAGTGTTTTGGTCATCAGGCTGTCAGAGAAAAGGACCTTGGGAAGAGAAGGTAATGGTAGGCAAGAAAGTCATCTTAATCACAGAGAAAGAATGAAGAATTTTCCGTGTGCCTGGAAAAAGTCTTCAGGACAGCAGATGTGTAAAACTTTTTGGGGCATGTCCATGTAACACAACATGTGCTGATGTGAAGTAATGAGATCATGGCACAGCTCTACATCAGCTGGGAGGTCCTGAACCTTTAGGGGTCTCTGCTCAAAGGCACCTTCCCAGGCTCAGCTTAGTGCTGAGACTGTCTCCCCATCCCTGGCTTCACAGACAAGTGCCTTCTGCACTGGAAAAGTCAATTATGTGCCAGCTCACAGGAAAAGTGGGGCACTGACAGATTAAATCTTGCCCACTCAACCCACATGTACAAAAAAAAGTGCTCCTAGAAGTATTTGTACTTGTCCTTCTATGTAATTTCTACCACACTGTCACTTCAGCACCCAGTTTTTGACCTAGGCCTGCACTAGACCTTTGTGAGAGAAACCAGATGACATTTGGCCAGATTTGAAGTAGTGACAGATTTGCTGCTGGTTGCAAAATACACGTGTGTTATTGGTGCAAACTTCCAGATGAGAGACCATGGTTTTGAAAGAGAGGTGAGACTGACCATCATTTATTCATTTGTGTGATCTGCTTTGAGGTGTAACTAGGCATTCCCACCGTGGACTGAGTTTTCCTGGACACAATTCCACCAGTATGGGAACACACTTCATGTATAACTGTGTGTATAAAACTGGTAAAGTGTGCTGGGAATGTTATTGGTCACTGCCAATGTTTGTGAAATGGTAGAACACTCCCTGGCACAAATTTGGTTTATTTCTACTAAATTACCCTGAAACCACTCCCACTTTTGGCAGTTAGTCCTCTCCAGGGACCATTCCCAGCTGGAAGTTTGCTCATAGCCTTGCTTTGGCAGCTGCCAAGTTGGTACCACTTGACCAAGTTGGTCAAGACACAACATATTATTAATTCCCCCATGGGAGCATCTCTTGGCATCATTGTTGATGGTTTTAACCCCAGTGCACTGGAAAGATGGGAAGTTTTGCAATGTAGATGGAAAGAAGTTGATGTGGGAACTGGGAAAATGTAAAAAATGTCTTGAGTAGGGAGAAAGTTTTGCACTGACATTACCAGCCCTGTTGCCCACCAAGCCACGACAGTGTGGGAGAAGATAGTGCAGCTGAAGAGCATTTGGAAACCCCTCTCCTTTCATTTTCAGCCACATGTCTTGGGTAGTGGATTGGAATGACCCTCAACTCTTTCTAAGGACAGATCAGGCGACTGCATCTCTTCAAAAAATAAATAAATCTCTCTGATAGTGTTGTTTCAGCTGAGATTTTTCCAAGCAGCTTTCCTGAAGAACTGCCACCAAATTCCCAGGAAGGAGTTAACAACACAACAGCACTCAAATTACATGAACAGCACAGATGGCCCAATCCAGTTCTTGTTCTTGAGCTGATCAGAATTTTATTCTGTTAGTGAAAATTTTACACATGTGTGCATGAGTGTTTTTGTATGTGTGTACCTCTTTAGACACCTCTCCAAGAGCTTGTCCAAGACCTCTTTTTCTTTCTGGATCTGCAGCCCCTGATGTCCACAATCCCACTCCAGCTGTTGGCTCTCTGACTTCTCTCTGTTGGCTGGTTCAGCCTGAGGTTTGTCAGCAAGCACCTGTGTCCCAGCCTGCTGATTCCAAGAACACAGGAAAACAGGGAAAGAAGTAATTTGAAAAGATTATTAATCACATGCTCTCTCTAACTGGATAGGCTTGAACTTCATGAGGGAATTCAGGGATGGAGGTTGAAGCTGAATAGGCATACCCATGAGGATATCTGTCAGTCTGTGGATTGATAGATAGGAGACAATTTCCATTCAATAAGGGGTTTAATGACACGGGAAGCTCAAGAAGAGGAATAAAGGAGTTTGGAAAGATGTTGAGGGTAAGGCTGTGTGAACTGGGAAGGGTGAGCAGAAAAGGGCCTGGCTGCTGAAAGACAAGGGTGGATCTGACCAGGTAATGCGGATAGGGACTGGGACAACTCTTAGGGAAATCTAGCAAAATTTGGAGGTTTTGCTTGCAACCTGCCCAGAGTCTCTCATTTATCATGACTCTTACCTTTGGCTTCTGCTGAAGCCAGGCTTTTCTAGTTATTTTAAGTCTGCAGGACAGAGGTCACAACCTTTTCCCCTGTTGTGACCCCTGGTGTCATACTCACCTATGTGAGGCAGCTGTGGAAAAGGAGGAAGAGAAAGTGTTTCATCATCCAGGAGTGTGTGGTGTTATTAGGTAGGGTTGTAATATAAATAAATTGTATTCTTCCCCAGCCACACAGCTCTTGCACAGGCAGCATAGAGGAGGCTCAGGGGGGAAAAAAAGTAAATTGCGTCCCTCCTGTCTTAAAGTGCATCATCATAGAACCATAATTGTGTAGGTTGGAAAAGACCTCTAAGACCATTGAGTCCAACTATTTAATGATGGAATAATTCAGAGGGCTGTGAGTACCTTGTTCTCCTGCCCTGAACAGTGGTGGCAGCTTTTGCTCCCTTTGAGCAGGTTTGGACTTCATGAGGGAATTCATGAGGGCCTGGGATGGTGCATGATTCCCACCCTATGGATCTGAGATGAGACCAACCTTGCTCATTCAGCTTCAGGTTTCTCTGCAGGGAATGATGTGAGGGTTGGGAATTATTGGTGTGGTCTCTTAGCAGCAGGAAATGGGCTATAATTGCCAGCTCATTTTATTATTACAAACAAATGGTTGACAAAAATTACTTTCTTTCATGCCCAAGCTCGACTGGATTCAGCAGCTGTACAAGTGAAGTGGATGTATGTAACACTCAGACAACTCCAGTACTCAGGAATTGTGGTTCCAGGCATAAAAATGCCCCAGATTTACTACATCATAGCAATTACTGTCAAATAAGTGCAGTGGATATTCACTCTGATTTCAAGACAAGCTCACAACTCATATTCTTCTGCATTTACTTTCCATGCATATTTTAGCAAATGAGTTTGCTGGCAGAAAACTCCACTCAAATAGCTGATTAAAGCAACTCATTAGGAGAGCAGATTTCAAATTTGCAAGAATCAAATAGGCAAGCTGGAAATACACTCTAAGTGTAACACTCATCCAGGTGGGCACAATAAAAATGCTGTGAGCTGCCTCAGCTGGGCTCACAGTCACACAAGGATGGGCAGCCAGCAAGCACAAATCAGCAGGCTTGGGTTATCCAGAGCTACAAAATCTCTTCTTTAACTCCTGGTTTTCTTTGGAAAAAAACTTTGCCAAAAAGGTCTAACTCATGAACTTAGATCTATTTCCTATTCAAGGGCATCAGATCACAATTCATGTGTTCTACACAACGGTCAGACTGAGTTTGTGACAGAAAAATGTTGCTTGTGGAAGAATGACAAATAATTAGGTAATAACTGACCATCAGCTGGGATTCGAGTTGAAGAAAAATCCCCACCTGCTCATTTCAAGAACACAGGAAAAGAGGGAAAGAAGCTATTCTGAGAAGATTATTGGTCATGTGTTTTCTGTGTAGCCTGCGCTGTCCTCCACATTAGGGCAATTTGGTAAGGACCAGCTTCTTCCAGGAAAGCTCTTCTTTTCTCCCTTCAGTTTTCTGTGAACCCTTGAGGTTCTTATGAGTTAAAAGCAGAGATATAGAGTAATCTAGCAATACAAACATGTTTATTGACTTACCATGAACAGGCACATTTCATCACATCTGTGTGGCTGTGTCCATAACAAGAAACTAAACAATAAGACCTGGATTGCAATGATTCAGTTATTAGAATGATTTATTTATTTATTTTTTAATTTAAACCCTTGCAGGATGGAAATCCTCCAGACAGTTTCCACCATCCAAAACTTAGCATAAGCCAAAGGGCAATTTGAAAGTCAGTTTTGATAAGATCTTTCTTGGAGGTGAAAGAGTTGCACTTGATGGAGATGAACAGGCATGAGACCCCAAGACCACAGGAAGAGTCCTGACCATGGTAACTCTCCTTGTAGGTACTCTCTTTTTTTTTTCTGTGTATTAATTTTGTTTTAAATAGATCCAAAAGATGAATCAAGCACAAAGAGAAAGATAAGGTGAGAAGAAATCAGAGAACAGGATTGTTAAATCTTATTTAGCAAGGAAAAATCCTTCCTTTACTCAAATTGGTTTTAATGCAGTGTCTCATTGCTAATTTTATGGATACACTGTATTATATGAAATCTGCTGAGTTCTTAAATCTGGGCTATGTCCTAAATTCAGCTCAGGTGCCTGAACTTTAATTGCTCTATTCTCTCTACTGTACAGGATGGCAGAATCTGTTAGACTTGTGGTTTAGGTGGCCATAATCACTTACCAGTGATTTCACACTGGCAGGATAATAGTCATGTTGATCAAATTAGCATTTGACTTTAGGAGATAGGTAATTATCCAAGTGATTGGAGTTAGGCTCAGGATCAGGGTGCTGAGGATCAGGTGTCCTGAACTGGAGTCACAGTCCCAGTAACTCATCATGGGTTTAAGTCACAAGCCTGGATGGGATTTTCCTATTTTTCTTTGCCTTGCATGGGAGCTGCTGTGGGTAGAATAAAAGGAGGAATAAAAGCAATAATTTATCAAAGCTTTGTCTTTATTCTGGTATAGAAGAAAAATAGAGTCATAGATTGGTTTGGGTTGGAAGGGACTTTAAAAATCATCTTGTTCTAACTCCCCTGCCATGGAGTTACCTTCCACTAGACCAGGATACTCATCCAACCTGGCCTTGAACATTTCCAGGGTTGGTGCAGCCACAGTTTCTCTAGGCAACCTGTGTCTTGACCCCTGTAATAAAGAATTTCTTCCTGATAGCCCATCTAAGCCTACCCAAGTTCTTGATTTAAATGGAAGATGGAAAAAAAATCCATCTCCTTTGTGAGTTAAAGACCAACAGCCTTGAGGGAAAGGAGATGATTTGTTTTGTTGGGGAGATGTGACAGGAGTGCAAAGTGAAAGGTGACAAACTGAGGCAACAAATGCTCTTTTTCTGTGGGCACATCCCTCAAATCCCCAGGGTCTGCTGAACTTGGTCTGTCTCCTCACATCATTTTAAACACAAGTATTGCCTTCTCCTCAAAGGACTCCAACTGGACATGCCAACATTTTGAGCTAATTGCAACCACACCAGTGACTAAGGAGCTCTTTCTTCCCCAGATGGATGTTTTTTTCAGACTCTTTGGGATTGGAGAGGTGTGAACACAATGGTGGTCCACTGGAACCAGTCTAATTTGACATCATGGGCAAAAATCACCCACCATCACTGTCTTGGCTTATCTGTTGGTCCCTTCTTTCCTTTGTCAGGAAGGCACTGACACAACAGTGTTTTGAGGAGAAGAAGGTGACTACAGATGGGTGTTGTTGGATCTGCTGTTTTCTATGCAGAGCGTTTAAGGAGGGAACTACTTAGAGCCAGTACAGTAGCACCAAATATGGTTCAAATTAGTCCCCTTGAAGTCTTTCTCTGAAATTTTACTGGAAATTGGTTGATTATGAGCCAACTCTGTCTTGGAGAGCCTTCTTTCATGCCATTGTTTGGGTTTGAACTTGTTTGTTCTTTTTTTTTTGACTCTGACTCAACTCTACACAAGGGTGATCTACTTGCAATGTATTTTGCTGTTTCAGAGAAAAAAAAAAATTCTGTGAACTATAAAAAAAGAGGCTGGTGCCATTGCCATGGGAATAAGTGGTTGTAGTTTCAAGGAATAGGAGTTCTGAGAAAATAGAACGTTTCTCTGGCACACAAGAACTAAAAAGTTCATAAGAATTTTTCTGCAAGACCAGACTCCAGAACTGCAGGGACATTCCCCTGTTAATGAGCTCAGACTGACAACGAGGAAATCTCTGCAATTTTTGCTTGTTTTATACTTTTTAAAAGATTATTTAATTCTCTTCTCAGTCTGAGGAGGCAACTTCAGGAGAGGCAAAATCCATAGAGGAAATTACACCTGTACCAAACCTCAAATCACTATCCACCAGGAAAAGCTTACCCTGGACATTAGTTTTGGATTTAGCTTTCCCTCTGTGCTGAGGCAGGGCTGCAAATAAAACCAAGGGGTTTTGTAACAAAACACTGGGAATTCATTATATGAAAACAAAGCACACAGCTATTCCTGGAAATAGAGTGTTCCCTTTAACCAGAAGAGATGTTAGTTCCAGGTTTTGGCTGCCTGGAGTGAAGAGTGTTATGGACCCAGAACCAACGAGTGAAGGGAAGATTTACAGTGAGACCATCACCCAACCAGGCTAATAAAGTGCAAATGAAGACAGACATTGCAAAAGAATAAGCTACAAAGATGATGAGACGGCTGCTCAAAGAACTCCTAAAATAGCTGTGACTGCAAAATGAGTTAGTGAAAATTAAATCTGTCCACAGATAATTCTTGAACAGAAGAGGCAGTGATTTTTATTCCTTCCCACTATTTTGATTTTTAGCTGGTTCCAGAGCTCCAACATCCAGATGCTAGATGTACAGCTGTGTAGGTTCTGTCTTTGCATATGTTAGTTATTATGTATGGAAAAGTGAAAAGCATTATTTCTTAAGTTTCTTAAGTTCTGGTTATGTCTAGAGAGCTCCTCCAAACATCTTCTGTTGGAGTCCAAGATATCTGGAAGACCCCTCAAATCACCCTGGAGGGTCTGGGACNCGACAGCACGCTGGAATTGAGATACAGACTCAATAAACAACAAGAGAAACTGAAAAACTGCGAGTCCGACTCTTTTATCTGGTATTGGACTTTGGTAAAGGAAGAAAAACTCCTGTTTTAGGAGCCCAGGCCCCATCAGTCTTCTGAGTTTTTATAGATGTACACATATGGAGAGACTAAATCCATGCCAGAGTGCTTAGGGTAATTTTGTTATGTCATTTGAAGTTTCCACTTAAAGGAAGTTAAGCTTCTCAATATTATGAAAATATAAAGCAATGAGTTACAGTCTGATATAGAAATTCTACCTAATTGCATAAAAACAGTCTTTCTAAGCAGATAACATCTCTGAAGGCTTTAAAACACTGCTGGGAAACACTAGACACATGGGCTGGGGAGGACTTAGGCTGTCTAATTCTGTCTTGAGTGACTTTGATCCTGTTTTTACCTGGAGGCCTGGACATCTAGAGGGTTCAGGAACAGATTTGGTGGGTCTCAGGCTTTTCCACTGTCTAAGCACTGCTGGAAGCACATCTGCAACAAGCTAGATGTGCATGGGGAAAGCAAGTCATGTATGAGAAGGGTTGTGGCTCACAGGAAGTCAGATGGCACTTTGAGCTCTTGTATATGTTTTCTTTGTTGAGTTACAATCTGGCTCCTTGTGCTCCCATAAGTTGTCAGTTCTGTTGCTTTTCCATCACTGCACATACTTTTTGCTAGTCTTTGATTTTCTCTGCATCTTCAGAATCTGTTTACAGACATTCACATTTAACTAGATTAAAAGGAAATACTGAATAATTCATTCGAATGAAGAATTGAACTGCAGTGACCTTTATGTTAATAAAAGTGCCCCTCTCCTCTGTGCAAACACTTTAGCCTTTGCAAAGCAGGGAATTCACTGCATCTGTTGAATTCACAAGTGGCTTTTTTTTTGTTTCTGTTTGTTTTGTTTCAAATAACTGCCTAATAGCTGGAACCAGCATTGTGTTCCTCCTGCTGACTCACTGGTTTCCAAAAGCTCTGCGATGAGTGTGACATCTTTAAACACCACAGAATATACTGTTTCCTTTCAGCCAGGCATAATCTGCAGTGATTCAACTCATGTAAAAGAACCATGTGGGTAGAAGTATCCCAGCTGAACACATCACCCTCTTTACCTCCAGCCTCTGTGCCTTGCACCCAACATTCCATTGCCAGTCAAACACTACTTACTATGGCAATCTGTGAAAAGGTTTTGCCTTTGTTTCAAAAATCATGCAATGAATGTGGAATTTGGCTGAGGCAAAAGAGTCCAGGCTCATTAAAGTGCTTCATTCCAATTCTTGCCTCTATTAGGATGTGGAGTGTCTTGAGAGCAACTACAAAGTGGTTGTATAAGGGATGTTACCCAGAGGGACCTGGACAGGCTTGAGAGGTCGGTCTGTGCAAACCTAGTGAAGTTCAATGACACCAAGTGCAAGGCTCTGCCCTGGGGTAGGTAATTCCAAGCACAAATGCAGCCTGGGTGGAAAATGGATCGAGAGCAGCCTGGAGGAGAAGGACTTGGAGGTGTTGGTGGATGAGAAGCTTGATGTGACAGGGCAGTGCCTGCTCATAGCCCAAGAAAACTCTACCAAATCTTGGGCTGCATCACAAGGAGTGCGACCAGCAGGTCGAGGGAGGGGATTCTGCCCCTCTATATGCCCTGGTGAGACCTCATCTGCAGAGCTGCCTCCAGCTCTGAGGCCCACAACATAAGAAGGATGTGGAGATGCTGGAGTGAGTCCAGAAGAGGCCACGGAGATGCTCTGAGGGCTGGAGCCCCTCTGCTCTGGAGCCAGGCTGGGAGAGCTGGGAGTGCTAAGCCTGGAGTAGAGGGGGCTCCAGGGAGACCTTAGAGCTCCTTCCAGTGCCTAAAGGGGCTCCAAGAGAGCTGGAGAGGGATATTGGATAAGGGCCTGGAGTAACAGGACAAGGGGGAATGGCTTTAAACTGAAAGAAGACAGGGTTAGATGGGATATTGGGAAGAAATTCTTCTCTATGAGGGTGGGGAGGCCCTGGCACAGGTTGCCCAGAGAAGCTGTGGCTGCCCCATCCCTGGAAGTGTTCAAGGCCAGGTTGGACGGGGCTTGGAGCAACCTGGGATAATGAAAGGTGTCCCTGCTCCTGGCAGGGGGGTTGGAACAAGATGATCTTTAAAGTCCCTTCCAACGTGATTCTAAGATTCTATACAGGGTACCCTTTTTAGGGTAGCACATTGTTCAGAGTTATGGAAGAGTGAAAAGCAAAAAATCCATACACTAAAAGTTCCTTAAATCCCTGCCTGGCAAAAAGTATCCAGATCTGAGCACTGTGCAAGGATGGGTATTGAGGGAGAGGAGAGGCTAATTTTGTGGTTGTTCTGTTTGCTGTCTGATTTAGGGCAAGTTTCCTCACTGTGGTCAACATCAGTTCCATGTCTGGAAAATGAGGACAGTATTGTGTCGGTTTTTTTGTGCACTTAGACCAAACTTTTCAAGAAGGAGGCAATTTCTTCTCTCTGCATCTACAGAATTGAACACAAGAGGGCTTTTCTTCTAGGTGAGATTTCAAGAGAGTGCTGCAAAATAAAGAATCTGTGAATTTTCTTGTGTTTATGTGTAAAACATTTTTATTTGCTTTTCGGAGACTGTTTGAATGTTTACTTGTAAGAATGTCTGCAGAAAGTTAAGTTGTCAGGAGAATTGGTGAGAATAAATATTCATGAGAATACTCTTGATGCAAATGCTTTTGTGGCCATCTGTAAAAGCTTTTTTATTATTCAAACAATGCTGAGCTTTTTGCAGATAATTTGACAACCAAAAAAAAAAGAGGAAAGGGCTTTTTTTAATTTTTCTTTTTTTTTTTTTTAAGAGGCAGCTGATGCTGTAGTGGCGAAGTCATCATCTCTGATGTGTGATTTGATATCCAGCATGTGACACAAATATCCAGGAAGGAGTAAAGAGAACACTACTGACATGCTACCAGAGAGACAAAAATATGTTTAAACTAACTATTTTGAATAGGAAACAATTTAGAAAAACTACCACCTGCTTGTGAATAATTAAGGCAAACAAACAAAATATTCTCAATATATCAAATAACTTGTTTATAGCAGCAATTCTCTTTAATGGTGGTGTGATACCTTAGTGTTGTTACACAGCAACCTTCTGCTCATAAGGAAAATTCTTCATTGTGGAAATTTTCTTCTTTTTTGATGTGAATCAGGAGTAACACAAACTTTTCCTTTATCGGTCTTTCCATCTAATGTCTGTTTTTCATTATCATATTAGCAGATGATCTCCAAAATGCTCTATACTTATCACGCCTACTTTTCAAAGAATACTTTTTTCTTTTGTCTTTTTTGTATAGGAAAGGAAGAGTGCAGAGGTAATTGCCCTTCAATATGGGTAAATCTGGAAAATGGGATTTTACCCAATTCCCTTCTGTATTGCCATTGTCACAAAACCGTGTTCTCTGTTGATTATTCCATTTCTTCTTTTCTTTAAGTTTGGTGCTGAAAGGGAGGAAAAATTGGGAGGATCTCTCTGTTTTCAGACTTTTTTCCCTGCACAAGGACTTCTCACCATGGTTGGAGAGATGTTTGTGCATCATGAGGGCCATTGGTTTGACCCAACTATGAGTTTTCTCATGATATATTTTCCTATTCCATGAGTGTTTTGCTAAAAATGACTAAAATATTTGTTGTGCTGTTAAACTCCACTCTAGCCTTCAGCAGTGAGTTCCACAAGTTAATTATTCATCACATGCAAAGTTATTTCAATTTTTTAAAATTGTTTTGCTTACGAGAGTGTGTAAGAATTTTTGCTTCCCTGCATTTACCTCTATTCCAGCCTGACAATATTCCCAGGCTGTGACTTCTGCTGAAAGTCCTGGGGATATTTAACTTACCTCTGCACTGGAAGGGTGAATCTGCTTAAAAAGTCAGTCTTTGGGATCTCTTGCTTTTTCTTCAAGTGGGGATTTTCCCAAAGCACCTTGAATCTACAAGAAGTTCCAGCTGAAAACATCCCAACAGAATCTGTTCAGCGCATTTCAATTTTTCTAAAACCAGTCACTGAAAATTTTGAAAAAGTTAGAGGAGGAAAGAAGAGGGAGTTTCTGCCTGGCTCATTGCACCAGGGTGGGGAGAAAGCAGGGAGCTATTCCATGGTGCCTCATCCTCCACTGTGGATGAAACTCCGGAGATGAAGCATATGATCCCAGCATATTTCCTTCTGCAGCAGCACTGATGAACACTTGAGGGAAGCAATGTCCTTCCAGAGGAGGCATCTCCAGCATTCCAGGGGACAGGAATGCCATCAGTGTGAAGCATCATGTCCCTGTGCACCTGCTCGAGTGTCTGTGAACGTGGCTGTGCTGCTGAACCACCCCCTGGGTTTTGGCTGGGCTGGAGCTGAAACAGGTTAATGTGCAAACAGCAGGGAATGGGTCCACAGGAAAATTCTCTTTTCTCCCAAACAAATAATTTGCAAGAGCTTGTTTTATTTTAAATATGCCATTCCCCAGCTTGAGCTATTATCGTAATTTTGAACACTTCTCATGGGGTGACTCAGTCTCTGCTGCAGACTTTGTCTTGATTCTGATTGATTGGCACACATATGGATCAGGAAAACACAGCATTTAAACCAGGCATAACAGCAGCCCAAGCTCAAAATAAGTTTTATTTCTCCAACTCTTCTTTTTGATGCCTAACCTTAGAATTTTAGTCTGTTTTTTATACCTAACACGACCATTTGGTGTCACGACCATTTGGAGTAGCTGGGTAATCTGTGGTTCATGGATGGAAGAACAGATGGATTTTGAACATGGACTCCACAACCCTCTCAGTTCTGGACTTTATACATATCAAACCTGATCCAAAATCAATAAGGATACATTTCATCCATGGCTTTATATCATGCCCTGCCCTAGACCCCAATTTGAATGTCACACACAACAGTGAGTTTGGGCCCAGACTCTGAATTTATGATGAAAAATAAATTTCCCTCCCCACTCCGAACAAAACTGGCTTGCACTCTGCAGCTCCTGTCCTCCTGCTCTCTCTCCCTCATCAATTCTCTTTTCCCTTTCACACATCAGCTGCAAACATCTCATTTGGCTGGGATGCTGAAGGCAGGCTCATCTCTAGCAGTTCCAGGCTGTTAATTCAATCAGCTCTTATATCAGCACTAACATAAGAAGTTGAAAAGGCTCTTGAATTTCATCACCTTGTTAAAAAACTCGGTTGGATTTCTGGAAGGATTATTCGATTTGCTTCACTAGGTTTTATAAAGGTTTGTACAGAGCATTTAAACTATTATTATTTACTTTTAACAAGCTATTTATGTCCTACTCTCAACTGCCTAATCAATACTGCTCTCCCATCTGTTCTGAGATCCTGACATCAGCACATTTCAATTCTCTGCTGAGTGAGGAAAAAGGAAGGGATAATTTAAAGTGAGTGAATGAGAGAAAAAGAGCCCAAGAGAGACTGATATGAACTAAATCTCCACGTCCAAAGGTGGCCAGGCATGCAGGAATTGTGGATACAACTCCTAAACTTGCTGAGGACATTGCTGAGAACACTGAAGGAAGATGAGATGCCTCAGAGTAGATTAAAGTGATTTCTTTCCCTGACAAGAATATTTCGATAGTCATTAAAGCTGCTTGAATGAATTTTATTTCAAAATAATTCATTGAGACTCCTTGAATTTTTTTTTTATTTTGCCCTGGAACAGACCAAGGGCTTCACCTGGGCATTTCCAGGTGCAAAACTGGCACAAAGTAACTTCCCAAATAATTCTGGATAAATGAAATCACCCCTCTGTATGCTGGAAGGTGATAGGAAGATGAACATCTGCATGAGCAGAGGGGAGCAGAAGCAGAGATGGGTGATACAAAGGAAAGAGGTCCCAGTCTATTGCTGCCCTGCCTTTGTCAAAGAGTCAGGAGATACCTAAAATGTTTTACAGTGGTGTAATTCTGGAATAACACTGACTTTTTTTTTATGAGGTCACTTCAGGAGGGGCTGATTTCTCCTTATTCAATATTTATATATTACCTTGAGAATTCAAGGTAATATATTCANGCAATGGTAGGTTTAGGAAGTGAGAATTCAAGGTAATATATTCAACCTGTTGGTACTATCATCAGCAACATAGCCAGAGATAGCACAGAGATCACAGCAACTGGGCTTACTTAGAGCATTTTTGGTCTTTACTATCAAGGTAAGAAATACTTAGCACTCCAGGGGCAGGCTAGAGTGTTATGTTTCCCTGACAGTAATAATTAAACCTTAGTGACTGTAGAGGGAGCTGAGGTTGTGCTAGTTCAGGTACAAACATCTCCACTATATACTCTAATGCATATATAAATCACAGGTCTGATTTCTATGGCACTTATTTTCATGTTACATGGGCTGCAAGTGTGTCACACGCACAGTATTGGCTCAGTCCTGGTTTTAATCTTACAGGCATCTGGAGAGTGTTTAATTTGACTTGTTTGTTGACCCCCCATTTGGTCTGGGGTCAACTTCCCTCTACATGTGCCTCTGGTGACTGTGTGGGGAACCCATGTGTCTCACTGAGCTGGACTCTTGGTGGTCCTGGCAGTGCTGGGGTAATGGCTGGACTTCATGATATTAGAGGGGTTTTCCCTCTAAATGATCCTCTGATTCTATGATCCCTATAGCAAAGGTCAGATGAGAGAAATAAGCCATGTGCTATCATGGAAAATAGATTTCCAGGACCTAACCTTAAACTCAGGTCTACAGACCCTGAAGAAAAGGAATCTCCACCATAATTTCTAGTTGATAAGGTGGTGTTAGGTGATCTCAGAGGTCTTTTCCCACTTAATTGATTCTGTGATTGTGTGTGATTCTGTAATAAGGTTTGTGTTGCCTGCAGAATCACACCAAATAAAAACACTTTCCAGACTTCTCTTCTGACCAAGGTGACTGTGTAGCAGCAGAAGGAGCACAAGATTAATCCAAAGTCTCTAATCAAATGAACAGTGAGATGTTTGTGTCCAATTCCCTGGTGTAAATCAGGCATTGTACAGGAGACACTGAGTTATACCTGTGGTAAGACATGGAGAAAGCTGCCTCCATCTGAGTGCTTAATTATTCTGAAAATGAAGAGCTTGATCATGGTTTCACCACTTTTTAGAGTCAGAGTTTGATGAGCACTGATGGCAAGGAAGAAATGTGTATTTCAGAGAGTGACACCACAGTGATCAGACTTTATAGCAAGAACAAATACACCTTTTCACTTGCAGTGGCCCTTTGCAGCCCCAGCCTGTATCTTGAATTTTCCCAGTCACCTTCTCATCTTTGGCAGACTTTGGATGCAGGAGATCTTATTCTCCCATATGCTTCTGTGCTAGTAAAGAACCATATCATGCTTCCCCAGAGCTCCGATGGAGACCTTTCATTTGGAATATGGGAAGTGCTTCAAGGTAGTTTCTGCTGCTAAAAAGTGGCTTGAGCTGATACACGTCTCCTTTTAGTGGTTAGTCCACACAAGGTTGTGAAACTGTTGCTGCTTTTCAAACAAGGCATTTAATTGAAATATTAAGGCATTTAGCACCCATTCCAGAATGTTCAAGCCCTCCTTTTGGCTGGTTTTCAGCCAAAGCTGCTGCGGTCTTTTGTGGAGATTTTCTCCTTATTCCTTGTTTTTCAGTACACTCAAAGAGAGGCAAGTCTATGATTTGGTGTGGGGACAGTCCAACAAAAAGAAACAACTACTGTTCCTCTTCCCACCTGAGTTCCCACCTGAATTCACTGGATTTCCTGAGGAACTAAAACACAATTTTAAGTTTTAACATCTTTCTAAGAAAGGTCACTTGGTGTCAAAGCTGACTCCTACCTCACTATCTCAAAAATGCCACAGTGCTCTGGGATTTATTATCCTTATGATAACTGTGTGCTCCATGTTCCCCATTTTGTCAGGTTTTTTTACTCTTTTCATTCTGCCTGGAATGACCAGAACTGAGTTGATCTGCTGTGTGGATTATTGTTCCTTTTGAATGAGTGTTGCTGTTTTGTCTCTTCTCCACTGCTTTGGCCCCATGACATTTTTGGGGTGGGAAGGAGGGAGGCAATGAGAGGTTTTATCTTGAACAATTTCACCCTGGTGGAAAATACCAATAACTTAAAATAAATATACTCTCCCAGATATCACATTATCCTGCTGAGTTCATGTAGAGCAGAGATAAAATGGCTTTTTTAGAAGTGATTTTTCTTTCTCCGCCAGCTGAATGGAATATCAAAATACACAATTTAAAGTAACTGTTAGAAAAAAGGTTATACACAATGCTATCAGCAGAAGGGAGCTGAAAATTAAATGGAAATGATTACCAGAGAACTCATTTCCTTTGCTACTGGGAGGCTAACAACAATAATAAAATAGAATTCAGAAGAGAAAGCTGAGATTCTTCCTTTGATGTCTGAATATTCTCTGCTTATGTTCCTATAAAATAAAAGGCCACATCATAAATTAAATGTGATACTTAATTTTTATTTTCTCCCCACTCAAATAGCATGTTTTCCTCTAGGTGATTATTAAAATAATGATTCACCTCCCCAGCTGCTCTATACTGGCAGGTTTTTGTTTAGGCAGCAGAGAAGTGTGGGTTGAGTGGGTCTGAGACCCCTGGCTGGGTCCCAGACAGGCAGAGTCCAGTTGCCTCTTGGAACAGAGATTAAGGTGGTTTTTAATTTAACATGTGAAAATGTAGAATGAGAAAGAACCAGTGCCCTTAAGCTTCATGTTAACTGAGCATCTCCTATGATGTATCTCTTGTGATTGAACCATAGAATCATAGAATGGTTTGTGTTGGAAAGGACCTTAAAGATCTTTGAGTTCAAACCCCCTGCCACGGTGATGCCACCCACCAGGATTCTCCAAGTCCCATCCAACCTGGCCTTGAGCACTTCCAGGGATGGGGAGGCCACAGCTTTTCTGGGCAACCTGTGCCAGGGCCTCCTCACCCTCCGAGTAAAAACAATTCTCCCTAACATCTGACCTAAACCTACCTTCTTTTAGTCTAAGTGTTCCTCCTTGAAAGCAAAGGCAGTTCTCAAAAGACCATAAATACTGATCTTTGTGCCTCTCTGGTTATCACTGCTTTAGTATGGGAGAAGGGAATGTGCTTGCCAATGGAAATGGGAAGGCAGTGTCCTCTGGTCCCCCTCAATGAGGATGTACCAGAAGGATGGAGGGTTTCTGTCACAGAGTTTCTTTAAGCAACTACAGAAAACACATTGATAATCCATTTTTGATGTTTCTTCTAACAAGACTTGACTGGTTGAGTGCAGGTACCTGCTGGAGGCTGAACTCCACCCCCAGGCTTGATTCTGCTGCTTATGTGGAGGTATCCAAGGCTGTTGGGGTGTTTTAGGGTAATAGGGCTGTGGGATCAGTCCTCGAGGGTAACCCAGGGTGTCTCAGTGACTAAAGGTGAGCAGTTAGACTGCATTCCTATGCTATAGGCAACCAAATTTAAATATTTTAATCAGGACCTGAATTCATAGCAGAAATACTTGGATTTCTAGGGGAGATGTCAGGGTAAGAGTGGCAGCTCAGTGTTACTTGGGAGGCCAGATCAGAGTCATCCATCTGCTCTAGTCTGAGGCTGTCTCATCCTCCAAAAATCCTGTGCTGTGGCTATAAAAGCAACTCCAGCATGGAACTGGTGGCTTTGAAGGAAAACAGAGGAGTTTTAATTGAAACAAATGAATGAAGGGAAGTGTTGCTTAAGATTATATCAACCTGTACCCCTCCTTTCTTCCTTACTTTCCTTTTCTGTGCGTATTTCATCTTGCCCGACTCAATTATTTTTATTTTTTGTTTCACTTTACTTTTATTTTTCAATTACATCTTTGTGTATACAAATATTGAGGTGATGCAGAGGATAAAGGATTCCATGGCTCCTGTTACCAAAAAGTAGAATGGACCCCATCATGTCAGGAACAGTCACTGGGCTGTACAAGACCACTGCCTTGCAACCAGTGCCAGTCACAGAAGAGCTAAAAATACATTATTTCCTGTATTTCACCAGCTCTGCTTGTGCTGTCTTGAGTGCTGTGATGTACCAAAGATAAGACTTCTGTGTAAGCAAGAAAGGCAGAAAAGCTTCCTGAGGTCTACACTGAGACCTCCACTGGCTTCACAATATCACAAGACACACTTTGGGCCACTTATTGATTATAATCTTGGCTGCTGTAGGTGACACACTCACTGGAGTGAGAGAGCAGTTTAGGTCCCAGCTGTGTTCTCTTGCTTGCATTTTAAGTGTCTAAGGTACAAATACAATTACAAATATAATGGGAGGAGCATATTGACTGGCAGCACCCACTATTTGGAGTTTGCTGTCAGACAGGGACTTTTGGTGATACCTCTCCACCTCAAGACGTGTCTCACAACCACTGGGCAAAGTTTTGGCATGGGCTGCTAAAAGCATGGTAGGGTGTAGGACAGAGCTTGGTTTTCCCTGTGGGAGAGGCAGCCATACCCCTGGGCCACACTCAGAGGAGCTGTGGAACCAATCAACCTCCTTTGTAAAGCAACTTGGGGTCCCTGCAGGAGGGCTGAAATCAGGGCCGTCACAGGGGACTCCCACTCATCCTGGTTTGGTGGATGCCAACAAGTAGGAATTTGTGCATCTGTCAAGGGAGGCAACAAGACTGAGAAAGGAGCAGTTGAGTGGTGGGGACTTCTGAACTCTGAGCTGCAGCAGATGATGCTGGAGGTCAGACCCTGATGTTTGCTGGTGCCGTGGTCTTACAGTAGTGCTGTGATCCCATGGGGCTCCAGAGCTTGATTTGAGCCTTCAGCAAACGAATTACCAAACCTGGCAAGCCCATTTACTATGCCATCAAATGAACACTTTATGGAGGTGACAGGGGGAAAAAAAAAAGAAGAAAGAAGAAAAGACAAGATGGGTTTGGAGGTACCAGGTTCAGCCAAGGCAAAGGAGCATCTCTGTGAGTACCTGCTCATTTCCGTGAGGGTGTTTGGCTTTCAGCCCTCACTGACTGTTATCTCTTAATCACTGTCACCACAGAAGAGTGTTTGCTGCTTCCCACGTCACTGTCAAACACCACAGGCACAGCTGGGAGGGTGTTGATGCTGTGGCACCTGACGTACACAGTGAGCACGTTCGTGGTGGCTCGTACCCACCTCTCCCCATCCCCACCCCCATCCTCAGTGGGTTTGTTTGGTTTTTAAAGCTGAAGACACCTTGCAGTGAGAAGCAGGTGCTTCTTGTGGTTTGCATCAAAAGCCTCACAGTAAGCCCAACACTGTGCCTGCTTTAGCAGTTACTCCATGTGCTCCTTCACAAGTTACTCTTACGTTTGGCTGCTATTTGGGACCACAGCTGAAGTGCAGAGAGCCCTGTCTCTGGTAAGAGAGGTGTTAAAGCCTGGTGCTCTTCAGTTACTTCACCACAAGAGGTGATTCAGCACCCTCCTTCCTTAGTCTACACTCTTGGGGTTCCTGCATTGGTGTCAAGCTCAGGACACTGAACCATTGCAAAGAGAACATCCCGATCAGCCACTTAGCATGGGATACTTCCAGTGTCCAAATGCCTACAAAACCAATCTCTACAGGCCATCCAGATCCCATCAGAATGGACATGAGTCCTGGAAACACTCAGCTGGGCAGAGTCAGTCCCTCCCAGGACTTCCCTGATCCAGCCTCATTCAGGTGTCAGGAAGATGTCCTGAATCACCCTGTAATAGTAATGACCTCTGCACATCTCTGCAGCCCTTTGGAGATACCAGACCCCACTGACAGACATGTCACATTCTGGCAGTGAAAAGGAACATTTTACTCTCTTCTTGGGTACCTTTGCACAGCACCAAATACTTTTTTTAGATATTGCTCTGTGGAGTAGTTAAAGTTATTCAAATTCTTGCTGCTCCTGTATATTTATGTGTTGAAATTCCCCAGGGGAACATTCCCTAGGCAGCACAGAGCCATTTTAATGGCTTTTCTAAGCACCTCTCTTCTTTGTCCCTATTTAATCACTTCAATGCCCATTTTCCAATTGTACACAACATTTTATTAAACTGTACAAACAGCACTGGCATTTAAAAAATTCATGTTAACTGTTCTAATTAAACATGATGACCAGCTGAACAAACTGTGAGCACAGATGCCCCCTGTGTTTCATACAGCAAAAACAAGGATTTCATCAGAGTCACTGGACTTTCAGAGTCTTTCTCAGGGCACTCTGCTCTTCTTGTCAACTTTAGGCACTTCTGCTCTTGTTCCTGCAGGATTTGGTACCTGCAGTGGCCGCCAGTGATATCCCAGCACTGCCTGCAAGGCTGCATTCATCTTCTTGGGAGGTCCAAGTTGGCAGCCTGGTCCAGCAGAGCCAGAAAGGCACCTCTGAATGGAACCTGATTTTGGGATAAGTCACCTTCTAGAGCTTCTCTTCTCCATGGAGTGGAGGGGTTAATGCAATGAAGCTCCAAATGTATGTTCTTCAATGAGAGCATAACACCAACCTGGGTGACTGCCTAAGTCTAAGCTATTGCAGAATCCTCTGTTCAGGCTTTGACTTAATTTTGACCCAGTATTTAAGTGGCATCTCAGTGACAAGCAGTAACTGGGCAGTTCTACCACTCTCAAAAAACAGTGCATTTTTATTTAAAAGGATCTAGTGATAAAAGGATCATAGAAAAGACTTTTTTTAACCCATCTACATTTCCACAGACTGTAAAGGGATAGAACACACAGCAAAATGTCACGAGGTGAAGGCAAGGACCACCCTCACCTGATGTGCTGTCCTGCCCTGTGACACTTGGATGCAGCTCATTGACCTGTGCCCACATTGCTGAAGAGCTGGGACAACATTTAGAACAGTAGAAAGTAAATCATCCTTTGCAGGGACTGGTCAGTACCTTTCAAGTGAAATCCCCCAGTTCTGTGACTAGGAGGCCAGTTTTATGATGCTTAAACAATGTTTTGAGGGGACATCTTCCACTCTTCTTGTGCAGATAAAACTCTAGAAAGTCCAGGCCAGATTTTGCCCTGAGTCTGGTGTGTGAGAGGCCACTCAAAGCTTAGAACAGGGTTCTCAAGGAGCTCTGAAACTTCTCATCCTTCCTGCTCAGTGTAAACCATTGGTTTTCTCTTTTGATCTTGGCACTTCCCATGGAAATGATCCTCCTTTGGGGTTGATTCCTTAGCTCCAGTGCCTCCAATTAAGATGTACTGATGATGGAATGGTCACCTGCAAAGTGTCTTTGTCCCAGCAGAGCAAAATTGAATCCTAGCACCTGGGAACATCATTTTAAAGTGTGTAGGGAGCAAAATGCTTCTTTGAAACTGTGCACACACGTGCAATTGTGCACATGTACAAGCAGAGGTTACCAAGGCATCTTCCCAAATACCCTCTGGCCCTGAGCAAAGCACTTGTCCTTCAGAAGAAGGTGGGTCTAGGTGAGAGTTGCAGAAATGGGCACTGACATCACCAGAAGATCAAATATACTTGATTTTTGTTACATAGAAGCCCGTTGGCTGCATGTACAAGTAGTGGGGAGCAGGTTTTGGCACCTTTTCATTTTCAGATGCTCTCTGAAAAAACTCGACTTCAAAAACATTGGGAAGAGAGAGAAGAGAGACCAAAAGATACTACAAAGAAACTTTACCATTAATGAAGAGTGGCTGGCATCTGCTACAGACTGGAATAAGCTGGAAGCTTCCAGGCATGGTACAAACTTGCACTGAGGTGTGTTTTTCTGGAGGGTTCTTAATAAAAATAATGATGCAGAGTCTTCAGTTGACAAAGTGCTACTCAAACCGTTAGAGATAATTCCCTCAGGAAGGCAGATCTCAGGAAAATATTTTTTCCATTTTAGGGTTCACAAAGGAGAAGTTGCTGAACATATTTTGGTCCATGCTGTTAATCAGTGCTCTGTCAGCACAGGACAGTCTGGGTTTTTCATTTAGAAATTCCTTGTCGAAGTTGCTACAGTCACTTGGAGATTTCTTCAAGGAAAGGAAAAAAAAGTGATGTCAAACCACTAATATTCAGATTTTCATTACAACGGTACCAGCCCTATCAGGCTGCTTCCTATAACCTCAGCTTAACTAATTGGGAACTAGTAAATATACATATTAAATAGGAAGCACTGAGGCTGTGATCCATGAATTCTGCCAGACAGGGAAGTTACAGCCTTGCAACACATCAGACTGGACCCACCAATTAAATAATACTTGTGAAAGTCTGTAAAATGAAAGTATGATGCACTTCTCAAATTAAATTACATTATTGCTATTAACAGGACCTCAATATTTTCATAGGACTGTTATTAATAGTCAGGATTACTCTGACATAGCCAACCACCTGGTTATCTGAACTGCTTTCCCTTCTGCAGTGCAATGGCAGATAATCCCTACAGAATGGGTTGTAATGATGTGGTTAAGGGAAAGTGTTTTAAGACATCCAGACCCTGCTGTGGTAACTGAGAAAGTGATGAGTAATTTGAAGTTTCTCAGGTGTGGGTGTGCCAGAGCTGGGCTTACAGCCATCACAAAGTAGGGTTGTGATGGTCAGGTCAGGCAGCCCAGCCAGCAGAAGTACATTGTTTAGAAGACATGGGATGGATGGAATTGAAAGAAGATGCTTCCTCACCACTCTCGGTTTGAAGGGAGGCTCCATCCTTCTTTCTTCTAAAGCTTCCCAGTTGATTTCCCGGAAAAAGGCGTGCTGGCGGATGTTCCCTCTTGCTCCCAGTCTCCTCTCAGGTTCTCTTACAAAAAGCTAGAATGTTGATTCCACAGGTTAGACTCTGCTGATAATACAACCATTGAGCAGAGTGGAATATGTAATTATCCAGAGTCAGTGCAATGAGAATAGCCCATAATGGAGAAAATATGTGTTTTTTTCCCAAAGTAAGGATGTTTAGGGATTGGTATAAAGATGGTTATTATCTCTAATCCTGACAGCAGTACAGGTTGATTGTGTAGAAAGATGGCAGCATGTGTCCCAGAAATAGATGTTCAACATCTCAGTCTGCAGTAACCCTTGGTTTGAAGCCTGGCAGAGTATATTTTCCAGGAGTTAACATTTCCTACCTTAGGGACTGCTCTGCAAAGAAACTGATCTCTGCTGGCATCTGGTACCCTGTGAGGAACCATCATCACAACTCAGGAGAAAGAAGTCACACAGATGGCCTTGTGACTTAGGATAGGTGTGGTTTGAGGCTCACAGAAAAGACAGCGACTCTCTGGTCCTATAACACTACAATTATTTCTCTGAACAACAGCTGAAGATGCACAAATCAAAGACGAGATTTCTGTAAAAAAGACTTTCATTCAATGTGTGGTAATTCTTACCTTTACCAAAATGTCCTTTGCATCCTTGTCGAGCCAGCGAGGGTAGAATGGGTTATCCATACGGATGGACTGGAAAAGCTCCTCTTCATCTTGGCCATGGAAAGGGGATTGGCCAATAAGCATCTCATACAGGAGGACACCAAAGGACCACCAGTCAACAGAGGTGTTGTATTTCTGCCCCAGCAGTATCTGTCCAAAAAGAGGAGTGACAAAGGCAGAAGTGAAATGTGTGACATGAGTATTTCAGCTTCAGAAGGGTGGTCAGACCATGACCTTGCAACAGCAGCTTTGCACTGAGTGGGATGGCAGAGTCGCTTCCCTCTTCCTAAATGAGCCAGAACATCTGCCAGAGGTGCAGGGGCTGTGGTTTGAGCAGCTCCAAGTCACAGCCACACCTGGGTGCCAAAACAGTCCTTTGCACTACAGACCAAATTAAGTCATTGAGTCTTAAGTCATTGAACAAATCTTTGGCTACCAGAGGGATCTGAAATATAACAGGTGAGACAAACAATCTTTAGCCTGCTCTCCAAGTTATTCCAGAGGGTCAAATTAGGCTTGTGAAGCCCAAGAAGATAAATGGTTAGGCATTAGCATTTTGGGATTGATGTAAATCACATAGGCTAAATTTTGGAATTACAAATGTGACAATGTGAGGTACTTCAGGACCATCCGTCAGTAGAAATGGTGTGACTCTACCCCAGCAAAATCTGTCCTGGGAAAAACATGAGAAAGTGGTTGCTGATCTGTCATTTTGAGACCAGTTTTGGGCACAGGAATGGGGACTTGTCCTCAGTCAGTCCATTGCTTTGTGCCTTTCTGTGTCAGCTATAAAGTGAAGGCTGTGTGGGGAGTCAGGAGGATCAGCTGGAGTGATGAGCTCCCCTGGGTCTCCAGGACCACCACCAAATTCCTCAGCTTCCTCTCTGGACAAGCAAAACTCTCACCTGCATTTAGATATCTGTTATGGAGAAACTTAGAGCTGAACCAGTTATCATTAGCTCCTCTTATAGCCAAGGAAGGGAATTATTCCAATTTCAGACATCCAGATAAATATCTACCTGCTGTAAAATACAACCCCTTATTTGTCTCCTTTGGTTATCAAGGAGCCTAGAAAATGTACTCCTGTACAGATATTTGCAGTGCAGATATTTAAAGGTTCAAGTGATGACTGTGATGTGTAGGATTCTTATCAGGGTTTTTGAGATTTGCAGGGGATTTTAAAGCACAATCTTTAGTCTTAAGCTTGGTTGCAGCAGAATGCTCTATGCCATAGCTATGGAATAGGTATCAGTAACAAGTCCTGGTGATGTCTTAATACCAGTGGAAACAACTCCCCAGCTCAGCACATGTAAAACTGCTGATAGTTGAAAAATTATCATCTTATTGCCTAAGACTTATGTGTTTTTTTAATTTAGTTATCCAGAGTCTCTCTATAGTCCATGGAGGGAAAGCAGTGATTTAATTGACTTTACAAAGGGATGACTTGTCTCCTGAGATGCTTGTCCTTCTACAACACTATAAAGTGCCACCTAATGCTTCATTTTAAGGTGAATTTCCTCACATTAAGTGAGAAATCTCCCTCTCTGATGTACCTGTGGCATCTAGTAAAGCAGGACCTTAATGTCAGAAGTCTAAACCCAATGTGATGTAGAGTGCTCACAACTAACACATCTGTCTCCAAAGGAGGAGATATAGAAAGGACAAAAAAGAGATTTGAATATACAATATAATATATATAATGAGTTTCACCCAGAGCCAAGAAAAAAAAAATCATCAGGACTCCCTAACATATTTCTTCTGGATCCCTTATAAAGAAAATCATCCCAACCTTTCCTTCTGAAAAGATATACATTATTTTTATAAGGCTTCATTTGAAAGAATAAAGTGCCTGGAAATTGAAATTAAATGTTTTAAAGTAATCAAAGAAAAGATTTATTAGATTGGAAATTATCTGGAAAAAATAAATAAACTCAGCAATTTCCTTTCAGGTTAAGGTTTTTTTTTTTGTTTTGTTTTGGGTTTTTTTGGTCAGATGTTTAATGAAATAAAAAAAATTGCTTGTCCACTGACCCAAAGCCCCCTTATTCACACAGCTCTGGCCAAGGTTCTGGATCTGTAACAAATTACAGTGGTAGCAGCTGCAGTGAAATACTGACAAAGAGTCCAGTGCTCCTGCCTCTGGCACGAGAGATGATCCATAAACTCTAGAGGTGCTTTCAGAGGTAAAATGTTTTATATGCACTCGTTGAATCTCTAAAATAAATGATGGTGCAGAAATAAAACTCTGAGCACTTTTAGTTTTCTATTTTCTATACAATAAAATCACAGATAATGGATCAACACTAGGCTTTTTTGTTGTTTTTTTTTTTTTTTTTTAGGATTGAAGAATAGCACTTTTTTTCTTAAATAAAAGCATATTGAAGTGGAATAAAATCCAATTGCTTCTTGATTGCAGAGCACACTTACACCTCCTCTTAGGCAATAGAAATCCAATTGATTTGAAGAGACCCTTGAGTCAGCAGTGGTGTAACCTAGGCCAGAATTGAGCCCTCAGTGCACAGTAAAGGATCAATGAATTATAACAAGAATGAAAAAAAAACCACCAAAGGCTTTGAAAGCCATTTGGAAAGTACCAGTATCCATCATGAAAACACTAAAATTATGAAATGGGATCTTGAAGGGCAAATAAATGGATTTCAGACTGATGCCAGCCCTGATGCATGGATTACTTGTAGGTTTTTCTCTGAGATGAAAAATGTTTTCTTTGGCCCCAATTTGCCATTTAATTAGTCAAAGCCTCTCCATAGTAAGATCTATTATTGTGTGAAGTCACCAGGTTAAGGGAATGTTCTCCTTTCTGGAGAGATGTTGCTAAAAATACTCAAATTAAAACAAACAAACAACTGCCCCTTAAGTTTCTCTCCGGTTAAAAATGTAAAGAAATAAGCGAAAGTGCACAATCAACATTCCTCATGCTGTTTCTGTCCCTGAATTGCAAGAGTCACCTCTTGGAGCTTCTTCTGCCATGGCCCAAACTGAATTTCCATTAAACATTCTGTTTCTTAGTTTAAGCCAAGCATCACTTATTTCCCAGCCCCATTTGCACAACAAAAAAAATGAATTAACCACAAAAATTTGCAATTCCAGACAGCAATGCAGACTCTGGGTCAAACTGAAATCCACTTTCTAGCCTGGAACTGCTCAAAACCAGGTTATTAGTCTTTGCAGCCTCCTCCACTGACCAACAGTCATGTCTTAAGATGTGTTCTCTGTCCCACAGCAGCTTGACGACCTCCCTGGATCCCACACCTACCTCAGGAGCAATATAATCAGGAGTCCCACAGAAAGTACTTGTCTTTGCATCTCCAAACATGTTCTCCTTGCACATCCCAAAGTCAGCAATTTTGATGTGCCCCTCAGTGTCCAGGAGGACGTTGTCCAGTTTCAAGTCTCTGTGGAAGAAGAGAAGGAAACCCTTTCTTTAAACTTTTCCAGAATCACACAAGTTATTTTAGCAGATTATACTTATTGTTCTCTGGCCCCATGTAGTGCCTACACGTTGGAATTACAAAGCAAGGTTGAGGGATGAGTGAGGAGCTGCTCTCTTGGACTTCAGTATCCCTCCTCCTCATTTCTCTTATTCCAGCACTGATTTATTTGCTGCAGAAGACATACAATAATGGAACCACAGACACCTTCCACTAGACCAGGTTGCTCCAAGCCCTGTCCAGTCTGGCTCTGAACACTTCCAGGGATCACATCACCCAAGACATCTTCTAAAATCTGCCTCCTCCAAGGATGCAGAATAGTGAAGCTAAGAGGGGCTTTGTGCCCTAGCACAGCCTGGAGAAGGAGAGCAAGAAGTGAACAGATAATTCTCATTTTCTCCTACCCTGAGAGTCTCAATGTTCTCTCTGAAGGTGCTGCCAGATCTCCCCCCTAGTGCAGACTCTACAAATGTTGGAAGAGGTAAGGACAGACAAGCCCTGCAGGGGGGCAGAATAATCCCAGACATCAGCAGGACACCCACCAGCTTTTCACTGCTGGGCTGCACCATCTGAACCCCAGGGATTTATAAAGCCCTTCACACCCAGCTGCCAGGCTGGTGTCTGAGGTTTCAGACTCTGAGCTACTCTGGGAAGCAAAGAGCCCAGAGGGAGGAATAAAACAGAAATGCACAGAGGAGGAAATGAAAGCAAGTGAGGTGATGAATCATGATGGAGAACAACAAGGTCCTCATGTGGCGACTAACTTTGAAAGGAGAGAAAAGGTTGTAAAGAAGGAAGTAAAAAGGCAGAAAGAAACAAAGGCTGCCGTGGATTCTATGCTAATTTTTTTATATCTTGCCTAAAAGTCTTGCTTTTCATTTAGATAATGACTCGGGAGATGTTTGGATCAGTGATGCTGCACTTAACCTGGGATGTAGGTAGAATGTAGATCACCTGGTCTATACCACACACAGGGCAGGTTTAGGTTTGATATTAGAAAAAGGTTCTTCCCCCTGAGGAGGTTGGAAACAGGCTCCCCAGGCCAGTGGTTACAGCACCAAGGCTGCCAGAGTTCAAGAAATGTTTGGATGATACTCTCAGGCTCATGATGTGACTCCTGGGGATGGTTCTGTGCAGGGCCAGGAGATGGACTCCATGATCCCTGTGGGTCCCTTCCAACTCAGCATATCCTGTGATTCCTGCACTGCCTGTCCTGTGCTATCAATCACTGCTCCTTCCCAGTGCTCCCAAAGCTCTCAGAGACATTTCCTGGTACCCACAACTGAGGATATAAAACTTCTTTTTTAACCTCTGCTAATTCACAGCCTACACGCATTTTGGCCAATAGGCCAAGTTGGATGAGGCTTGATCTAGTGAGTGGAATCCCTGCCCATAGCAAGGGAGTTGGAACTAGATGATTTTTAAGGTCCCTTTCAACTCAAACCACCCTATTAATCTGTGATTCTCTGATTTTCCACATCTCAGGCAAGAGTCCTAACCATGAGGCTGCTGTACAGTCACCCTCCTGGTGATACTGTTTTACAATATGGGGTTTTTTCTTTCAGACTGCCTCAAAGAAGGTAATTTCTAATGCATGATGCTCCTGAGATGATCACCCACAACTGCAGGAGAGAGGAGTGTTCAGCCTCTCTCTGTGCAAAGCTCCTCATCCTGCTCCAGTGAGGTCCTAATGAGGGTGGGGGACGTTGAAGTGTTTACACACTAAATTGTTGTCATGGGGCAATTGTTCCTTGCTGCAAGAATATGGCCCAAGACAAAATGGGAGTCATCAATCAAAGAGAAACACAGAGACAACCCAGACATTTCCCTTCCAAGTGGCAGACACTCCTTGTCACAATTTCCAGCTGGAATGACTTATTTTAGTTACACCATTGAGATCAATCTCGGGCTGCCAGCACTGCTTTTATTCATCTGGTAGATCGATGCAAAACAAAAAAACCCATCACCTACAGTTTGCTTTCATTATTTTGATGAGTCTCAAACTCATTGGCTCCAGGGACTGGAGTTTCTGCCAAAAACACTTTGTCTCATTTGTTAAAATTTAAGCCAACGTTCCCAAACGTGGGTGCATGAGACAGAACAGCTGGATTCATTATTCTTACGACATTGCAAGTGATGTAGTTTCAAAAATGATTTCTATTCACTCTCCCAAGTGCTTAGTTCGCTCTGACAGAGATACTGATGACTGTGTGTTCTCAAGTGACCTCGTTGTCATTGTCTTCAGTGACAAAGGGAAAAAGGAGTAGGACTGGTTAAATCTTTTCTCTCAAAGCTTGATCTCCAAAGCAATGCCACACCAACTCCTGGGAATGAGATATTTCTTCCTATCCCCTTGCTCCCCAATGGCCAGATATCCCAATTTGCTCACATTTCCCAAGGCTCCAGATTCTAAACACCCCTCTCCTTTTATAAGGAAACAGGTCCCAAACCCCAGCACAGCACCAGTGTAGCAATTCCAAGTAAAAATGTGAATTATAAATAAAATGTCAGCATTAACAGTTCTGCCATAAACTCACCATGTCCTGCAGATATTTTTAATCAGCTTTTCTGAGAAAACATGGCAGAGATGGCGAAATGATTTGGGCACTTTAGAAAATCTTTCCCTTCAGTTATCCAGAAGAATAATTAGAACCAGAAACTTGCTGAGACCCCCGAGATCATCTTTGTTTAATGCCACTGGTATTGATCTCATGTTTATGCAATCACCATCATCAGTCAATAACGACTATAAATGGCTCCCACACGAGTACTAATAAGAATCAAAGCTTGTATTTTAAAGGGAGAATGGATTGTAAACAAGCCATTCACTTTGAGCATTTGTTCTAATGTTCACATTACATGACAAACATTGAAATAAGCCCATTTGGGGCTCAGCAAACATCTTCACTGCAGTGAACTTTCTCATTTGTTTGTGACCACCTATTTGTTTCCTGATTTTACAGAAGGCTGCAACGTAGTGACTGAGTTTTGCCATGAAGATAAGTTTGACTAAAGCTCCACAGAAATTCAGTTTCTCCTTTTGGCCATGGAAAATCAGATTGTGGGCTGATTTCTGGTAGAAATAGGCATTTCTCTTAAATACCATAATGCAGGCTTAATGAACATAAAAATGCTCTCTCCTCTCTTCTTACTACAAGAAGAGCTTGACAGTCAACTCAGACTCATGATCGTAGGTGAGATGAATCCCATCTCCCCGTGGAACAGTGCACAGCAGACCTGTTAATCATCCAAAATTAAGTGATATCACTGTCTCCCTGCTGTTGTTACTTGAGCTGAGCTTGGCACCCCCATCCCAGGATAACCAGCTCAGCAAATATATCAAATTTCTCATGTCTAACTTGACCTTATATACCTTGATATGTTGAAAACTTAAAAAGTGTGCCAACACTGTGTGTTATATGAATGACTCTGTGTAAATGCATCCCTGTTTTATTGTTAACTGAAACAGGACTGCATTGTGAAAAAGGGCTCAAAAATGCCTTTTAATACTATCTCTTCAAGATAAAACACCCAGAGTCTGTAAAAGGGAAATCTGCACAGAAATACAATGCCAGCAAATACATCCAAGAAATAGTCTCTCCATTGCCACTAGTGCTTACAGGGAAAGCAGAAAGGGTTTAGCATATTAGCACATGATTTACGCTGAGGAGTAAAATTACCTGTATATTATGCCCTTGGAATGGAGGAACTGGAGTCCACAAATTATTTCAGCAGCATAAAACCTGAGTAACAGAAGGTACAAGTTAGAATGGGTGCTTCCCAAAGCCGTTTTCAACTAGACCCCAAAGCTGGAAACTTTGTCTCCACAAGAGCCCACATTTCATTAAGTTCCCAGAAGGTTTGGAGTGTCTCCAGAAGGCTTGAGGTGACTGTGTTTTACTGATGGATGATGTGAGATTCCCAAAAGTGTGGCACACAACTCACAGCCCAACTCCCACTGCCACCACTTTGAGGAATAGTAGGGATTTGGAGCCTGCTCATCTACAGGGATTTGGAAGCCACACATTTTTCTCTAAGTAACTGATTTTGAGGATGGTTTCTTCAGTGCTCAAGAAGTCTCCAGATCAGCTGTGGAGCCAAAACCCACCACCCAGCTCCTACTGCCCACTCTTCCTTGCCTCCAAACATGATCCCTGTGACAAGGAAGGCAGACTGTGTCTGTACCTCTCCCTTATTTACATATTTAAAGTAAATAAATTACTTATACAGATCATATAATGCTTTGGGTTGGCAAGGGCCTTAAAGATCATCCAATTCCAACCCCCTGCCATGGGTAGGGGCACCTTCCCCTAGACCAGGTTGCTCCAAGTTCTGTCCAACCTGACCTTGAACACTTCCAAGGATGGGGCAGCCACAGCTTCCCTGGACAACCTGTGTCAGTCTCACTACCCTCACAATGGAGAATTTCTTTCTAGTATCTAATCCAAACCTGCCCTCTGTCAGTTTAAGGCCATTTTTCCTTTTCGTATCCCTACACGCTGCACCAGACTAAAACCTGCAAATTACAGTGATTTGCCTCAACAAGTAGCTGCTGCAAAAACACTGGACTGGTCCCTGGGATGGGGAGCACAGACAGACTCCTTGGCTTGTCAAACTGCCCTCCTCACTGCTCAGATGTACGGCTTGCTTTTCACAGAATTGTAGAATCATTAAGGTTGGAAAAGATGTCTAAGATCATTGAGTCCAACCATTCTCCCAGCGCTGGCAAGGTCACCACTAAACCATGTCCCCAAGTGCCACATCCACACGTGTTTTTGAACACTTACAGGGATGGTGATTCCATCACTTTCCTGGGCACTGTGGACACCACCACATCCTGCTGCAGAGGCAGCACCAGTGTGAAGAATGAAAGTGCTCTCCCAGATGGGAATGTAACCCTGGGATCATAATGCCCCTCTAGTGTGGCACAGATGTGCTCTCTCAGCCTTCAATGCATTGGCCCTTAATTCTGAACATTCAAATGCTTTTGACATAAAAAAGATCAAACACTGATTTAAATGACAGTGTGGGATTTTTTAAAATTGAATTATTAAAGAAAAATTAATCCCTATAGCAGTTTTAATATTGACTTTCAAAATACCTTTTGCTTGCAGAAGGATTAAAAGCACCTTTCATTTATTCTAATTCTTCTATTTACTTTAATCAAAGCTAAATAAATTTTTAATACTCTGTCGGTGTATTAATCTTTTGTTTAAATTTACCTTTTGTGCTTTTGATAGGTTTTATTTCTTTCCCTCCACCCTCTTGAACTCTAAAGGGAAAAAGGGAAAATCCCATTACTTCTAACAAATCACAGCTTCACCTCTGATCACTGGACTGGGAAACTCAGCCTAAGAAGGTCTTGCACCTTGCCTACAGCCTGCCCAGTGCTGTAAAGAAGAAAAGATTTGGTTCCATAGATGGCTGAAAATGCATTTCTTGGATTTCTTTATGGTGGTGCATCTGAGGTGGAGATTTGGGTCCATGGTGTCATTATTGGGACCTTGAATTATGGGCTGAGCAAGAACTCAAGGAGTGCAACAGAGGGACCCCAGGGCTACTGTAATTCACAGCAGACAGTTGTAGGTTGTTTTAACAAGACCCTCATCTATAGGAAATGTAAAGAAGACTTAAGATCACAGTGATCCTTGTGGGTCTCTTCCAACTCAAGATATTCTGTGATTCTGATTCTGAGGAATTGAAGCAGGTTTGGTGCAGTTTAGAGACTTCCAGAGGTGAGGTTACAGCTGGACTGGTTGGTCCCTCTGGAGACCTGCTCTGTTTCAGGGACTGCAGGCCTGGGAAGGGGACTAATAATCCATCAAGAAGGGCAGCCTAAAGGACAGCTTCTCTCCAGCTCAGCTCTGAACAAATGTATGTGGGACTAATGCTGAGGTCAGTGCAAAACAGAGGAGCCAGGTCACAGGCTGTAAGGAGGTTCCTGGTTTGCAGGCTCAAGGATAAACCTGCAGGCAGATGAAATGCTGGTGAGGGTGTAGCAGTGTCTGTAATGCTTCCAGACAGAAAAAGCTTCCCTGGTTGACAAGGAATGTAAAGCAAGGTCACATCTGACTGAAATCAACTGGGTGGATGGGGCTCTAAAAGCCTTCTGTGGGAGGGGAAAGGGGACAGGGAGAGGAAGTGTCTCACTCCAAGTCCTTCACTGAGGTAGGGTGGTGACCTGCATGTCTGTTTTGTTCAGTTTGGGGAGAGCTGGGATTCTGCTTCCAGCAGAGTCATTCTGCTTCCAGCACAAGCATTATCCCCACTTTGCAGCTGGGTAAGGTGAAGAGAGGTCAAATGATTTGCCCAAGGTTTCCTCTACAGGACAGTAGCACAGCTGGGAATAAAATCAAATTCCTGGTTCACTGCTGCTGCTGTCTCTGCTTCTCTCATGTGTGTAACCTGCAAGGGTAATAATAACAATGAAAATAATAATAGTAGTATCTTACGTTGCTCTGGGAAGGTCGAACTTATGGCAACTCTGGATATGGAACATCAGGTCTCCTCCATTGAGGTATTCCATCACAAAAAAGAGGTTTTCCTAGGGAATGAGACAAGACGACGAGGTAAAAGTCTGGTAAAAAACCCCCAAGCCACTCAGAAAGCACTTGAAAAGAGGAAGGAAAAGATTACTGTGAGGGTTTTGGAAAGAAAGCAGTTTCTATTTTAGATGCCTCATTCTTTGTTTCCTAAGCCCATACTCACCCTCTCTGCTCTGATTTGTATAAACACCATTAGCAAACATTGTAAATACACTTAACAACCAGCTGGTGCTGTTCATTTTTACCAGCACAGCTCCAGGCCCCCTAGAAGGGGATGAGTAACTCTACAGTGCCTATATAACAGAAGGACAGATGGACAAGCTTCCTGGGGGAAGAGGCAAAAGTAATCCCAGGTCTCCTCTGGTCCTCACCCCAGAGCACTACCCATCCAGTAGAGTGATCTCAAGCTGGTGTCACCTGAATTCCTGCACATCTGTGGAGGCACATGGGTCTGACTTTTTCAAGTTATCAGAAACACTGGCCAGATACAACAGTCTGTTTTAAACACATGCTTGATTTTAAGCCTGAAAGCTGCTGTATTAAACAGGGCAAGATGTAACTTGCTGGTGGGAAAATTCATGAATTAATCATATTTCAGGATACCCACTGAGTGCTTGTATGTCAGAGAAGCCTGGAAAAAAGGTCCAGTCCGTGTGGTCAACTGCCTGCAACCATCATCTGTTTGATCAGGGCAGTGGAAAACTCTCCTTCTGCTACATAGAAATAATGGAACTGAATATTGGATAATTGGTGAGCAGAACTGCTCACCAAGTTCAATCCTTGATGTAGAATCATAGAATGCTTTGGATTGGAAGAGACCTTAAAGACCATCCAATTCCAACCCCCTGCCATGGCAGGGACCTCTTCCATTAGACCAGGTTGCTCCTGTACATGCAACTGATGCTCTCAATGCTTCACCAGCCAGACCTTCACCACCAGGCCCCTGCAGAAGGTGGCAGCTGGTTCAAACTGATCCCTTCCACACTGAATTGTACCCTACAAAGCAGAACTGGCAACTTTTCCTGGAAGAAGAGTATCTGTGCACTGAATTATAGCCCCAGTTTACGCTTCAGTTTTGGGAATCTCACGTTTTGTGCATAAACGCAGGAATAAAACAAATGTGGTATTTTTTTCCCTCAAAAGGCTCTCTCTGTTCTGTACACACCTGAAGTCAGTAATCTCTAGTCTATGCTATAAGGTTTATGAATATCTTCCCTGTGTTGCATATCACCCATCACATTTTTTGCATGGGGGGAAAATAGACTTCTTTTCACTTACGTTTTTAACAGTTGAATATTTTTATCCATAAAATCTAATATAAGTATCTCTGGCAGCAACCCAAGAGCTGGCTATTTAAAAAAAACACAACAGTGCTTGTTCCTTTCAAACAACAGCTGTCTGCTCTAATTTGTGCAATTTCTTTAGCCAAATCCTTTTAATTACAGCACTCTTATTTAAATGGATGTCTTACTGGAAACCCCACCTGTCATCCAACAAGCACAAGGCCAGATCTGGCCTCTTGGGGAAAGAATGTAAATTTTGTCACTAAACCAAATGGGTGCAGGTTTTCAGTTTGAAGGTCTTTCATATGTATAGGGCTGTGCACATCAATCAGTTTAAGCAAGGAAAAAACCCAAATGGAGATGGGCAATTTAGTGAAGAAATGCACAAATCTTGGGAACAATGAGCTCAGGAGCCCATTTAGTGGGACTTCGGACTGGGAAGGACAAAACCCCTGGTTTTCCCTGGAAAGTCCACTGATTCTGGCTACACTTTATCACCACATCTTTAAGTGTAACTTGAAGCCATGTTTATTCAGTGGAACAAGCTCTGCTGGCTCATGGATTTGAGCAACCATCTGATGCACCTGTTTAATTGAACCAGGGACTCTAATGTGAAACTGAGGACTTTGTCAGCATCCTTCTGCCATCTGAGGAAAGAAAAGGTGGACAACATCTCAGATTAATTTACATCCAAATAAATGAACCCTGTTGCTCAACTGCCTTAAACTATGAGGCTGAAGACCACAAACTTTACTTAAGCAGGATTAGTACGGAAGTTTGTGGTCTACCTGTGGTAGAGTGGTACATAAACGCTATGGAAAAGAGAGATGGCATCACTCTGACTTTTCTACTCTGAGGCTTAGAAGTTCCTCTTGCTTCTTGCAAAGGGTGGTTGTCTGGAATGGCTCATGGAGAAAAATTGCTTGATCAGCCCTAAGTACGTCATTAGGAGTAGCAAAGTGTAATCAGGCAGGGCAAACTGCAACAAGTTACTGGAGTCAGCTTTCTGAGATCTACAGAGCCATAGAACACATTAAAAATGGGAAGTGGCAAAAAACCACTGAAAATTCAAGTGTCCTAGAGGTTAAAGTGTTAGAGCAGCACAGAGGATGTGTCTGCAGACAGGCTCCAAACTACACTTCCTCTTGTCCTGGCAAAGTAATCTCATGGCTCATGTCTGCTACTGCCAGGCTTTGAAGTCTGTCAGCACCTGGAGGAGGCAAGAGAGGATTAATTGGGTATTATCTAGTTGAAAATGTCCTTCATGGGAGTTGGACTTGATGACCTTTAAAGGTCACCTTTGCCCCAAATTGTACTTTGATTCTAGATTCTATGACTCTCAAGATGTGGCAGCTGGGATGGCATCACTCTGTAATGCCCTTATCTCCTGCAATGGTTAAGCAAACAAAACCAAATGTTGTTCCTCAGTGGCGAGACCTACAGAGCTCTGAAGGAACCTTGGAAAGTGTGCCCTGCCTCTCTGCCTTGCAGACAGACAACTTGCTGACCACCTGTGGGAGCATCCTCAGGTAGCAAATGCTCAAGCCAAACTTCTGGTCATGGTTCCAGACTCACACAACAGGACAGAAAAGGTTTGGTCCCATGGCAGAGCTTGGGACCATCTTTTACAACCACCGAGCTCACAGAGGACTGTAAAGGCACTTCCTGCGCTCAGGGATGGACACTGTCCCAGCACAGTTATGGAATTATAGAATCATAGAAACCCTGAGTTGGAAAGGACCCACAAGGATCATTGAAGTCCGACTCCTGGGTCTGCACAGGACAACCCACAATGTGCCTGAGTGTGTTGACCAAAAGCTTCTTGACCTAGTTGGCACTAGTTATCTCGAGAACATCCATTCATCAGCCATTCTCTACTTCTAGACCACCTTCCAGGGGTCTTCTCCATCCCAGCACAGGGAACAGGACAAACCCTTCTGTGGGAGGGTGAAGTGCTGCTCCTACAGCAGAGAGAACCACACAACATGATGTTGTGCAACACACAGACAGGGACAGGTGTGTGCCCTGCACACAAAATAACACAGTTCCCTAGTGGAGTCAGTCCTGCAAGGTGCTGAAAGCCCTGATTACTGCAAGAACTCAATTTGCTGCCCCATCAGTCCCTGAGTGCCTGTGCTGAGCTGAGCTCCTCTCCACAGAGCCACCTGCTCCCTCTGCCTCTCCAGGACACGGCAGGGATGGAGTTAAACCAACCTGCTTCTGTTCTGCATTCGACTGCTGTGAGGATGAATAGTCACTATCAGAGACGCTTTCAACTTTATAAACAATGAGCAGAAAGCAGGCAGCATTTAAATTGATCTTTTGAAGGTACATCCTTTAACAGGCTCTTAAAATCCTCAAACCAGCTGGAAGCCCTCCAGAGCACTTTTCTGTGGAGATTTTCCGATTTTGTTTTCTTTGCATTTGAAAGCATTTGTATCCATACAAATACACAAATTAACACCATTTACTGAAGAGAGAAAATTCTGGTTCACAGGGCTTCCAGGAGGATGAATATCAGAATAATTAATGCTGCAAGACAATGTGGCTTTACTCTTATTTAGAGAAGTTACCCTAAGAAATGGCTCCTGTGGAGAAGTTTTGAAATGAATTCATCTAATACTTCTGCATCCCACTGAATGAGGTTGTCCCTGGCCAAGAGAAAGGTTTGACATGATGCAATACTCTTTAAGCTCCTTCCAACTCAGACCATTCTATGATTCCATGATTCAGTTCCTGCAGCTGATTCTTGTCTCACCTTTTCAAGCAGCTCAGCTCAGCCCAGCCTGGGTTCTTATCCATGCTTTGGATCTATTTTATTTCATTGGATAGATGGGAGTCAAAGGCCTCTCAGCCTTTTCCACTACAGTACTCAGAGTGTGTTGCAATCCCATCACATCATCCCAGCCAGTGGGAAAGCAGGCCATGCTTTCTACTGCCACAAGGAACAGCTTACACAGGGTTAGTCTGTGCTAGTAGGTGACCATAGGAGTTCACCTACATTGCCAACTTTGCTGTTTGCACCAGTTTGTCCTCTGGTTTAAAGACACTTTTTCCCCTCTTGTGTAATATCTTACTGTCTTCTGGAGATGGCAGCATTTCTTACAGCTCTCAAATAATTCAGTCCAGTCCCTGATCTCACTATTCATTTCTTATTCTAATCTTTGCACTGTCAGCATTTTTAAATGCATGTCAAAATGCTCATTTGGGACGCTTAGTGGGTGAGCATCTGCTTGGAACAAAGCATATGAATATATTTATACACATATATAAAATGCATATGTATAGATAAAGGTGCAGACATGGCTGGAAAAACTCTTTCCACCTGAGTTCTGAGATCCCAGGACCCTTCCTCACAGCTCAGAGTACATCACTCCCTAGTAAAAAGAGCTACTGTCAGCCCATGCCTTGCAAGAGAAAGTGTCTTTCTCCATCCGTATTCAGTAGAATTTTGGAAAGAGACTAATTTTCTCAAGGCTAGAAAAAGATTTCTGTGATGATTTGTGGATTAAAAAAATCACCAGACCAAAAACTAAACAAAAAGTATGTGAAACATAAATATTTTATCAGCTGAAATATAGGCAAAAAATTACTGTTTTTATTTTAAGAAGTAATTTTTTTTTTCCAGGACAAATAGAGGCTACACTACAGACTTTTAGAAATCTTTGACAAAGCTTTAGGCATTTTAGGTTGATTTTTCCCAAACTGGACAATGGGAAGGCAATGAGAATATGTGTATTGAATATGTCAATCACCTGTCACTTAAAAAAACCCACACTTGTGAGCTGTCCTACTCTTTTCCTGGCCAACACATTCCCCCTGTTCACATCACATGGGCTGACACCATCAAGAAGTGTCTTGTAAAAACTTCATATATTTGGTATCACAATTACAGCTGCTCACACCTTCTCTGGCACAACCTTGTTGAAACCCCAAAGCTGTGCTGAGACACTGCTGTTTCTGCTAAAACGTGTTGGGATTTTGGCCAGGATTGAACGAGACCTTGCCAGTTTTCCTGCCTGCTGGCTGCAAGAGGCAAAATCCTCAAAGCTTCCCTGAACTTCCCAATTCTTTCCCAGCTTTTCCATCGGCTGGTTCAAACTAGCCTTGAATCAGATTTTTCCAAGCTCGAAATGAAATACTGGGAGGATGGACAGATGTTTCCAAGCTGATGTATCTCCCCAAAAACCCAGGAGGATGGAGATGTATGAACCTTGTAGCTTCAGGATCGTGTCTCCCAAATGGCTGCACACCAAGGCATGGGATGATTTGTATATGGGAAAAGGATGGTTTATACAAGGAAAAAAAATCACTGTGATGCCCTGTACTCTATTTTTTAGCCTTCCTTCCTCATCAATGCCAAAACTAGGATGTTGGATAGAAAGACATCTGGTCTGACCTTGCAGGACACCTTGTTTTGTGACCAGCACACCCTGTTTACTTCATGCTGTGGCAAGAGAGGACCCTGAACTGCCTGGGAAGGGCATGTGGGCCTGATCCAGGAGTGTTCAGAAGGTCCCTGGCACAAGCAGGCAGGGGAGCTGAACAACCAGTGTGTGTGAAACACACATGTGCCAACCCACACACTCTGATCCACGTCAGATAATTGAGCCCTGTCCCTCAGCAGCAAGACAAAGAGAGAAGAAAACTGAAATTGCACTTGAAAAAATTTTGCAGGAATTTCATTAAACTTTGAGGAGATATTTTAATGACAAATCTCCTGAAAATACTCATGGAAAACACTTCAGAGCCTAAGAATTTTGAAATTAGGACCACACTCCCTATTTACAATCCATTTCTCCTTCCTGCCAATGTAAGAGATTTTAAAGTCACTGCTAAGCACGTGGAAGCAACAAAAGCCTGTGAAAATAGCTCATCACCTGGACTTTGAAAAGATATAATACACCAGTAAAGCAGAAAATAAACGTTTCTGTAATATTTGCTTTTAAATGGCAATAAAGATTACTTCTCTTTTGGTAGTCTTCTCTTTGCTATTTTGTGCCACAAGCGAAAATGCCTCAAGATTTAATTTGCATTTAGGTAAAGGGTGTTAATAAAACTTGGTCAATGAAGTAAAGAAACAGTAGAAATAAAAGTGACTTTCAAAAAGAGAAAGCCTATTTTTATTGCAGAAGCTCGGTAAAATGCAAAAAAGAAGAATAAAACATAAGCACTGGGATGCTAGTCATTGTTTTGGCATTACTAATTTTGGGATTTCACAGAATTATAAACATGTTTTTCCTCCTCTTTAACGTAACAGCATCCCTTTAAATCTAATACAACAGAATAGCTCTGTGAGCTTATTGTTAAAATTCACACCATATAATTATGTCAGCTGAATATCTGGATACAAAGATGACTGCAGTAAAATAAAACAGTCAAATTCAAGAAGAGATTGGGTAAAAAAACCACCCTGGGCCTGCATTTGTTCTCATGTAGTAAAACAAGACAAGTATTCTGAGTTTTGAAAGCAGGGATCATTCAGCCTCTGCAGGAGTAAAGAGGAGCATTAGGTGCCTACTAAAACCTGTCTGAAGGGCTGTCAAGCTTTATTTATTTGAGCATTCACTGATTACCCGGGTTGAGGTGAGGAAGAAACTCATCCCAGAGCTCAGAGAACTGTCAACAGATTATAGGACATTTTTTCCCCTCTGGAGAGATGTGGACTCTCAAGGTCCTTGTTTCACTGTAAGAATATTCCTGTTTTTACTGTCCTTTGCAAAGACACTCAGTACCTGAAGCAGCCCAGGTAAGCCAAAGTATTAGGGATTCAGAAAAGCACTGATACGTGCATTTCTGCTTGAAACTATTTATTTATCCAATGAAATCATAAAACAAAAAAAACCCCATTTTTTTTCCAATTCAAAATTCACATTTTCAATATTAAGGTCCAGACAGGGATTCTACACAGCAGTGCCTTGGCTTCTGCCCATGGCAGAGGGGTTGGAACTCGATGACCTTTAAGGTCCCTTCCAACTCAACTCATTCTATGATTCTGAAATGGTTGCTATAAAAGCTATTACGACTGAACCATGCTGCCCTTTGGGCTGTGAAAGCCCTTCCATGGCTTGTCACAGCTCTGCTGCCCTGTGTGACTCTCACACATTGAGTGATCACTGCTTGGCTTGCAAAGGTCAGAGGAGGAAAAACAAGAGCTAGAAATCAATTACAGCCCAGAGCAGCTTTGGCCAGGGCAGCCACACTCCAGCTTCTCTGTTTGTGAACTTGAGGGCAAGATGGAAAGATCACATAACATTAAAATGGAATAATGGCTTGGGATGAGATGGAGGGAGATTCTTTCTGTAGGACAGGAGGGCAATACTGTGGCACCATCGGGCAGTGTAGGAAAACACTGCCTGGGTTTTTGAGCCTGGCTTCCATGAATTTTTCAGGCACTCACTGCTTTTCCCTCCTGTAGGTTTTCCCTGCCTCAGCTGTGGCTGGAAGCACCCTGCTTAAATGGTCAGTAAATCCCACCTGGCTCCTGGAACTCATCGTTTTGCTGTGGACTTGTGAGGAAGTGGGCACTTCCACGCATTCCCTGCCCAAAACCAGAGCTGCACACTGTCACTGCTGTATCCATCCTGAACCTGACCTCCAGCTTCCAGACCAGAGACAGACCAGCCTAGAGCACAGCTAACATGATGCCAGTCAGACACTGGCACCAGGGAGCATCCCTCTGGAGATACAGGCAGCACAAGCAGCATTCTCTGGAGTAAAAGCTCCCTCACAGAGCTGTGACTGCTGTGAATATTTTCTCTCTTCAATTAAATCTTAATTTTCTGCTTCAAGCAGTGGTTTGTGCCACTAAATCCTGGGGCTGCACAGGGACTGGGAGCATCCTAACAAAACCCTGGACAAGCAGCTGTGAGACAGTGACACTGCTCTGAATTTGAGCTAAGAGGTATTGATCACCTCTCAGGAATGGTTTGAGCAGGTTGGACAGACAAGACACTCTAAAACTTCCATAATTTCTTTTTATGCCTTGTGCATGCTTTGGTGTTAAGACGATTGGTTGTGGCTGTAGGAAAAGTCCTGGAAAGCTAAGAAATTGGTGTTGTATTGCCATGTAGGGCCATGAAGATGGACACATTGCTTAAATGTCATTTAGTTCTGATTTGGAGTCCTAAGCAAGTTTCCAGGTGATGCTTTGTGCTGCCCCTCTGAACTGCAGTTGTCACCACCAGTGTCTGATGCAATTTAATAGTAACTGGGGGCAAAGAAGTCAATTGACAGCATGTTTGTCTTCCAAAATAAGAGTTTCTTGAGTTAGCTTTGATCCAGGCTAGTTGTTGCAGCATAATGCTTCATGGTCCAAGAGGTTCAGGTGACACCAGTGTAGGCACATCTTCAACCTGGCTGTGGATGTGTCCTTTGTACATCCTCAGCCCAGGCTACCAGGAGACACATTTTAATAGCAGATCTCTGCACAGCTACCTCTGTCAGTCTTGGATGCTCTATTCCACTCCCAAATTCATATGGGGAAGGCAGATTAAATTTCTGGAGCCACTTCCCAAGTGCTTAACCTGAAGATCCTTTCCCTCAGCACCACTCTGTGTTCAAACTATTCCCTAACACCTGGCAGACTCAAACCCTTCACCAAGTATCTGTATTTCAGTAAAGCCTCCTCAGCCCGTGGAGGAAGGTGACAGATCCTTGTCTTACCTTGGTCTGGAACGTACAGAAGACATGAGTCAGGAAGGGGTGCTCCCAAGCTAAGGAGAGGACTCTCTTCTCCACCATGGTACATTCAACATCATCATCCATCAGCACCACGTCCTTCTTCAGGGCTTTCACAGCAAAATACTGGTCTGTGCTCTTCAGCTCAGCGAGGAACACCTAAGGTGGAAACAACTCAGAAACAGTGATTCTCTCCTCTCAGAGCTGGTACAGTCATGTGGGGCTGGGAGCTGAGCTCTGGGGAATTCACCAGGGTAGACCTTGAAAACCTGATGTTTAAGGCCCAATTCTGCCATTAAGACTTGGCAGACTTTGAGTTTGTTCCCCACCCCCAGGATAGTTTTATGAGGTTGAATCCTGGAGAAGGATGAGAAGTTCTTGGTGATTACAAAAGCAGGATCCTACCTGCCCATATGGACAGGACATGTCAGAGAGCCAAACACTTCTGGTAACAGAAACCATCCTTATGCAAATGCTCCTGAGATACATTTCCTGTTTTCTGACTTCAAATAACAAAACATAAAATATTGCTTTGTCATCATTTGAAACGCAAATGGCCTGCACCAGATCCTCAGCAGGTGGAAACTGATGTCCACTGGTAGTTAGACTGATCCTATTTCAGATGTGCCTTTCTCCCCTTCCTCCCAGTTAGCAGGTCAGGTTGGGGCCCCCAAGCTTCTGCAGGAGTTCTCTGAGAATGGGAAAACACATCCCAGAGGAGTTACAACCTCTGTCTAATTTTATAGTCAGGGAAAATGAGGCACAGAGCAGCAGAGAAGGGTTTTCTAGAGACCAAAGAGCAAAGAAGTCTCCTCTGGGAGGCAGTGCCAGCCCTGATCTTCACACTAACAGCCTGTCAACATAATTTCCATAGACCAAATAAATACGTAAGATTCATCAACGAGGTCTTTGAAGTTCTCTACCAGCCACTATTTACTGAGTAAGCTCAGACATGTTTTAGCCCTGACAAAAGTTTTATTTACCCTTTTGGCTACTGCTGCATTTCACTTTGTAGCACCATTCAGACAGTAGAGCCTAGAGCCTCCCTCTGTCTGTGCAGTGAATGGCCAGAAATGCTAACAGTGCTGATGCTGCAGGCACCCTTTTTACCCTCATTTTTGTGCAGGGCACAGCTCTCCTGGGAAAAGTGGGGAACATGCTGCATTTGTGACATGTGCTGTGACTTCCAAGGAGCAGGAAGGCAATGCTAGACCTCATGCAGAGGTGGTGATGGGAGGCTTCCTCATGGATCTGGCTCTCAACCTCCCTGCTCCATGCAGAGCTGGAGAGACCCCTCAGGCACTGATATCTGCACATCCTGTCCCCTCTATGGGGAAGTGAATCTTGCTCCAAGCAAATGAGGGCACCAGGAGCAACACCTACACAGGAAACTTGTGGGCGAGTTTTGTTGCAGAAAGGCATGAAATAGCCCATCATCTGCACACCCACATAGTGCAGAGAGACACAGATGCTTGCAGGTTTTAGAGTCCAAGTTAGCATGACAGCTAAAGCAAGGTACAGAATCTGCTTCAACAGAGCTATTCAAGACTTGACTAGACAACATCTGAGCAACCTCATCTCATTAGACCTGTTTTGAGCAGTGGTTTGGATTAGATGACCTCCAGAGGTCCCTTTCTTCCAATAAAAATGTTTCTATGACATCTGTTCTCTTAAGTCCAAGTTACTCTGGGCTGTGGGTTTTGGAGTATTCTGGCGTAGCTCTGAGTTCCCATGTAAACTATAGATATGACACCTTTTAGTGGAAAGTGTCCCTGCCCATGGAAGGGATGCTGGAACTAAATGGTCTTTAAGGTTCCTTCCAATCCAAATCATTCTGTAATTTTCAAGTATGAAAAGTCAACACAGGAAATATTTCACCAGTTTAAGAATTGGCTGCAGCAACTGCTCCAGATCATTTAGCAGGCTAAAAGCAGCCCTTTGTTAAGGCACAGTTTTCACCTTGGAAAGTTGTGGGATGTGAGCAATGTGATAATGATATTCCTCCTTACTGGCCATGAAAACATAATAATGAGTTCCTCTGAAATTGCTTTATGCAGCTTTGCATTGGCACTGAGTAACACAAGTCTGCATCCAGGGGATATCTGCAAGGAGGAACAATCCATAATTCATCAAGATTAATGAATCCACTGAAAACAGGTGGTTCTTCTTTCAAAAGCACAAATTCTTGGCTGTTGCAAAATTTGCTTCACACTCCAGCACGGATCGGAGCTGGGAAAGAGCAGTTATTGTTCCCAGCTGGGAACCTGCTGCTCTGGAGAGGAGACAGGATCCAAACTCAGCTTCTCAGCTAATGCTTCCACCTCCCTCTGAGCTTGCTCACTAAGCTGGAGGGAGTAGCTGCAGGAAGGGGGACAGCACAGAGACCTTTCCAACCAGCTTTCTGTGGATGTGCCAGACCCACCAACCTGCAGAAAGGGGGAAGTTGCAGCTTTATCTCAGGCTGTCCTCTCCTGTCATGGGCAATCATGAAACAGCAACTAATGGAATAGAGAGAAGGACAAGGAAGATCTTTGTCTTAGTAAGTGGAAGACTGAGTTCAAGATTCAGCCATGCCAGAGCAAGGATTCTTTGAAGGCTTGGAGATTTACCAGCAATAGTGTGGAGAGCAGGACCAGGACAGTGACTGTATTTCCCACTGGTGAGGCTGCACCTCAAATCCTGGGTTCAGTTTTGGGACCCTCACAACAAGAAAGACATTGAGGGGCTGGAGTGTGTCCAGGGAAGAGAATGGAGTTGGGAAAGAGGCTGGAGCACAAGTCTGATGAGGAGCAGCTGAGGGAGCTGGGGGGGCTCAGCCTGGAGAAAAGGAGGCTCAGGGGGGACCTTCTCACTCTCTACAACTCCCTGACAGGAGGGTGCAACCAGGTGGGGATTGGTCTCTTCTCTGAAGTAACAACGGATAGGACAAGAGGAAGTGGCCTCAAGTTGTTTCAAGGGAGGTTTAGATTAGATATTAGGAAAAATTTCTTCACTGAAAGGGTGGTCAGGCATTGGAACAGGCTGCCAAGCAGAGTGGTGGAGTCACCATCCTTGGAAGTGCTAAAAAGACATGCAAATGAGGTATCTGGGGACTTGGTTTAGTAGTGGGCTTGGGAGAGTTGAGTAAATCATTGGACTTGATGATCTTAGAGGTGTTTTTCAACCAAAATGATTTTCTGGTTCTATGTTCTTTCCAAAGTGGCCTTCAAACCACAGGGTATTTAACGTCATATGAAGCAACATTCAAATGTGTGCAGTGGTGTCTCAGCCCCTTGGTGCTTACCTTGCCAAAACTGCCCTTCCCCAGCATCTTGTGCAGGACAAAATCTTCAATGGTCAGTTTGAGCTGCACTTGGTGCTCTTGCTGTTCCTGGGACTGTTCTCCCAAATCTGTCTCTATCAGAGACTCCCCCTTCATTGTGCCCTCCACTGGAGTTTCCCAGGAGATGCCTTGTGGCTCTGCAACACACACCAAAGCACCCAGATAAACCCCTGGAAATGAGCAGAAACCCCCCAGAACACTCACAGGTATTGTGCTTAGAGGCTTAAAAGGCTATTTCAAACAAATGGAAATGTGGTGGCCCTATCTAAGTCGATTGACTCTGCTCCCACACTGCTTTCTCTCCAGAGGAAATTTTACTCCAGTGGAATTCCATCTTCTTCAGTGGCGTTACTTTACAAACCATTTTACAAACTCCTTCATCTGTCTTTCTGTTTTATGGCAGCAAAACATGACCAAACCCTTGACTTCTGGCAACCTGTCCTCTTCAGTCCTTCTTTCTGGTTGCCATTATGACGTGCTCCCTTTTTTTCAAGGTCTTTTCAAAACCCTTGGCAAAGCTAGATGAAAAGATGGGACAGCATTTTCATACTGGGCTCCTGCTCTGGATGTGAAGCATTCCAGATCAAGCATTCCAGCTGCCCCGGAGTGGAATCACTCAGAGTTTTTTCAACACTCCATTCACTTGGATTTATATGAATTTGTAAGAGATTCTGTCTCTCACTGGATTTATCCCATTGCTGCACTGTTATAAATGCTGAACAGGAAGAACACCACTCAGCAGACAAACAGGTCCACATGTGAAACAGATGTGAAACCACCTGGGGCTTTACTGATTCACATCAGCATAGCCAGTTCTACTTGTAGAAAAGAAAGAAACTAAGCACAGATGTGGACATAATTTATTTCCCCGTGAGGGCCAAAGGACACACTATCTCATTTAGTCTCCTAAATATCTGTTCTTGTAGCATAGAGAGCTGTGACACCTAGATAAACTCCTGGGTGAGTGAAGTGGGGATTTGTCAATGGTTCTGAAAGCTACTGGAAGTTAACCTTCACCCAAAAATATTAAATCAGAAAGAAAATCAGCCGCAGTGATGAGGACTCCAAACCTCCTGTTTAGAGCTCAGCTTCTCTGCAAAGTGCTCGCATTTTATGATCTATGAGCCCCAAGCAGGAAATAATCACATTATTGCCAGTGGGGGTATGAGATATGCTCAAGCACCAGGTCTGAAAGTTTCAATGTTAGCTGAAGGAGTGGTGGGGGGGGTCTCACATCACCAGAGGTTGGGATGACATGGGGGAAGTGCAGGTTTATAGAGAAGGAGCCAGGCTGGGTTCCAGGGTATCTGCCATGCCCAGGTGATGTGGCTGGGAAGAGTTGATATCCTGGGAACAGAAGGTGTATGTCTTACTCTAGGCTGGAGTGATGCATGGAAGATTCACTGGCTAATAAACTCCCCATCCTTGTCCCCTCCAACTAACCATGTACCAACCAAAACATTAACCAAGCTTCTGCCCCACATCACCAGGAGGAATTACCTTTTTTTCCCGTTGTAGATGCTGGCAGTGCCTGAAGTGGTGTTACCTCCTTCACTGGAACTGGGAAGCCAATTTCAAGAGGTCCATCCCTGGAGATCTGTTCAGTGTCACGCTGACAGCGAGCCTGGAGTACAGAGAACAGCAAATGGCTTTTGAGCCAAATGTCATGTTCTGAGCTTAAGAACACTGCAGCTTCTTGAGTGTGACTCACAGAAGCCAAGATATAGAAGAGGTCTCTTATGAGAAGATCATCTCAAGGCTTAAATTATTTACCTGCTGAGTGCTCTCTATCATTGCCAGAGCTTCAGCCATTAGTTTTTGGTTAACTCCACAAAGATTTGCTACTTTTGTCTGGCACTTGTGATGGACATTCATGCCACATGCTGGAAGAAAGAACAAGAGGTGTCAGGAAAACAAAGGCTGTAAAAGTTTGGGCAGGAACATGTGTTGTTGGCCAAGGGTAGAGATCAGCCACTTGAACAGTTTAAAAGGCTCATGAGATGGCACTTGGGTCATTTTTTTAGTTCTCTGTGGAGACTGGTTTTGTATCTTCTGGCCAAAGGCCGCATTTCTATGTCCATGAGCCTTTGCAGGTACAGGGTACCAAAATTCTACAGCTCAGAGATAAACCACACAGCACAGGATCTCCCCAGGGGTGTCGGATTATGAACACAGTGAAATGTCTTAGGTCTGTCTGATAGTGGAAATAGAGCATGCAAGTTGATACTGGGAGTGACTTTGGAAGATCAACAGTGTCACTGAGATGTTCTTTGGCTCATCATCCTTGTGGACCACAGATCTCTCTGTATACAGACAGGCATCATCCTTTTTCAAGAATGATCCTCCTTGAAGGACAGTCCTGTACACC
>WEIV01003920.1:227456-255948 GCA_013390005.1 Calyptomena viridis
AGAAAGTTGTGTCATGGTGTTAATAAAGATATCGCTTAAGAAAAGATTAAGTAAATAATAATAATAATAATAAAATAAAAAAGTATCTTACGTCTGCATTGATAGCCTTGTTTATTCAGACCCCTGAAATAAATAGACAAGTGGTTAATTCTGAGCTGTCTGAAAGACTCAATAGAAGAAAGAAGAGTAACATTTATGAAAGGAAGAGAATAAAACTGCTTTGCTTTTTATCAGTTTTGTAAACTTTACTTAATTTCAATATCTTCAATCTAAGAGTGGAGTGATTCTCTGCGGTTTCCAGTCTTTTCAGCACATATTCACATTCTGAGTTTCACAATATCCAAATACCAAACTGGACTGATGTGCAGAAATGTCTGTACATTTGGCCAGATCCCAAAATATTTGTAATTAATAAACTAAAAAATGAAGGGAATTTCCACAGTTGGGATTACAGTTGTGAACCACATCCTTGAAGGGATGCAATAACTACACATAAGCTGTAAGGGGTCTGCCAGCAGGAGCACAGATATTCATCAGAGGATCATGGAATCTTTTAGGTTGGAAAAGACCTTTAAGATCAAGTCCAACCACTAACCCAGATCTGCCAAGTCCAACACTAAACCATACTCCTCAGTGTCACAAGAACTGTTCTCTAGGGTTAAAAAAAGTATAGATCTGTTTTCATTTACCATACAAACTCATGACAGACAGAGCAGAAGGTGGGTTGTGGAAAGAAGGTGGCTGTGAACTCGTGACACTTGACATTATGGATTTTGGCCTGTTTGATGGCTCCCCTGCGCTGGTGCAAGGAGAAGAAGCCTTCAGTCTCACAGTCAGCCAGGTCCTTTGCATCTGGGGGAAAGGAAAAAGAAGATTTATCAGGGGACCTTGTCCTAATCATGAGCCTTGAGAACATGCAGCTGCCCAAATGCTAAGTGCCTGAAGCTGATGATTCACTCACAGGAATGAATACTTAAAGAAATATCATTTTATGAAACCCACACAAGGCTTGTTTGGATGGTTTTTATCTGCCATTCCTACACTAAAATGACTTTAAACTTGGGACTCTCAGCTCCCTTGAATATTCATAATGTTGCCTTTGAAATGTAGGCCAGAATTTTCCCAAGGAGAGATAATTCAAAAATAAAATTCTAACTTTGTATGGCACTGAAGAACCATGCCATGAAAAAGACAAAATGACATAAAAATCAATAATTACTTATACATGCACACTATATATTTATACACATGTATAGATATATACATACCCCCATATATAAATATATGTGAACATTTAACTGAATCCCTCATATGTGTGTGAATAAGCACATATGTGTGTTCCTAGGATATTTTAAAAATTATTNNNTTTATATTTATTTTTATTATTTTATTATTTTTCCATGCCAACAACTGCTTTGCTGTTTGTTGTGTTCATGCCATTATTCAGTTCACCTTTTAACTTTTTAGGACAGCAAACAATCCAATTCTGACTTCACATGCACATACACATGTGCCCTTGTATATGTGCTTGTGTCTACAAATCTGGTATGCACCAGGATCTCACTCTCAACCTCTGTTTTGTTTTACTCATGAATTACACAGCAAGTTACACAGGTAACACATGGCCCCTTGTAGGATCTGATGCTGCTCTTACTATTTGTAATACAAACACAACTTAGATTTTCTATGTTTTGACCTCTCTGACATCTTGTAACACACAAGGAGGCAACAACAGTCTGTTCTATATTAAAGGTAAACTACATTAAAGATACACCTTACAGCTTTGCCCTACATCTGAGGATGTGAGAATTTTGGCAACAAAGACAGGGGAATAAGATTAAGTATTTGGATTCAACCCGTTTTCTTCAACAAAGCAAAATGCATTTCTCTTGGGCATTGAACTCTGCTGGTGTGTACCCTGCTGAAGGGTGATTAAGCTGCTGATACATCCCTAGAGGTCTATCTGGAGCAGGTAATGATGATTCAGTTTACCTTGCAGCAGAAACCTGCATTTGATCAGATGAATCACTCTCCAGGTTCTTTTCCTCTTTTGCCTCAATTGCTCTTGGACTTAAAAGGTCAGTTAACAAATACACTTAGGAGTTACCAAATACAGTTAGGTGTTGTCAACTGTAAATTCCATCCCAGCCTTCACACCTGCTCTATAATGCACATCATGGCACAGGTTACATGCACAGAATCATAGAATTATTTAGGCTGGAAAAAGTCTCTAGGATATTAAGTCCAAGCACACTGCCAAGGCCACCACTAAACTGTGTCCCCAAGTGCCACATCTACATGTCATTTAAATCCTTCCAGGGATGGAGACTCCATCACTGACCTGGAGAGTCTGTGTCAGTGAAGAATTTTTCGCAATATCCAATCTAAATCTGCCCTGGAAAAACTTGAGGCCATTTCCTCTAGTCTTATTGCTTGTTACCTGGGACAAAAGACTGATCTCCACCTGGCTGCACCCTCATGTCACGGAGTTATAGAGAGCAAGAAGGTCCCTCCTGAGCTCATTTTCTCTAGGCTGAGGTTCCCCAACTCCCTCAGCCATTCCTTGTGCTCCAGACTCTTTCCCAGCTCCATTCCCTTCTCTGGACTTGCTTCAGCACCTCAATGTCTTTCTTGTAGTACATAAAGTGGAATGATTTCAGAGGGAACTGGCTCCTTATATGTTTATTCTGTCTCGCTCAGCATAATGGGAAAATCTACCATTTTAGTGGTAAAAACAGCCAAAAATCTGTCTTGCAAATCACAGAGGAACAGTCAATCTTCACCCCCACCACATAATAAAAATTGTTTTTCTGGAGCTTTCATTTCAAACAGTTGTGTTAGTGCTTATGAATCAATCAGGAGTAACACAGGCGCTGCTTTTAGTGGAGACACCATGTCTGCCCCCCAGACCAGAAATCACAGCTATCAATTAACAAACAAAATCACTTGCCACTTATTTCCAGGAAGTATCTTGCATTCATCAGCATTCGCCCTTGAGGTTTCAGTTCTAGCTGGTTAAGTGAAAAACAAGGAAAAAAAGACCATTAAACAGTAATTCAAAGGAGGAAAAATAATTTCAGATGACTTCGAGCGATCTCCTTTTCCCAGTGGGAATTGATGAATACCAATGAACTCTAATTTTGGGGTTGCTCATACCCATGTAGGGTGACAAGGCAGGGTAGGAGCAACTATAGAGAGAGGAGGGTAGATCACGTCCTATCAAACATTCAGAGCAGCATGATAGAACAGATAAATGTGACTAAACCACAGAAGGTGTAGGCAGGTTTTTAGACACCAGATTAGGACTAGCACTGTCTATAGAGAAAACCTGTTCCCAATGGATCCTGCAAGGGGAAAGTGAGAGCACTTAAAAAAATGCAGCCAACCTCAGACAGTTGATGCTGAAATCTTTTAGGCACTTAGTTCTGCAAGTCTAAATTCAGTGCAGTCAGTGTGAAGGATGCTACAAGCTTACTCAGGCATTTTTTAGGGCCTTCCCACTGGACCTGGAAATTCCCACCCACCTGAATCATCATCCATATGTGTCTTTGGAAATCTGAATCCACCTACCTAGATATAAAAGTACCTAAATTCTGGATTTCTTCAGCCTGAAAGCCACAACAGTGAGCACAGCCTGAGCAGGGTTACCTCTCTACCTTCCATGTGAAACTGTGCTCTTGCACTGAAAAATGAGAAAAATTCTATTGTCTCTCCTCATAACTCTTGGAAGATTAGATACCTGGGACCACCCTCCCCAGGCTGTAACTTGTATCAGGGAGTAAGTGGAGACATCTCAGGAGATGCTTCCAGGCTAGGACACAACAGAACCAGGGTCTTCCAAACCCACTTGACCTCAGAGGTCTGCTACCATTTTGCAAACAAGCAGAACCCAACTTCTCATCACAAGGCTACTGATTCCCGTGGCTTGGAAGTCTGGAGTTGGAGCCATGCTGAGCAGGACCTTCTAGTTTTCAATTCCATCCCTAAGTATCAAAATTCCCTCCAAGTTACGTATTTTGTGCAAATCTTTACCAAATCTTGCTCTTAGCTCTGTTAAATGAGTTGACTTTTCTACTCTCTGCTTAACCCAAGCAGCTTAGCCTGAGAACTGGCACTGGAAATAAAGCAAACAAAAAACTTCCAGGATATCAGTTCCTCTCAAAATGTCTTTCCACTTCATTGTTACTCATAACTACTGGATATTACATTTTAAACACTATTACCAAGAACTTTTTTGCTTGGACCACCAGGGAACACACCTTTACATTTAGCATCCTTATGAAGACTGTTACTTCAAATTTACCCCATGCTAACTCTAGTAATTTTAAAAGAGTTCCTCTGACATAACTCTGAAACCAGGCAGCTGTGAATCAGTTACTTGACATTAAATTTTTAAAGCTGCTTTCCTAGGGAACATAAAATAACTCATGTTTAGCCACTCATATTACCATTTGTTCCCAGTAGGTCTCCTCAGCAAAGATTAATACGTGGGCACAGCTCACCTGAACCAGAATCCTCATTAGCAGAGTGTATTTTTCAACACAGCAGCAGCAGGTGATATAAATGTGCCACACTCTTCTTTTCTGCCAAGTCCTTCCCTCAAGTCACACCCAAGTGGACTCAAAATGTTATTCCTGGGATGGCAGCTCTGCTGCTCTGCTGGTGACAGCCACAGCCTGGCATGGACACCAGGCATTCCCCCACCCCACAGCAGCTCCCCATCACATCCTGCAAGAGAAGATAATGGTGCTCACCCATATCTCTGTCTTCCCATTGCTCTTTTTGCACCTCTCCGCCAGCACCTTGAGTTCCACCGTGGTCTCCGAAACCATTTCGGCACTTTTGTCCTTGACAACGATGTGCATGACTCTGCCATTGTTGATGTGGGCATCAAAAGTGCTGTTCCAGGGTGGGTACATGGTGGGCTTCTTCTGCACATACACCTGGCCATTCTCTGTCAAGAAGAAGTGGTTTGGATTGACTGCTTCCCATCTGCCACAAGGCCACCACTCTACAGTCCCTGTGTTATTTTCCCACTTTAAGGTCTCTCTCCTGGCATGGTGTTAGACTGTCCTAGGAGGTTCCTATGTGAAGTGAAGTCTAGGATAGGCTTCATCTCACTTAAATTTAGATGTCTACAATGTGTAGGCCCATATCTGAGCTGACTGAACATTGACTTTACTCCAAGCCAGTGAATATAATCAATATAAATTAATGGACTAAGGGCAGTCCATTTGACCAAGTGTAGACATCTATCATAGAAAAGATAATTTCCACCCTTGACTCCACCAATTCTACTGGGGAGACTTCAAATGTAGACTCCAACACCATAGATACCCACTTCCAATCAGGTGATCTGATCACAGATAACCAGCTATGTGGATCATCTCTCCCATGGCAACGCATAACGAGACAGATTTGCTTCAATCCTCCCAAAAGCTGGGTGAACTTTGGAACTCAGGTTCACCTGGAGGACACATCCAATCAGTGGCTAATTAAAGGATGTTAATACATGAACTGTCTTGCAGACCTGCAGCCATTCCACAGCGATGCAGAATTTCCAACCAAGCAAACTTTTCCTCATGCTTTAATTGCTCTTCCTTCACAGCACCTTAAAATAGTGATGGGTAAAAAACGGGTATCTCTGAGGCTCACAGAGTTCTCTCTAGTTATTTTCCCTCTGAAGAGTCTCAGATTTATTTATCTCATAGAGCCAGTTTTATTTCATACAGCCCTGCAAAAGTCTTGGAAGTTTACTCAAGGTAAATTCTATATCACAGTTAACCTCTGCCAATTTTCAAACCATCAAATGCTGAAGTTGGAGGAATAAGAGAACAAAAAGCAGTCATGTGAACAGCAGACCTGTGATTTCTGTCTGCTAAAGACCCTGCTCCTATTTCCAACAATCCCAAGACTTTCTCTCATCCCACCCAGATGCAAAAGAAAATGCAGCTGTTAGCCTGGAAGGTGACATGTGCTGGAGAGTATTTTTCCCTAGATGGGAGGACTAATTCAGGTTTTTAACCTCTACTCAGCTTTGATTTACACAGAGAGGAACTCCAGGATTTTTAAGGCTTTTACCACATCTTTAGGATATATTAAAAGAGGTAAACAAGCTCCAAAGTTATTGAAAGCAGGAGAGAGGAAGAATAAAGGAAACAGTGAATTTATGATTGTGTAATATTCATCTCAGGAAATGAGAGCATGTTTACTGGGAAAAGAAAAAATATCAGGACTGTGAGATTACAACAGAAATCCCCCTTGAGCACCCTATACCCTGGAGAAACAGCTGCCAGGGTTTCTACATAAACTATACTCAGTAGATAGAATTTAGGTTGAGAAAGTAGCTTCCTGAGGAAAGGCATACAGGATCCTGCAATCAGCAGTAACTTGCCGAAATTTCACCCCATGACCCAACACCTGGCTCTCACAAGGTAGTTTTGCACTTGTTTCCATCACACAAACTTGATTTAAGCTGTGTTAGGCTCTGCCCATCAGCACTGGTCTGTATCACTGTGAGCACAGATCACAGAATCACTAAGGCTGGAAAAGACCTCCAAGTCAAACCTTCAACCAAATACCACCTTGTCCACTAAACCATATCCCCAGGTGCCATACCCGCTTGTTTTTTTAACTTTAGGGATGGTGACTCCACTAGGGAGAAGTGATCTGATCCCCAGATCACTCCTGCAGCATAAAACCACTTCTCAGCCTTGTCCTGCCTGGTGTGATGAGCAGTTGTGCACTTAAATTTTAGGCACAAATTCAATTTCCTCAAAGCTTAGAGCACCTCAGTTTAAGGTGAATCCATCTCTGTTAGATAAATGGAGTTGATTTTTCACATATGCAAATTTAGGCAATCATATACTGAGCTCATTGTCTGCAGACTTAATTCATTCACATCAAGCTTGCAAATAGATATTCAACACACTCTTCCAACAGAAGCACAAAAAATCAGAGATAAAAACAAGACATAAATTTCCCAGCATTCCAAAGAACAGAAATCTCAGTTAGGACCATTATTTCTTTGCTACATCAGTGAAAAATCACAGATGTGAAACACAGGACTTGCAAAACAAGTGCTTTCATTTGTGCTGCACTCCAGGCTTAAATAAACAAACCCTGGAATGTGGATGAACTGCCCGATATATGGGATCAGACAGTCACCTCTGGTGCATCCCCGCTGACGGCTGTGGAATTCTGCCAGAGATAAATCTATCCCCGAGTTCCTGAAAAATAAAATAGAAACTGTCTTTCCCAGGGAGCAGCTTCCACTGTAGCTGGGAGCGCTTTTCCTGGAGCCTTGCTGAGTTCAAACACGGAGCAGGATCTTTCATGAAGCAAATGTCACCAAGGCAGGTGGTAAAATGGCACCAGGCCAGGTGGCTTGTGAAGGGAAAAGCCACTTTTAAAGGGCAGATTTTTTTATACCTCAGAGGTGCATATGATCTCTGAAAAGTTTTGTCATCAGTAAGAAATTGCTATAACACTTACAGGTGTAGAGAGATGTGGGGCTTTGTTACTTGAAGATTATAGCACAAAATACCAGTGTTTCTTTTATAAAATAAGCAAGTGGAGAAGAAAAAAAAGTATGTCCAAGATCTCTCCCAAGCTTCTGAAACTCTTTAGGGTGGTGTTGCTGTGATACCCCTCTGCCCACAGATGAATGTGCATTACTAACAAAACCCTGGGGACTTCTGTCCCAGTGACTTTTTCATGACTGGTTGACAAGGGACAGGCTTTGGCATGTCAGAGTCAAAATCCCTATTTTTGGAAACCAAAACCATTTATCATCTACCACTGTTCTATTTACAAAAAAAATGCAAACAAACAAAAGAAAAAAATCCCCACATTTTGCTAATGCCAAACACAATCATAGAATGGTTTGGGTTGGAAGGAATCTCAAAGATCATCTTGTTTTACCCCCTGCCATGGGCAGGGACACCTTCCACTATCCCAGGTTGCTCCAGGCCCCACCCAACCTAGACCTGAACACTTCTAGAGATGGGGCATCCACAGCTTCTCTGGACAACCTGTGCCAGGGTCTCAGCACTCTCACAGTAAAGAATTTCTTCATAATATCAAACATGGTATATAAAACATGGTATGTATCTGAACCACAACAGGATATTGGAAAAGTCAGAGCAGAGTCATCTTCCAAACTGGTTCCAGCTTGAAAAGATTTGAGACTGGATCAATCCTGGATTCAGCTCTCTGTTTAGGCACATCCTGCCCTGCTCAGCAATCATTTGCCCTGAAGCACTTTCAATAGCCAAGTGTCAGAGCACACGACTGGTGGTCATGATGGTTTGCATCCCTTACCAGCTGCGCAGCTGACCCAATCCTTCTTCTCAGTCACGTCACTTTAGACAAAATTTGCATATCAGGGCACCAATTTGTTTTTAATCCCATTACCATTAAGTAGCAAGTACTTTGTGAAACCAGGGAGCCAGAGAGCAAACGGTGACAAAAGAGAAAAAATCATCATGAAGCGGGGCTAGGACACAATTTTAATGGTGGGACTGGCAATGTTACTTTAACAGTTGATGATCTTAGAGGTCTTTCCCAACCTTAACAGTCCTACGATTCTATTTCATATATATTCAGCTAATGTTTGTCTGGAGACCTTCATTACCTTTTGCCTTCTCTAACCCTGTTTGAGCATGACAGCCCCTCAGGATGGTCATGTTGAGAGCATTTCTGGCATTTAGAGTCAGGCTTAGCTGTCTGAATGTCAGACCTGTACCCCAGACTGGACTGTCTAGTCAGCGAAGAGCACTGGGCTGTTCTAGGGTGTGATTCATCACACTCATTATGGACGTGTTCCTCAAGCTGAGATGAGGTCCACCCTAAAATCCCCTGTATATCCCCTGGGCTATAATTCACTGGTAGTTGAGTTGCTCAGATATCTATGTCCTTGCAGAAGACTGGAATTATAAGGCAGATGGACCCCACCGTGACCTCATCTTGCTTTAGTCTCAGTTTGCCTTAAGCTAAAGTTGACACATTTAAACACCCTCCACCAGCAGGAGGGAAACATGTCCCAAGGGTGTTTTAACCCACTCTAAGGGGGCAGTCTGAGGTGAATCAGTCCCAGGAGGTTCCCACTGCCACTGATGTGACAAGGAGTTCCTCTGGCTGCCCCACCGTGCTCTGAGCAATCACTAGATGAAATTACACCCCAGCAAACAGAAATCTTCTAACAGCAGACTGTAGTTTTTCCTCCGTTCAGTCCTCACTAATGGAGAAAAGTTCCCCCAAACACAGCTTTTATTTTTTGTTGGTAGAGGTATTATTATTATTATAATAATTATAGTAATTATTATTATAACTATAATGAGTATTATTATTACTCTCAGGAGCAAAAAAATATATCCCTTAGGTAGTATTTTTGTGTTTGTTAGAGAACCGAAAACACTTTCAGCCCTGTGCAAATATAGGTCTGTTCTGATCAAATTGATTTTATTCACTTTTTAATTGACACAGACTTCAACTTGAGCTATGGCTTTCAAAGGCCTCATCAAAGCAAAGAGCCAAGCCCTTTACAGAGCTGAAACAGGACATATTTTCAGTTAAAAGTGAGATCTTAGGGATATCTTGTCATGCAATATTTTATTTCCTTTTGAACTGACCAGTCACCTCATTTTCCATAATCACTTTAGGTATCATTAAAGTTCAATGTGATAAATGCTGACTCTTAAAACAAACAAACAACCAGCCTCAGTGAAATACTGAATTATTTTAAAATTCTAAATTTTTTTTTTTAAACTACTTTAACATCCTCTGTCAAGTAGAGTCATGGGGATTCTCAATAAAAAGAGATCTCTAAGTAGATTTAATTTTTTAAAGAATCACAGCAGTCACAATAGGAATTTATCAAAGATTTAAGATAAAGAACAAGCAATATGAGGATTTCCCAAACACTGAAGGTCTTGCTGCTTCAAAAGCAGAATTGAAGAACTATTTATCTTCTCAGTGGGACTATTTTCATGCATAAGACATATAAGAAATGTTTTCCCCATGAGGACCCATCAGTGTTGGTCAATCAGGAACAATCCCTGTATCCAGACAGAGAAAACTGCTTTGCATGAGGTTTCACTTTCAAACTTTTTACACAGCACAGCAGAGAAATTAACCCTCTGCAAAGACTGGACTGTTTCAGTGCCTTTTTTTCAATCGTAAATTATGGAAGTGCCTGGAGCTGTCAGTTCCCCAGAATAACGTGATAGACACGGATAGCCCTGCCAGGATATTTTAGGACACTCAGATTTCATGTGTCTGGAGTCCCACTGACAAACCAACAACTGCTCATAGAAAAGTGAAACTGAATACAGCTCAGTTCATCTGCTCTGTCACCTGCTAGGACTTGTAATGTAGTTGACAATAACCTCGAATTGAAGACATAGATTTGTCGGGCTAAGGTCTAAAATCAGATTGTCTTGCAGACCAAACCCAAACTTACACTGTGCTGAGACACAAAAAGGACTTCACAAACCCTTATAAAAAGGAGGTTGGCAGGGGATTGGAATCAGATGATCTTTAAGGTCTCTTCCAAACCAAACTATTTCATGGTTCACTCTATGATTTACCGATGTGCTTCTTACACACCAGAAATGACACAGAAACACACACACACGACTTATAAAGGCTCACATACATATTTAACCCCTCCCCACTTACCTGACTCCACGGCTTCTTTCACCATCACAGCACAGTAAGGGTTAATCACCTCCCCCTGGGATGGCAGGTAAGGGCCACTGTCATAGTTGGATAAACCAATACGCAGAAAGGGAGACATGACAAGTCCTGTGTCAAACAAAAGACAGGCAACACTCGGGAGAGAGTCTAAAAATTCCCTTGGTTTTAACCAGCCTCTTATCTCCGCCGGACAGGGGGATGTTGGCCGTTAGTTATCCATGAGCTGGAGACTCTCTGACTTCCTCCACCGACCAGCGAGACGAGGGACTGACAGAGCACTGCTGAACGTGGGTAAGGTAACAACTCAGCTGTCGGCTTAACCACGGAGCTGAACTCATCCCAGGGCTGGAAAACCCACAACAGCAGCTCTGAGCACTCAAGACTTGACGCCAACCGTCAGGAATGAGAAGGACAATACACAGAAGCCAAATCAGAGCTGTCTTGGCTGGGAGAACCCCTGTCGTAATTTACGTTGAGTCACGCGTTCAAGAACCCAAATGCTATGGGAATATAAAGGGGTTTTGGGAATACAAGGGTGTTGGAAGCCTGAATAGGAAACTGTGAAATAACTGTGCACTATTTATATACAGCATGGAAAGGATCTCGGGCATTCAACTGCCTGGGTGCTGACCTATATTCCTAAGTGAAGCTATAAAGAGAAAATTCAGCTCATATGAACCACATTGTATGGACAGCGAAACAAAAAACCCCACCAAAAAGACAGTACCTCAGGATAATTTTAAGCAGCTGAGAACAGAAACATATAAAATCAAGATGCCAGAAAACACTACAAAACCTTTGGGTTTGGGGTATTCTTTGTAGGCTCTTTCAAAGCTTGCAGAGAGAAGGTTTAGTGAAACCAGAAATTATTAACTGCTGTAGTTAGTGCCCATCATGGTGCCATCTGGGCCCAAGAACTGGGATTTACCACCCAACTTTTGTCTCAGATTCTGAGCTTGTCATTCCTGGATTCTTTTCTAGTCAATGGGAAGCAAGAGGCACTTTGAACTCAGCTGCAGATGTCTGAGTTTTGGACCACCAGAGTTAAAAGACATCAGGCCTATCACCAGCTGTTATCTGTCAAATACATTGTCAATGATATATTGTTCAACTACAACAGCAAAAAGTTGAATGACTTGTAGTGTGGGATGCAGCCCAAGTCTCTTCTCCTTTTCACACATAAAAAATGCTCTATCCCAAGGGCACCTTCTCTAGTCTCACCTGGCAGAAGTTACATATTCTTTTTCACAGTTTCTTACCTGTAAATGGTATTTTCCTGACATACAAAATCAGTGTTCGAGAGGGGCTTGTCTTTTCATCACGGTTGGGGACAACATGGAAAGGATTTTCTCAGCTGAAGGAATGAGGATAACTGCTCCACTGGCTGGGCTGACTTTAAAATGTGACTCTGTTCAAGAAGACAGGAGGCAAGACTATCAAGAAGAGAGAAAAGCTGGGGAAATGAAGATGTATCCCTTTACTTGAGTGTCTTCTCTCTTACCCAGCAGAGTGAAGTGATGAGTTTCCATCAGCCCCTTGTACAAAAGTCTGGGGTGACTGTAAAACTCAGAACAACTTTCTGTCAGTGCATGGCCAGGTCACAGCAGGTTGTTGTTTCACTCGTATCCTGGATATGGTGAGATCTTCTCCTTCTTCCTGTTTTATAAAATGGAGACAGACAGCCACAGTTAGTGCTGGGACTGAAATACCAGCTCTTATGCTCTGAATATTCACAAGTACTGAGCACTCACACTCCAACACTTTCCCCCACAGATGACCCATGCAGCCAACCGTAGGCATTTTGGCTTCCCAAAAAGTACAGGTAGGCCTGTAAGGAGGGGCATTGGTGGCACTGAGTCATTCATGAGTGGTCCATGGCACAAAAAGGCTAAAATTTCTGCCTCAACTGTCAGAAACTGAGTAATCTGATCAAATTAAGTAGGGAAAATCTATTCAACAGAAATCTATGTATATATGTATTTCTCTACTCTGCATGATGTAATTATATAGATGCTTTCCTTTGTTAAAAAAAATAAGAAGCCTATTTAGTCTAAAGACAAAAGGACAAAAAAATCAAAGGGTCTCTGGCAGCAGAAGAGAAAGTCAAGGAGTTTATGTTCTGTAGCATCAGTGTGCAAAACTAAAGATTAAGGGCAACAGTCAAAACATCTACATCATGCCTCTAGTCACTGCAAGGCAACAGAAAATTCTAATCCTCTTCCAAACCCCCAATTCCTACACCTTTGGCTTCAGGAACCTATTGTTCCATGGACAGGAGCAGGAGGAAGTGCTGGGGGGGCTGTAAGCATTCCTTTACAAGGAATTTCAAAACTCACCTTTCAAAACTTGAGTGCCAGTCAGAATTACTAATCCACATATTGAGCACCTAAGACCATGAGTGTTGCTAAAGGAATCCAAAGGTTTTTTGATGACTCCTCAGCACTAAAATGTGGTCACACTACTGGTTCAAGTACTAAAGACACAAAATTAAGGCTAAAAGTGAGCTGGAATTAATCACATTTCAATGAAATCAATGCAGTTACAACACAGTTAGAACTGTTAAAGCATTTTGTTCTGCTCACACCATGCTCTAAAAATCACTGGTTGGATGTGCTTCAAGACACTTGTTCAGATCTGTGGACTTGCTGCCTTAACAGTGACATTTAAAACTTCCCTTAATCTTAAATGTTGGACCCCCTCCCTTCCAGTGAATATTTCATTCTGGCTCTGTGCAATCAAGCACTTCATGAACAAGTTTCCCAGAGATGTTAGGGAGTCTTCATCCTTGAAGATATTCAAAAGCCACAGGACATGGTCCTGGGCAACAGGCATCAGGCATCCCAGACTGAACAGGATGACCTCCAGAGGCCACTTCCAACCTCAATGAGGCTGTGATTCTGTGAAAACATGGGTGGAACACATCTAACCAAATCCTAGATGTCTACAGCATCTGCAACTCCATGTCAGGCAGTTCCCTGGGCTCCTGAGATAGGAATTGAGAGAAACTGGCTCCTTCAGATCATGGCTGGATCCTCTAATGTACATTTTTCCTCCTTCGAGAGCAAATGGGACTCCCTGGGGATGATCTGTTCACACAAAGCACCTCCACTGTAAGATCTGGTTCTGATTAGATTCTTCAAGCCATTAATTTTCAAAAAATCCCTTCAATATATCAGATCCAAAAGATTTATTATGCTGGGACTTCACAGAAAGTGAAGAATTGCACGAGATGCTCTGTAGCTACCAGCAAACAGGTGAGAATTTGCCACCCAGCTGCAAAGCATGTAGGTTTGGCACAGGCATTGTTAGTACTGGCAAACCAACAGCTGCCCATATAAGCCTTGCACAGGCAGGCTAAAGCTTGATAAAATCAGAGTTTACTGCTGTACCAGCCTCATGTGAGCACTCTGCCCTGGGGTGAGTTTCTTCCCCCTGTCTGATAAATCAGTCAGATAAGTGGTTTCCTGCTTCTCTCTCACTGTCTTTCCTAAAACCACCTTGGCTTTGGCCCAAACATCTGTTTCCCAGGTCCTATCTCCAGCATTTGCCACTACAGGACTGCTGCTTGGATGGGATCCACAGCCATAAACAATTAAGGAACAACACAGCTCAGTTCCAGCACAGCTCACTGTAATAGCAGCAGTTTAATTTAACACTAGAAACAGCTGCACTGAATATGGAGAGCGTCTGCTTAATTTCCCAGAGGAAAGGATACTATAGGTTATCTGAAAACTAAGGATGAAATGCAGCTTTCTACAAGAGGCCACCTGCAACCTCTCCTCCATTAAAACATTAAACACAGTGTAACTGGAGTTCAGCAATACTGCACCCAACTTTGCTGGCACAAGGGAGCTTTGCTCACTCCAGCAAATAATGCAACACATGGAAATCATTCCCAGATTGTATTAGGAAGTAATAAACTCCTTAATATCCTTAATCAATTGTGGTTAAGTAGAGAGGAAGAAATCAGCTCCTGCTCCTCGTCAGCAGAAGATCTGCATGGAGGACAGCTGCCTTTGGTGGGATTTATGCTTTTGCCTTTCATTAAATGAAAATGAATGCATGTATGACATAGTAAAGGTGGCAGTTGACTGAATGATGGTCAACTGAGAGGGGAAATATTTCAGGATTTGAGATGCTGCTTTCCTAATGTCATCCAACTCTCATCTTCTTGAGGTCAGAGGGAATATTTCCAGCTTTTTCTCCCTTCCGAGGCAAAACTGTGCTTGCAAAATGAGTTCATAATCTCAGGATCAGCATCACCAAGAGGGAAATGAAGCAGGAGTTATAGCTGAAGGGTATGAACTTTCCTTTACCCCCTGCAAGGCATCTCCCAGCCAAAAAAGGCACATCCTGACCTACACAGATGTGTTTGTATAGCTGGTGGAGACCCACACATGAGCATAATGTACCTCAGGGCCTTCCTGCAGATTTCAACCCCGACCACTAGCAGTGATGACTGGAGTCCCTCTCTCTGTCCCCTGACTTCTCATATCCCACAGACCATACAATGGGCAACAGGGATCTAAATAACTCCCTTGAGAGACTCATTTCGGGTGTCCATATCAGCTGTTATTTCAAAGGAGATCAAACCAGTCCGCTCACGAAGGAGGAAGTTCAGAACCCCTCTGGGTGCCACCCAACATTTCTCACACTTTCCTTTTACAAGGATGTGCATCAGAGGAGCAGGAGAAAAAGGAAGGGAATTTCCATGCAACTAAAGAGCCTCCCAAAACTTCATGGAACAACTTGATTTCAAAATAGAGGTGATGCTCTCCACACAAACTCTTTCCCATTGACTGCAGATACAGAATACCTGGGCATTATTCTGAGACTTGCACACCTTTCTGGGGCCAGTGGAAGGAACAGGAAATGAGGATTTCTCTTTAGAAGTCTCTGGAATGTCTTATGTTTGTGGCAAGTTGTGTGTCCTGGTAACAGGACCTGGGCTCCCATATAGAGCCCACAAACAAAACTGTCTGGACTCTGCTGAGCTCACAAGTTTCTTTGTGTTGCATTTGTTGTGCATAAGGCAAGACCAGAACCTCAGGTCTATTTTCAGACCTTAAACATGATTTAAGTACAGTGGAGTTAGTGCAGGTGAACAGATTTACAGCTGTGAAAGGGTTGGTGTTCATTCCACTTGGGGAACTGCAGAAAATTGCTGCTGGGAAGGCCAGTGGTCATTGCATACATTCATGGACTCTAGGATGGAATCCACAACCATTCTAGCAGATACATGTATAGCTGGGTCTTAAAACCAAGGAATTTATGCTTTGCTATCCTTAGGTCTCTTTATAACAACTGCTTTAATCCTTAAACCTAAATGCAGGCTATATCCAAAGACATGGTTCAGTTTTCCACCCCACTGGGAACACTGCAGGTTCCCAATCTCTTCCTGAAGAGCCCAATGTCTCTTTAGAGCAGATTTTTCTAAAAACAGCCTTTCTTTTATCTACTTACAAGTGAGTTTGCAGCTGCATCCATTCCCTGACCTGACTGACCCAGCACGGATGTGGGGGCCTGTCCTAAGCAGGAATGATGATGTGTGGGGCTGCTATGCAGCAACTGCATTTGGGTTGGGATAAAGAGACTGGGAAATCTTAGCCTTACTGCCCAGGAAGAGATTAAGGGTGGATTCACATGAATACATGGAGACAACTGCAGTGCACATATGAGCTACCACCCCAGCTCCCAGAATACCCAATAAAGAGATATAAGCAGTTGTAGGGCTGCATCACCCCATCCTAGAGAAGATATTTTAAACAGTTAAAGCCAAAGCCGTCCTGGAATTTCTGTTTCCCCACTATGTTTGCATCCGCCACAAAGATGATGGAGACCAATCCTCCCACTGCTGTTCTGACATCCAATGAAAAGGACCCAGATTTTAGGATCTGATCTAGGAACAGATGTATTCGTGTCTAACAGTTATGACAGCTTGGAAAGATGGTTTAATACAGCTGGGGAAGGACCCCACACCAAAAACATCCACTCCGAAATTCCCTCTAGAAATGGAAAGAGGGCTCAATGCCCAGGAACATCCCTCAGCACTTCTTCATTTGCTCAGAGAGACAAAGTCTTAAACCAAAAGGAGAATCTCTTTCATGTATGCCTTTCTTTTTCCACTAAACAATTTATCTCCCTTTAGAGAGGCGAGGTTTTCAAAGCTGAAACCCTTGTTATTTGTGCAAACTGGAAAGAGAAGCAGAGCAGACCCACCAAATCTCTATTTGGAATAAACCCCTCCAGGTCCTGTCCCTGAAGTTAGGTCATACTCCTTTTTTAATTCACATTTAATGATTTTTTTTCCATGTGTGGTCCTGAAACAAATGACCAATTATTCAGTTTACTCTCCTTCGTAAAACTTTTCCTTTTTTTTTGTGTGTGCATTTTTGAGGGTCCAGATTACTATTTGTCAAGTTTGCTTATTTTTCTGGAAAGCTTCCGGTTAATTTATTTTCCCGTATCACTTAATTTCTGCAACCCTTGAGCCACACAAGCTCAAAAAAATGTTTTCAAAGTAATTATCCCCATCCTACTTAATGATAATTTTAAATGCCAACTTCTCTTTTCAGATTTTAGTTGCCTTCTAACAAACACAGACCAGAACAGAAATGACAGCAACCTGTTTATCAAACACTGAACAAAAAATTCTTTCAAGAGCTTTTCCATGTAATGAGGTAAATAAAAATATCTTGAACTGAGATGTAGCTACAATATGTCCTTTCCTTTTGCTCAGAAATTTCTGTATTTCTGTAAGATTTTGGCACTAGTTCACAGATGTCTTGCTTTGCCTTTTGGGGGGTTTTGGTGCTTTTTTTTAATGACACCGGTGGTATGTTCCTCAAATAATTCACCATCTTGGATTAGGATGGTTTTTAATGCACTGAATTTCCTGCCAGTGCCAGTATCTGCACCTATTTTTTATTTTATTTCCCTTAAATAGAAAGAAAAAGTCCCAAGGAGTGGGGCAGGACCTGAATAGGACTTATGAACATCCTTCTGCAGCCACAGTTTCATGCTGTGATTAACCTCATTCAGCAATAAAGGTATTTAATGTCTTTGTTTAATCCAGAAATCTGCTAAAGGTATTTGGACCCTGAATTACAGAAATGTTGGGCTGGAAAAGACCATTTCACTCTGCCACCCAACAGACTGTGTCTACATTGTCCTTGATGTATCTGTCTGGCCATCTGTCCGGAATTAAGCTACTTGTTCTTGGTGCAAACACATACTCCTGAAAAAAGTGGACAAATTTGTCCCAGAGGAGCCTCAAATTGTAACTGAAGTCCACACTGGACATCTACACCTTAATTCTGTGTGACACAAAGGACTTTGGAGATGTAGGTCCTGGATGGGGTTTGGAGCAACCTGGTCTAGTGGAAGGTGTCCCTGCCCATGGCAGAGGGTTGAAACTGGATAATCTTTAATGTCCCTTCCAACCCAAACCATTCTGTGATTCTAAGATTCTGTGTATTTTAGGAAACTAATTTTGATCTAGGATTGTCTGTGTTTCTCCAGAGCTTGCATCATTATTTAAGGAGAATTAGTGTTTTCTCCTCACTTCTCTGCAGCACTGGATATTTTCCATCAGGCTCAGCGGATAGGAACTGCAAAAATATGCCTGGGACTGCCAGATAATTCATTTTAGGCACTCCAACAGCCCAGCCCACAGCTGCCTCCTCCTTGCCCTGAAATCCTCACAGGAAGTGTGCAGGAATCTCTGCCCCTGTGAGCACTTGGCCCAGCTCATTTTACAATGAACAGCCTCACAGTTATCTCAGATAATCCAGCCTTCTCCACACCCTTGCAGCTTCACGTTTATTCTGCTAAATACCTTAAAAGCAGAAATATTTCTTTTGAACAGCAGAAACTGGCAGACCTGCAGCTTCTGCCTTCATTCTCTGCTCCACCAGTCTTTGCTGCCATGGCTTCACCAAAATCACCCCCAATTATTATTTTTGTTTGTTTCCATCAATCTCAGGGCTCCCTTCTGCAGGTACCATGTCTGTGCTCCCTCTTGGCAACACCCACAACTCCAGCTTCTATGTCTTCCCCACCCCCAAGGCCACCTCCTTAATTAAACTCTGATATATAATTTCCTCTTCTTCAGTCAATTTAAATACTCGGTTTAAAACTACACTTCTATTTAAATAAAGAAGCTCTGGCTGCAGTTGGGCTGAAAGTCCTCTTCCCATTTTTAGTCTGGTGTCCTATTCTCAGCCTCAGAGCTTCAGATCAGTTCTTGAGAGACTTTCAATCTTCACCTCTTCATAACTTTCCACTCCACTCACGATTTAGCTCACATCAACTTTATAATTTACCCACCAGTTTCTTTCTGTGCTTCTGCTCTTAGTTCTCTCCCTAACTGGGAGCGATAGAAAACACACAGAGGGTGGAAGAATGAAATACAAAACACAGAGAAAATTCATTTTAGCCCAAAGTGCTGAGAATAGGTTTTTGGGATGTTTCTTTGTTTTAGTTTTAAATTTAGTTTCTTTCTTTTTGTTTTTATATCACCGTCTGGCTGCTTAAACAAACCTTTATGAGTTTATCTTCACACTGTGTGAAAAGTTACGTCATGAACATGCAGACAATATCTGCTTCTCTTCTCCCCAAAACTCACACTGTTTCCCCCTAATTAGCCCTGCCTCCTGCTGTTCCCTGAGTTCAGGAGGAAGCACAGGCCTCACATGAAGCAAACAAATGTTCAGTCCATCCCACACTACCCATCCTGAGATGTAGCTCACAGCCTCCAGGATCCTCACAGGCTCACCTCAGGATCACTGTCCTAGCTCTGCAGCAATGCAGAGCACAGAGAAGATGCTGTTCCTCCTGTACACACCACTGGCCAGAGGAAAGCTCAGTTACACACTCAGATGTCCACGTACACTCAAAAAATCCCAAATGGGGAGCAGCTCAAAAGCTGTGTCACCTCTGGATGATGGTTTGAGTCACAGCCATAGCAGCATTCGCAAAGCTACAACAGATGGCTGTTTATTTTATATTTACTTTATAAAGACATGACTTCATGTAGTGATAGGACAATGAGGAATGCCTTTAAACTGAAAGAGTGTAGGTTTAGATTGTACATTAGGAAGAAATTCTTCCCTGTGAGGGTGGTGAGACCTTGGCACAGGTTGCCCAGAGAAGCTGTAGAGGCCCCATCCCTAGAAGTGTCCAAGGCCAGGCTGGATGTGGCTTGGAGCAACCTGGGATAGTGAAAGGTGTCCCTGCCCATGGCAGGAGGGGTGGAACCAGATGGTCTTTAAGGTCCCTTGCAACCCAAACCGTTCCATGACTCTATTTTAGACAAACAAAGTCGTGTTACTATGATCAGAAAAGGAAAGACTGACCAAAGAAATCAAGGCAGTGCTTGGCTCTAGAGATGACAAAAGTTGTAATTGGTTACCACCCCTTCCTCACCACACCCAAAAGGAAGAAAGTCCCTTTTTCTAAGGTGCTAGAGCTGCAGAGCTACATGTGCAAGTGGGAACTGGACCATGAAGAGGTGTAAAAGTGGCTACTAGGACTTCTGGAAGCACAGATGGCATTCCCCGAAGGACTGACTTCAGAGGCTCACATCACTCCTGGTTCATTCAGTTAACAACACATTCTCCTTGTCTACCATCCCACTGCCCTCTGCCTACTCCTCATCCACCTCCACATCCTCTCTCCAAGTGATTATCAAGAGAAATCTGAGCATATGAGGCTGTAGCTGGTGATGCTTCCACTACTGGGGTCTTCTGCCTAAAAGGGACCACAATCTGCAGGAATCACCCTATGATAACTCTCCCTGCAGGGATGAACCCATCTACTGACCCTGATACACTGGAGGCCCCTCCTCTCTTTACCCAACAAACCAATTCCTGACACTTCACTTTAGCACTCACTCTCCTACCTACTCCACATACATTTGCATATGGACTATTCACCCCAGGCCCCCTTCATAAACAGCAGAAAGAAAGAGACCTGCTGGGTTTTCAATTTCCATTATCTCCATGTAGCTGACTAAAATGGGTCAAATGCCCGCTGACCTCAAATGCCTCTTTCTCCCCACAGCTGATGGAAGCCAGGCAGTGAGTTCAGGTGGAGATGTCTGTCTGGCATTTTGGCTTCTGAGACAAGAGTCTCTCCTAGTCTCACCTGCCAGAAATTGAGTAAATTCAGATCTACTTATAGGTCTTTTTTCTGCACTGAGATCCACATGAACTAACCCGTGTTTTTCAGATAGAGATGCGTAAGCTGAAGACACTTGTCTACAGCTTTGCCTAAGTACAACAGGCTATGAATCAAAATGCACTGAAATCTGTATTGACTTTCTGTGGGGTTTGAATCTGATCTATTAATAAGGCTGAAGGCCAATGTTAATGACTAGGAACTGGAAAAACTAACATAATTGAATTTTCTAATGATGAGGTTTGGTAAAAGCACCATCCTTTCCAATTTCACTGGAAAGCACATTGCAGAGACCAACCTTGCTTTGATGGAAGGGACAGGAAGAAACAGAGCTGTTTTCAGGAGTCTTTCTCCATTTTATTTGCTCATACATTTTAATAACAATGTCTGTAGTTGTCCTGACACCCTCCCCTTGTACGAGGGGGAGGAGGGACAATGGAGATAAAAAACAGAAGCTGGAGGAAGTGCATTCTTTATATTTAACCGATGTTATAAATCAAAACATAAATAGGAAGTGTTACTGTAAGGGTGGGAGGGGAAAACCTGGGTAAATTCAGCTCTCAACACGTGCCCAGTCCTTCAAGACAAATAACAGTGACTCCCACAACAGCATTTGTCTCCCTGGGTTCTGTAGATAAGTAGGGTACGACTTTGTCTGAATCCTATTCACAAGTCAGAACAGATCTCTATAAGCCTCAGATCCTCTTTCTGTTCTTGACATACCAGTTCCAAAATGCCTCCCCTTTCACTCCCACCACAACTATCTCTTGTGCTGCTGATTTACATGAGAAAGAGAAGTGGCCTCAGCAGCATTTAGAAACTCCACAGAAAAATGGAATGACCACATCAAAAACCCCCACAGAAGAAAAGGCTTGGATCCAAGTGAAAAATTAATCATGTGTAAGTTTAGTTTTGAAACAAAATAGAAGTTAAGTTCCTGCCCCCAACACGCTGAACAAGTCTGGAGTCAGGTTCATGTGGATTTATGGCACCAGGTGACCCTAAAGCTTCTCCCCATGAATGTGACAGACATCCTGTCGCTGGCTGTGGTGTCCATGAGTATCCCTTTGGATTGTTATCTGCTAATTACAAAATCAGGGGGTCAGTAAAAGACCAGGCTGAATTAGGACTTCACTTGTACCAAGGCAAAGCTGCAACAAACCTGCACCATTCAGGAAAGTTACTCCAGCCTTCTATGTGTGTGTTAGATCTTTTCCCTATCCCTGGAAGTGTTTAAGGCCAGGTTGGACAGGGCTCTGAGCAACCTGGTCTAGAGGACGGTGTCCCTGCCCATGGCAGGGGATTTGGAACTAGATAATCTTTAAGGTCCTTTCCAACTCAAACCATTCTGGAATCCAATAATTCTAAGATAATCCTGCTGCCATTAACAATTCTCTCTCTTTTTTCTTTAAACTGGCTGGGTTTTTTAGGTTACAGGTTAAATTTCCCCCTTAGACAGAGTCATTTAGCCCAGATGAGGCTACTGCTGATGTACATTTGAGCCCAAATAAAAAAATGGATCCAAAGAGTTGAGTTACTGCATCAGTGAGGACAGACAGGGACAAAGTATTCACCTATTAAAACAAAGAAAAACCTTCCTGTCAGTCCAAAGTCAGGAGTACATTTGTCAGAAGGGTTCTTTTCCCACAAAAACGAATGTAACTTCACAAAACAACGAGTCAGCCAAAGCCCTACAGCCATTCTGCTTTGAGAGTACATCCTCTTTCACCCTCAGTCCCTGCATCCCTCAGACGAGGTACACTAAATCCACACTCTCAGCAAATGTGTGCATTTACAGTGGTGTGATGGCCCTTCTGCTTATTGGGATGGACTGGGTTTATTTTTCCAGAATGTTTTCCACATGTTTTCCAGAAAACATGTGGTGCAATGACATATGAAGCAGGAATTGCACTTCCTGGCCTGGGTGGGTGGCTGCTCTGCAATGAAATATCCCAGCGTGATGATAGAAGAGGAATCTGTGTTTGACTTAGAGCTATTGTTTGGGGTTTTAGTTGTCTACTGTACTGTTCCTGTGTATCTTGTAACCAGCACCTTATTCTCAGGATTTTCTGTCTACTCAGGTTTTTTTCCTGCCTCAGATTGCTGCCCTGATGAATCTGAGGTCTAACTTACCTCCTGAAGTGATCCACTTCTGCAGGCACACTCACATCTCTTCCCGTGTTACTACCAGAGTCTGGAATGACCTTTTCAAACCAGTTCCAAACATCATTTTCCTGCCTTTCTAAGTGATAAAACTTTCCATGTACAGCAGGTGGTGAGACAGCTCTTTCTGTTGCCATAGAAAATTCTGTTAAACACATCTGATAAAGAATCACTTTTACAACTAAAAAATATGCACATTTTCTGAAGAAAAGTGATGGGTTTTACTCTAGAATGTGAAATGCTTTGATACAGCCACCTATCATAATGACTCGTGGAAACTATTGATAAGGTTCCCTCGTATCCTCATTATTTTTGTCAATCAGATTTATCCACAGGATCCCATCTTCCATGGACACTATTGCCAGGACACTGAGGATAGATCCAACACCCTTCTGCACCAAATGAAGAAATCATGTTGCATTTTGGAAGCACCAGGAAATAACTGAGTGGAAATGCACGTATCATCTTCAACTAAATTCCTACGACACACAGTAACAGCATCCAGAATCAAAACATCTTTGTTGTGGGCCAAAATACTTCCACGAAAAAACTTAAAACCCTGAACATCTTCTCTGTTTTGGAAAGGAAAACACCTTTTTTTTCTCTTGTCCTCTAAAGCCAATTGAAGCTGTAACCCTGATGCTCCAGCTTAGACATTGGTGCTCTAACACCTTACCTGGGAGCACATCACTGTGCCCATGAAGAGCTGTGACCTTGCTACAAGACTTCCTCCTTCCTTCCATCTCCTTCTTTCACCTTTTCTACTTCTGCATGTACCATGGCATTGCTACTTTTGCTTCCATTCATTTTTATAAACATTCTAAGTGACACAAGATCAACTTATTTTTATGTATTCTGGTGCTTTCTCATCTCCAGTTCAGGGAAGTCATAATTATGGAGACAGTCCTCCTATCGCCATGTTTGCTGATAATTAGAACATGCTAAGTACAAAAGGTATTATTGCCACCTTTGAATTACTTTACATATCATGGAAGTTGTTCTGGTTGTCTCCTATAGGCACCTCTTTTTGATGTTACATCAAATTTACTCCTTTAACAGTCTATGTCTGGCAAATCTGGATGAAAACTGAATTTTTCATCATTGTAGGTGTCTTGTCAATGCTAGGAGATGATTTCAGTGCACCAATACTTTGGTAAACAAATATGTGCTTGTCTTAAAAGTAATAATAATGATAATAATAAATAAAAATAAAAGACACTTCATATAATTGTTTTTTTTCTGTTTTTCTAGTTCATAATCAGTGTGGGGTCAGTTCAACACCTGTAGGTTAAAACACTTGGCCACACAGGTCCTTCATTGCAGGGACACAGCACCAAGTGCTCATGTCATGAAATGCACCCACCAGCCCTTCCCTCCCCACTGACCTGGCAGGATAAGGATGCCCTAAAATGATCTCAACATTAGGACTCCCTTCACTTTCCCAATGAAATGGCAAGTTTAGTAGAAGCAACAGAAGTCACAGGAGCAACACCATCAGGCTGAGGACAATACACAGATGGCCATGAGATTCATAATGTCCCTGTTCTCACTTATTTATCAACTGGAAATTATTGTCTTTTAGGGTTGGTATTTCCTGTGCACACGGTCTGATTATACTGCATCTCCAAGAGATAAGTACTCAAAAATAAGGAAAAGAGGATTTCTTTTGAATGAATGCCAAGCCAATGAAATGACATGATAATTGAGGCAGTGGTTTGCTGAGAAACAATCCAGCCCCAAACAGGTAGAATGTGATGTGGAAATGATTGTTCCAAAAAAATCAGAAAAACATTACGTAGAGCTTATCACTTTTATGTCTCAGGTCTCTTAACAGCTCAGATAAATAGCAAGAAATTAATCTGAAAGATAACTGGTACATCTGTACCACACATGGCACAGTGGTGAGAGAGATGAGGTACAGTTATGTGAGAGCTGCACCATTTTCTTTTCATCTTACCTTGGTACATCCTTTACAATTGTACACTTCTTCCATTCAGCATTTCTGCTCAAAAGGAGCAAAACCAGCACCTACTCTTACACACAAGTGGAAATAAAAATATTTCAAAATGGAACAGCACCATTCTACCCCAGCAGACTGCTCTGAAGCAAGGGTATTGCTAAAAGGTATGACACAAACCAGAGGAATTATCCACTGCTAAGGCAGCTGGGTTCCTTGCACTCACATCATCAAATTAATAAATGTTATCTCTGCTGCTGGATGTGATCTGGCTGGTGCTGAGAGACTAAAAATCTCATAAATAACAATACTAAGACAAACAAGCAACGATGCAGATAAATCCCAAAACTCACAAAGACAAGCAACGACACAGAAAACCAGTTTGCAATTGGCTACAGAGAAGAGTTTGCAGTTTATGTTGCCTCTGCCAATGTTTTCCTTCCAGCCAGGCCGACAACCAGGAATCAGATGCAAGTGGAGGCAAACAGAGAATAACACCATGGAATGGAAACAAACTGTCACTGGTGCTTGCAGGCTGCCTTCCCATGTCAATCACAAACACGATCTGGTGAAGGTCTCTGTGTGAGAACAGGCACAGAGCACACTGAGCTGCAGGTACCTGTGATTCAGGATCAAGGCTCTGGTAAGTCCTGTAAGATGATTTCACACGTACAGGTTTGGGATGTTCATACTTCTGTATTGACTTGCTCTTCCTTTTCTGTTTAAAGAAGCACTTTTTCAAAGCTTAGGCAAAGAGCAACAGTGTTTAGACAAATCCTGGCTTCAGCAAAATGGGAAGCAAGAGCAGAATTTGCAGCCAAGTGTTTTAACTTTGATCCACAAACATATACATAAAAAGCCAAGAGCAGAGCAGCCCTCCTGACAAAGCCCTGGAAGGTGGTTCATACTTCACCTCCCTCCCAGGCTGGTGCACAGCTCTGCAACGAAACTCAGACCAAGAGAGAAGAAACCAAAAAGTTGCCATCAGAAATTGTATACACCGTGTCTTTTCCTTCAGAACAAAAATGGGAGGATATACAGAGATTAACCTGGGAAAGATCCCAAGGAGGAGAAATAGAAACTTGGCATTCTGGGAAGCTGAGCTGCAGCTCTTGTTCCCTCCATCCCTCCTTCCTCCTCTCTCCCTCTAAGCTTTCCTTTGACCCCTTCCATCTTTGAAGGAATAGTGAAGCACATGCTACGTATCTGTGAGAAGCTCAGAGAGTCAACTGAGTGGCTTTCTTTGAAAGGAAACACCCTAGAGGTACAAAAAAATAAGTTAGCTCCACCCTGGCATAATAACCCTCTGCTCACAACCCTTGTAGGTGTGAAGAAAATTGAAAAGGTTTCCTCAGTGTAGCAGTGTGACAAAACCAGCCTGGGCTGCTGAGTTGCAGGATAGAGGTCAGGAGGGACATGTGAATCTTCAACAGAGCTTTGAAAAAAATTTAAGAGACATGTAGAAGTGAGGAGAAAGTTTAACTAAACTGTGTGTTGCCTATGCAGTGCATCTGTGGCATCAACTTAAGGGAGGGAGTCATTCCAGTCCAAAAACTCTGCACAGGCTGAGCATTACTCGCTTCATTCAAAACGTGTACTCACAGGGCTTGGTCAAAAAGTCATGAGGCAAACAAGGAGCTCAGCACGACTCAGGGAACCTTGGCAAGTGAAGGCTGGTGGACATCAAATTCTCATGTCCAGCCTGGACACCAAAAGAGGCAGAGGCATCAACACGGAGCCCACACTGGGATTCGGATTTAACTCTGATATCAAGTGTTTAGCCAACAGCAGCTCAGCAGGTCTGTGAACTCCAGGAGGCCAGTTGGTTTTTCCAGCTGCATTCAGCCTTGCTCCAACACAACCAGGTGGGACAGAACCTTCTTGAAGCAGGTGCTCCTTGCTGGTCCCTCAACTCAGCTCCTAAAGCACATTCCCCAGAAACTCAGAATGCCTGACAACCACAACAGGGATGTGGAATCCCTTCTTCAATCACAAAGAAAGATAAAAAAAGAAACAGAGAAAACACGTGTCCACAGCCTCAAGGACCTGGCTGTTCAAAGATACAAAAGTCTGACCATTGCCCTATTCACTGCAAATAGTTTTGCTTCTCCCCTCGCCTTTTTTTTTTTTTAATAGCAAGTTCAGTGAAACTTTATCTCTTCCTGCCCTAGTAACTCTACTAAATAATCTACTGTTAGCATGACTCAATTGAGTGGCTTTTAGCTGCTGAAGTCCGTTTTTTTGCTACTGTTCTTCCATCGGTGGAAATTAAAAAACACAGCCCGTAAAAAGCTCCCCCCTCGCGAAAAGTATCTCACTACTGAAGATTAAAGTACAGCTGAGAAATTGATTACTTGTAGTTGCAATTAAAAAGGATCGGATTACACCCAAGAGTATGACTTCATTAGCATTAAACGTGGATGCAGGGAGCACAGCCCAGGTCTCAAGCAGCCAGACTGGGTCTCCGAGTCCCCTCCTTCAAAAGGAAACGCAGCTCAAGGACTATGGAGCGGAGGAGGGATGGAAGCAGCTCATTTCTCTTTACCGCTCAAATCTGCTTTCAAATTTATCATAGCTCTGTTTGTAGAACATTACAAACTCGATCCGAAAACGATATATCCAGCTGCTGAGATACAACATCGCCTCTAAAACTAGCCTTCTGTCTGGCTGTCTTATCACATACTGCTGTAACCAAGAAACACCTACAAAACATCCCTGAACTCAGCAGGGAAAAGTATTTTCCCATTATATTTTCCCCAGTTTATTCACTGTGGTGAATAACACTTTGTTTATAGTCAGTTTTCACTGTGTTTCTCACTTTCCCCTCTTTGTTGCTTGAAGGTACATGGGAGAAAACAACACTGTTTTTTTTTAAGGCAGGAAAATATGATGGTGAAACCACAAACACTCCCTAAATACATCAGGTGGACAAGCTGAAAGTAATTCAGACTCTTATTAAAAAAAAAAAAAAACCAAACCTTAAAAAACGAAAAAGAACTCTTTGACTAAATGTCAACTTCTCAGCTTTAAAATCCTGTAACAGAAGTTGAACCGATGGCTGGAGCGCAGCGCCGGGGTACGATGAAATGCCGACAGCACCAAATAGTGCCCCAAACTTTCTCGCTGCTGCTGCATCCCCCTCCGAGGGTCCCACCCGCTCCTCACCCGCCCCCGGCACATCGCCCCGCAGCGGGACGCGCAGCTCGGCCCTGCCTGCGCATCCCCCGCGCATCCCCCGCGCATCCCCCGCGCATCCCCCGCGCATCCCCCGCGCATCCCCCGCGCATCCCCCGCGCATCCCGCCCCCNGGCACCACCCCGCTCCGCGCCCCGCCGCGGCCCCCTCCCCGCCCCGGGTGCACCGGTCTCCTCCCGTGTTTGCTCCCCAAACGTCCCGGTCCCCGGAGCTGGAGATGGGTGTCGTGTCCAGTCCTGCACAGAACCTTTCCTTCGGGCTGGGCGTGCGGGAGCTCCCTTGCAGCCAGGGAAACTGTCA
>WEIV01003920.1:256204-332088 GCA_013390005.1 Calyptomena viridis
CGCACTCCGGGCCGCCCGTCGCCACTGCCGGGGCTGCCCTCGCCTTCTCTTCCTCCTCCTCCTCCTCCTCCTCGGCACCACCCCGCTCCGCGCCCCGCCGCGGCCCCCTCCCCGCCCCGGGTGCACCGGTCTCCTCCCGTGTTTGCTCCCCAAACGTCCCGGTCCCCGGAGCTGGAGATGGGTGTCGTGTCCAGTCCTGCACAGAACCTTTCCTTCGGGCTGGGCGTGCGGGATCTCCCTTGCAGACAGGGAAACTGTCACTGTGTGTGAAATGCTCACCCAAAACAATGAAACAGGAGAACCTGAATTTTTGCCGGCTGCAGAGCCTTGTCAGAGCCTTGTCGTGGCTGGCAAGGGAGATTTGCTGATCGGTGCAAAGGGAATGTCAATAGGGAAGTGTTTCCTTGTTTACCTGTCCCATCGTGTTACGTTCTTGGCCAGGGGTGTTTGAAACAACTCTGTTCCGGGCAGGTCCAGCCTCGGTACAGGTTGTTATTTGAAAAAAGGACAGGTGGTACCTGTTTGGTGCACTCGTTTCAGGGCTTGACGGTGTCAGAGATGGGTTTTGCCCAGGACATTTCCTGGGAGACCTCAGTTTCACTGGTCCTGTGGCTTCCTCCTGTGCAGTAGGATTACTGTGTGGTGCTGGGGTTGTGGACAGCTGGATCTAGAGCAGGGAAGTGCCGGGGAACCTGGAAGGGGAGACAGAAGAAGGAAAGAGAACCCCAGAAGCATGGGTGCCAAGGGATTTTGGAGACAATAGTGGTAAATTCCCCCATTCTTCAGGACCACATCAGCTCTGTGAGATTCGGGGGCCTTGTTGCTACTAACAGATAACCAGTATGATCACAGCTAGAGCAAAGAGACCTACAGATGCCCTTCTCTCCTCCTGAAGTATCCATAAAAGCCATGAGGCCATGTTCAGGTACCTTTGGGTCTCCAAAGGCTCTGGTGAAGAATCTCAAATAGTGTTTCCCCGAAAGGTCAATGCACCATTACAGGTGCAGAACATAACAGCTGCCAGATCTGTAGAAGATGTTTTATTTGAGACCACCCAAATGAGATGTTTGGAAATTTTAGGACCTATAAGTGTTCGCTTGGAACAGGCTGGGATGCTTCTCTGAATACATTGTGATAATTTTGCCCTTGATGCTGAACTCTAAAATGTAAAGTATGCATTAAAATAAAGAAAAGAGAGGCAAGGAAAGGCAAAGTAAAAGGCTGCTGGGATTTTGGAAATCAGGGGAAATGAATTGCTTTCAGAGTGGTTCTTTCCTATTTTCTGGAACAATTTGAGCTGACTATAATACCTATTCCTGTTACCAGCAGGAGACAAAAAGGCATTTCATGAGGCAGATGATTTTGCATTTTAATTGCTCACACACCATTAACTTACACATCCATCCTTCTTGTCTGTGTCGGAGTCCATTATACTTTATGTTGATACTGCAGCATACAGAAAAGGTTCTTTCAGCCCAAGTGAAGGTGAGCTGTAGATAATGAAAACCTCACATATTCCCATCCCAAGCTTAATTTTTCAGCTCCACTGGTTGCTGATGCTGTTGCTAAAATCACAGGAATGTGATGCTTAGAGGACTGTTGCATCCACCTGCACTTAGGCTGGGTGAGTGCACATTTTGGGCACCATGGTGGCATATCCCCAGCTCGGTTGCAGTCCCATGGTCTCTCCCCCATTCCCTGACTCCACTGATATTCCCTCCCCACCACAGATCAGATCCCATCCCTGGAGCTTTTGAAGACCATGTTGGATGAGGCTCCGAGTAACCTGGTCTAGTGGAAGGTGTCTCTGCCTATGGCAGGGGGTTGGAACTTGATGATCTTTAAAGTCTTTTCCAACCCAAACCATCCTAGGATTCTATGATCTGGGAGACAGAGCATGACATGGCAGCCAGTTACATGAGGATCATTTGCCTATAGGAAGTTTTCCAGATGTATAAATATTTAGGCTCAGCATTAGTTTCCAGATATCACACACCAAAAAGTGCACCAGGCCACTTAGCTCCAGTTTGGCAGAAAGAGGTTTCAGCCTGTATCCTCCCACAGCAAAACATTTGACTGTGCAACAACAAGATCTGAAATCAGGAAAAAAATTGGCAAGATAAGCCAAGGATTCCAGCCCCTGCTGCAAGAGAAAATCAACAAGAGCCTTTTCTAAAGGGTCAATCACCCACCTTGTAACTCCAGATCTCTGGTGACAGCTTCACACCTGTCTGCCACAGTGGGTCCCAAAGGTGTCCTTCACTGCCCTTCCCATGAAAATTAAACCTTCCTTGCTGGGATTTAAGCCTATTTCTTGTTATGGGATCACAGAATCACAGAATGGTTTGGTTTGGAAAGATCTTTAAAGGTTGTCTAGTCCAAACCTGCTGCAATGAGCAGGGTTGTCTTCAACTAGATCCCATCCACCATGGATGGGGATACAGAGAACAGATTTTCCACCTCTTTCCACTTCTTTTTTTTCCACAGCAGCTTTTTTTCATATTTAAAAGCAACTGTGGTCTGGGAGGCAGCTGCTATATTAATTACCCAGACACAGAGCTTCCAATGAAACACACACTGACTGCTGGATATTGTTATTGTCATTTAACTTGTCTTGTACAACTAATCTGGCATCGCCTTCTACAACACATGAGGCCACTCCTGTGGGTGTAGGTATCTGGAAACCAAAAGCCCTTAAAGCTGCATCTTTCTGGTGGAAAATATCACCACAAGCCATCGTGTTTTCTTTCCTGTATTTGAAAACCACCCACATTTTCAGTAAGAAAAAAACCCTAAGAAATTGATTGAGTGTTTTGCCTGGGCAAATGGGCCTTTATGAAGAGTTTCATTCTCAAAATATTTGGTCTCTGTTGCTTGGTTTTTAAGGATGGTTGTTTGGAATTTATTATTAATTTAAAGGAGGTGTGGGGGAAAATAACAAAGGAACATATTTAATAATTGCTGTGAAAGAAGATAAAATATTCCTCTTTGCTTTGAATTCATTGAAACTCTTAATGAGTCAATGCATTCAAAAAATAAATAAGAAAATATATCAGGGTAGGTTATTTTCTTTTTTTTTTTTTAAATATATTTTTTCTTTTCACCCTAAAGGTTTCCATTTGTGCCCAAAGTGTGCACTGCATGTTACCAGGTTTACATTTCAATCTCTTATAGCAGTCATTAAAAAAAGAGCTTAAAAAGGAGCAGAGAGGTCACTTCACCCCTTCTACTGTACAGTGGGTCCAACACCCCCCAAACCACCCGTTCCCATGAGATTTCTGTGCAGCTGGCTGTTACACACTTCCAGCCCAGGAGTTCCCTGGCCTCCCCAGAAGAGGACAGGAAATGCAGTGAGCAAATCAAACCACTTGCAAAACACTGTGTGACGGTGCTCATCTCCCAGGCTTCACCAGAAAACGTTGAGTAATTATGGCAGAATCTTTCTACAGGCTCCAGCCTGATTTTACTTCCTTGGGACAACTTGACTGGAGATATGTGTTGTCTTTTTCAATCAATAAAGAGAAATAAATCAACTGTGATGCTGGTCCCATCATATTTGCAGTGTCCTTCAAGAGTTGTTAGTCTTATACCCAGGATCAACTGAACATAGGATGCTAAATGTGTTCCCAGTCCATAAAGTTTTCTTAGCTGTGATTTTACAAAGTTTCAAAGCTTTTTCTCAGCTCCTGTTCAGTCATTTTGGGCTCAACGCTATGATGTGTCAACAGCATTCAAGATAATTAGTTTAAGCAGATGTATAAATGCATTTTGAGGTGCAGGTTGAGGGAGGCAAAGCCATTGCCTGCCTTCACCTGCTGGCTCCCACACTCTGCCTTTCTCCTGCTTGTCTCCTGCCTCCCCATTCCAGATAATGTTTCCTCACTTTGCTGACTCGACCCATCGCCTCATGGTGCTCTCAGCCAGAGCAGCAAAACAGTGTGGATTTAAGAAAAACCAGCAAAGCAAAACTGAAAAAGGAAACAAAAAAACAATACCAAAAACAAAACTCAAACAAATAAAGGGGTTACCCTTTGCCCGTTGCAGGCATCATTTTCACAGTAAATGGCCTTGCGAAGGACTGAGTGATCAGAGTGGTGGCATGGAAGAGGTCAGGCAGAGGGTGGAGAGGTGGGTGAAAACCTTCCCATAGCCAGAAGGTTCATGGTGTGTGACCACACTTTCTAGCTGACACTGCAGGAAAGGTGTGCTGCTTTGAAACTGCCTGGAAAATATAAAGTCACCTGTGATTGAAAGCTCCTCTTCTGTCCTGGAGAACAGTCCCTCAGTGCTTGTGTGAAAGCAATACCCCTTTGCTGACTTCTGCACAGAAACACCATCTCTAGTACTAAATTCCCCCTGAAATGGAGATCATGGAAAGTCAATTCCAAACTTGGACAGTTCCTATGCCTGGACATTAACTGTTGACCACCCTTGGTGATAAACTGCCTGGCCTGAGGGTTGCAGGACTGCTGGCAAACAAAAACTGCCATCCTGAAGCAAAATCAAGAGTAGTTGGCTTTGAAATCACAAAGTCATAGAATGGTTGAGGTTGAGGTTGAAGTTGGAAGGGGTCTCTGGAAGTCATCTAACCTCTGTGGTCAGGCGGGACCACACTGGTTGCCCAGGACCATGTCCAGACAGCTTTGAGTGTCTCCAAGGATGGAGAATCCATGACCTCTTTGAGCAACCAGATGGCATTGAGCTCTTTTTGTTATGTATTTATATATCTCCTATATTTACTGTCTTGCCAGTTAAAAGACCTTTTAGTTTAAATTCATTTGGGATTAGCAGAAGTCATTGCCCAGGGAGGTCACAGAGCTTAAGCAGCAAGATTTCAAGTATGCCTGTATTTATCTTTGTAGTTTGCATTGGTATTCATCACAGGAATTTATAGCCCTCTAGAGGGTACTCTAAAGGCAAGATGACTGAGAGATTCATCAATCTACTGCTGCTGCTGCGCTAACAATACAGGGGTTTTGTCTTGAGCATGAGACATTTTTTCAGTTTTGGATCTGGATATCTTGAGTTTTGAGCCTTGCTTCTGAGAACTCACATGATGGTGTCCTCCCACAACTGATGTCTGTACCAAGATTTAAGCTCCAGCATAAGTGAAATCTGAAATAGGCATCATGGATGGCAAATGCTGCTGATGTTTGCCAAGGTGGTGCAGATGTTCTCCTTGGAGACAAAGTCACCTTCTTTAAATTAATGGTAAGGTCTCTTGCATTGGATTTAGTGATTGTGCACTCACAGCAGGTTTGAAACCTCCTTCAAGGAATCCAAAAATGGTTTTCCTTTTTATTATTATCTGTTCAGCTTCAGCAGACACACAGTAAAATAGTTTGCCAGAAAGAGCAATAAGACACCACGATGCTAATGCAAATTTGATGCATAAAGAACTGCTGCCTCATGTAATGGTGAGGAGTTGTGAGTTTTTGCCTGATAACTTAGTTCTGGGTTACACACTGCAGTAACTCAAAGCAGTTTATCACTAGTATTTCAGAAGTTCTGAGTGTCCAATACAGAAAACTTGTGCTGGGACCTAAAAGGGACCAATTCCTAACAGCAAATAGACAGTCTGGATGGGGAAAACCCAACAGAACAGGTTATTCAAGGCAGGACCAAAGGTTTTCATATGCACTCTATTAATTTCTCCTAGTTTTTAATCTATTTATCCTTACTGTGCCGTAAAAAGGAACAGTCTTTTATAGACAAGGGATTGAAGCCTAGAGACACAGAAAGGCAGTGTCTGGCTCTTGGGTAACCAGTTGCACATTCCCACATTATGAGTCCTTGTTTCAGGGTGTCTCTTGCACTTGGACATGTCTGGAAGGCGTGTGGGGAGAACTGACAGGTCAGGCCTGACAGGAAGAACATGGAGACTTGTCCCATTGGGGGGTGTTTCCTGAGGCATGACATAAGTTAATGATAGAATCATAGAATGGTTTGGGTTGGAAAGGACCTCAAAGATTACCCAGTTCCAACCCCCTGCCATGGGCAGGGACACCTTCCAGTAGATCAGGTTGCTCCAAGTCCCATCTAACCTGGCCTTGAACACTTACAGGGATGCAGCAGCCACAACTTCTCTGGGCAAGCCATTCCAGTGTCTAACTGTCCTCTGTGTAAAGAATGATGGTGAAGACTTAGGGAAAGAAAGAGCTGATTTAGCATGGGAAAAGCTCCAGGAGCTGCAGCAGGAGTTGGTAGATGTGCACACAGCCACTGGTGAAGACGTACACAGCACCCACCCAAACCCCAGCAATTTCTTAACATTTTGCCTCTCCCCTGTAACCTCCCCGTGAGCAGGTGTGAGCCAGAGACAAACTGTGAAGGTCCTTGTTTTAATTCTCTGAATTCTCTCTGTGTTGCTCACCTGAGCTCGCCTGTTAATTCTCATGAACTGGCCTGTTCACAAGAAACAAAGATGCCAACAGACAGCCTTGTTCCCCAGTGAAATTTTGTTAATAGTGAGCTGTTCAGTTGGGTGCTGTGGTGTGTGCACTCCTAAATTTCCCAGAAATCATTCTCTGCTGCAGAGTTAACATAAGCTGGGGTGAGCAGAGGCTGCTGACGGTAACTTTTCAAACCTGACCTCTGTGTGGTGAATATTTTAGGTGAGGAATGGGTTTGCTGGCTTGCTTTCATTTAGTGGTTAAGGTGAAAGGTCAAAACATTTTCTTGTCAGTGCTATGAAAATGTCTAATGTGAGAGCATTTACCATCAGGGCAGGCTGTGGAAACATATCAGGGTCTGATTAAGGGAATCGTTGTCACATCACTGTCACACATTGTAATTGATTCTGTGTCATAGGTTGGACTCAATGATCTCAGAGGTCTTTTTCAACCTAACTGATTCTGTGATCCTGTGATTCTGTGATCCTGTGATTCTGTGATATAAAATTCTCAAAATTTCACGTTACCTTCTGCAGTAACCTCTGTTCCCTTAAAGACACTGAGTGTTCATGATACTTTTTCCATCAATGACCTCGGCCTTGGGACATCCAGCAAGAGACATGATGGACTCAATTTTCAGCAGCATGGAAGAGAACAAAATTAGATGGTGTCAAATGTGTTGGCTTTCTTGTGAAAACCAAATGCCCTCAGGCCATCTCTGGCAGCCAGGAGATCTGGTTCTCAGAGGCAGATGCTCCAGAGGTATCAGGAGGAGGTATTTGGAGCAATGCCCTGAGCAAACAGAACTTTAGGAAGGTATCTGAAGGTAAGATAAGCAACAACCTTCTCTTTTTGTCACCAACAACAATCAACTGGTTATAACCCACTTAGGTACCTACCCAAGTGTGTGAAGTACTGTAGGAGTAGAAATGGGATTTCAGCAAAGGTAAAAATAAAAGGGAGATCCCTGGTATTTGATGGTTGTGGTTTGGCTGTGCACTCACTGTTAATCACTATTTTCCTACAAATGGCTGAAGGTCACTCCATCAACCCCATGGAAACATAGCTCTTCTTGTGTGATCTTCCTACTCACTGTGGTCAAGGGGTCTGGCAGTGTGGACAGAAGCCATGGAAACTCCACACTCATTAGAAGACCATGGGAGGAAACAGGGAAAGAAATTAAGGACGGATTAGTGCTGGAGGTGACCTTCAGTACCCTGTCTAAACCATGAAGTGTAGGAAGAGGAGAGGGCTGTGAGGGAGGGACAGGAAGAGCTCACATACAGCATGGTGATGATTTGGGGCAGCATACGGTGAGGACACTTGCTGTGGGTAGGTGTGAACATAGAGGATGTTGCCTCACTTGGGTTGGTTTTGGGGATGCCGGTGCTGCTGCCTCACAGTACAGTGCAGAAATACCTGAGCTCAGCTGAAACAAACCCTTGTAGCTCTGTCAGGGAGCACTGTGACAGTACAGATGTGGGGGAGGAAGGCTGATTGATCAGTATCTGAGCATTAGATCACAGTCTTTGTATATTGTCCTTGTTGCTGCAGCAAGGAAAACGCAATTTTGGGATAACCTAAGAACAGGTTTTAAGTCTTCTGGACCCCTGGGATGAAATAAATCCTAAACTGCTTCATTGAAAGTTGGACTCGATAATCTTGGAGATCTTTTCCAGCCTTAGTGATTCTATGTTCTTCAGTGCTCTTATTGTGTGTTGGTAACAAATGAAAGTCATGGTACTACTTGGTGATCTAGTCACATCTCTGTTTGGAGAAGGTCAGGACCTGAAGGGTTAAAAGACCCAAGAGCATCCTTTCCCAAAGGATATCTCCTAGCTGTACTCCAAGGACCTTGTATGTTTTCCCCAAACACCCAGTCCCAAAGTGTTCATTTGTTATTAAAAGTAGGTCATTGCAGAGTCAGCTCAGGCTATTCTGTCGCTGGTGGATTGTTCAAATCTTTGCTTTCCAGACAATGACAAACACGACTGTGTACGTATCATTTTTTACCTCCAGCTTCGTTTGGTTCTTAGAGAGAGCTCTTGGAGGGGATTAGGTGGCTGGAAGCCTGCTCAGCAGTGCTGCTAATGAGAGGAGAAACAAAAGATGGAGAGGAAAAATAAAACTATAATCTATTGTCTGCTTTCCTATCCCAAGTGGTTGATCCTATGATTTCCTTCAGGATATATAAGGAAAAGCTTAAACAAATTAAATGACTGTATTATAGAGGTCCCCCATGCAGGAGGCAAGTGCAATACCCCAGTTGTACTTGAAGGCTTAAATGGGACTTTGGTGATAAAAAGGCTTTGTGTTTTATCTTTCTGTACAGCCTTGCAGATTTGGACTTAATCTGGGTGTTGTATAAGGCATCAAGGTACTGTAACACTAAAAGCCTCAGTAGTAACAACTGCAACCAGCAATTCTTTTCAATGGTGCCCCTGCTTTGCACTCAAATGCTCTTGTAATTTCTGAGCACTCTTCCATGCACAGTGACATTAGTCACAAGTCCTTTTCCAGGTGAGGGAGTTCAAGGCTCCATATATCACCAGCAGAAGAGACTTAAATCTCATGAAGTCCCAGAATGAATAAGGCTGAAGAACCAAAGGAATTGTGCAGTGACAAAAATGATTTTGAAAGGTCACCCTGCATAACGAAGAAAGTCAGGTCCTACCCACCAACCCTTGGAAACACAGGGGGTTGTTTAATATTCATTGTGGGCTTTCCCTAAAAGTCAGAGAATGTTTAAAAATGTCACTGCACAAACTCTTAATTCATGTTCTCTCTTAGGCCATTGCATGTTCAGTAATAGAGAATCAGCTCCATACTGCATCTGGAAGGTTATGAGGTACGTGGGGCCCTGACTTTTGTAATGTCAGTACACTTAGCATTGGGTATGAAGACTATGCATCTGGAATTTCATTCCACTGGTTTGATAATTTCATTCCAATAATGTCCCTCTCTTCCCCCAGCTCTTTGTTATTTGAATCTTTAAGCTTTTGGGACAGCAGTTGCCACTTCTACAGGTCTGGACACATTCTAGCATGATAGCTTTTCACCACGGTCCATGACAAGATTCTAGTGAAATATGAATGCTAAATAACTACCGTGATGCTAAGGCAGTATATATTCCCTTTAGGAATGGTGTGTTTGGCTTCTGAAATTCATGTAGAATTTCACTTCCATGAAGAACTGCTGGTCTAATTCAGATCCAGCTTGTCAAGATGGTGAAGTCATTGACTTGAGAAGGGTTGTGCTGATTTAAGCTACAGCAGGCACATCTGCAGTCGTTTCAAAAGTCTGGATCAATAGGAATACTTGCATGAATTTAGTTCAGCATCAATTAAAGGGGTTATTTCTTTTGAGTCTGGGGACAGAAGGAATGTGCCAGAACCAAAGGTTACATGGACTGGTCTGTGTTTGAGGTTTACAAACATAACAGTTTACAAACAGAAGAGTTTAACTCAGGACTCAAAAACATGCTTTTTAAGAGCCAGAAAACTAAGTAGTGAAACCATTGCATGTTAATCTAGAGGCAAACAAATGACAAAACCCAAGATATTTATGCATACAAATCCATATTCATACATAGAATAATTTAGGTTGGAAAAATACTTTTAGATCATCGAGTCCAACTGTTAACCCAACACTGCCAAGTCATATCCATGTGTACTCGGCAGAAATGTTTAGATGCAGGGCTGTAGCAAGGGCATAATCTACACAGGTTATCAAAAGATCCTACATCTACACCCCCCCAGACATCCCAGGGTACCACCACAGGTGTCTACATCTAAAACCAAGGAGAGGGCCCTGTCACCTGCAGCAGCAGGGCAAGCAGGGTTGGACAGCAGCTTAAAGATATGAAAAGAGATGCCCAGATAACAAAGGAGAGCTGCAGTAACAGAACAGTCTTTTGTCCCATCTGCCCATGTGAATAGTTTTGCATGTGTATATTTGTATTCTCCACCAGTCTCTCTATTGCTTTTGCAAATATTCTTATTGCATTTGTTTAGCTACTGGAAGCCAGGGGACAATGCTGTGCAATGCCAACGACACAACTGAGCCAGGGAAGCTGTTCCAGGCTGTTTTTCCTGTACAGCCATTTTTCTCTTTCTAATGTGAAAGAAATGTGAAAGCAGATGGAACGAGTCTTCTATACTTGAATGTTTAATCCTTTCTCCAGTGCCTCAGACTATGCCTGAGTCATCACCAATCCCTCAGCTGATGGACACAAGGGAAAATGAGAAAAGCTGCAGAGATGGGCACAGACATGAGATTCTAAAGATAATGTAGGAGACATTTCAGAAGGAAAGCATCTGCGTTTGGGGGGATAATCTAGAAGACATGGATTAGGAGATCTAGACGATTGACAGCTAAGGCCCTATCCCAGGCTGGAGTGGCATAGATAATTTCTTGCCACTTAAACATAGTTGATGCAATTTTGCTTTTGCTACTCCTGCTGAGGACTGTGGGGCTGTGGAGGAGGTGGCTGGTCCTGTCTAAGCTGCTCAAGTGTCCCCAAACATAGAATGATAGAATGGTTTGGGTTGGAAGGGACCTTAAACACCATCTAGTTCCAACCCCTCCTGCCAAGGTCAAGGACAGATTCCATTAAACCAAGTTGCTCAAAGCCCCATCCAGCCTGGCCTTGAGCACTTCCAGGGATGGAGCAGCCACAGCTTCTCTGAGCAATGTGTTCCAGTGCCTGACCACCCTCACAGTAAAGAATTTCTTCCTAATACCTAATCTAAATTTTTCAGTTTAAAGCCATTGTCCCTTGTTCTATTACTACAAGCCCTCATAAAAAGTCCATCTCCAGCTTTTTTTCATAGCTTGTTCTTCAGGTTAGTTGCAGTAGAGGTGGAACTATCTCTCAGCTGACCAAATAGAGGGTTGTCACCTATGTGTTGAAGGGGTTGTAGCACCAACTTATGCTGCCAAGCCATTCAGTAGCCACAGCCTGGATGTGACCTTCCTCCTCCAGCCTAAATGTTGAGGCATCACTTTTATTCTTTCACAGCTCTGTTTTTTCCTGCTCTTCCTCAGGCTGCTCTGCTGAGCCCACTAGGAAGAGTTTGTAGCCCTTGCTCAAATAACTTGTAACCTCTGTGAGACCAGTTTGTTCCCTTTGGGTAGAGCCTGTTTTCTGTTTGTGCAACACTCTGCAGCATAAAGGGAGAAAGGGGAAGTGATCACTTGTGACTGGGCACTGGGCACTATAATAAGCAGAGGATGACGATACATGTGAGGCTGAAAGGAAGGCAGGAAATGCTCTTTTGGAGATGAGTAGGTTTGATTCTAATTCATGTGACATGACCATGTTAGCTTGGGTTCATGTGGTGGCATCCTACAGCGGTGAGGACACTGAGGGCCACACCAGAATGGAGGTGGATAGCAAAGATATCTCCATCCAACCTGACAGAGACACAGTCAGGTGTCAATTAGTCTTCCAAAGCAGTTCAGTGATCAAACTGTAGACCACAGGAAAACCAAAGGGATCATTTTCATATGTGTGTGTGTGTGACTTTCGCTTTGAATCCTTCTGTGCTCAATTTGACAGAAAGAGAAGAGCAGTGGAGCCACTGCTCAACCCAGCAGGGCAGGTGAAGTGAAAAGTCAAATGGAAATGGGATGCAAATGGAAATGGAAAGGGATTTAATGGCTGCCTCCTAGTGGAGAGTGTGCGAGCCACTTCATCAGCATTTTTGGAGTGCTAACCAACAACATAATCACAGAATCACAGAATGGTTTGGGTTGGAAGGGACCTTAAAGATCATGTAGTTCCAACCCTCCTGCCTTGGGCAGGAACCTCTTCCACTAGACCAGGTTGCTCAGGGCCCCATCCAACCAACCAGAATCTGGGACACACTTGCTTCTGGTAGATGGCTCAAAGTTTATAATAATTCAAGCAACATCCTTGACATTAGTCAGAACTAATTGTCATGCAGAGTGTTTCAGTTTCACTGTGATCGCTTTATCTGAATACAAATCTGAACCCTCTGCACATCCTCAGACACAGCTCAGGACACAAAAATGCTTTACCACCTAATCATGTTTTTCTCAGGTATTTTTTCACAGAGAAGTCATTGGTTTACTGCTTCCTGGGGTAGAAGAACAGTGATTTGGGTTTGCCCCTTGCTGTCATGGATTTGAGGGTCAGCATAGTCATCAGGGTCATTGGGACATGGGAACAGTCCCCAGTACAACTCCAAAGAGGAATCTCAGACATCCCAAAAGAGATTTTTCCCAGTCTGCATCAGTAACTGGGAAAGCTGACAGGTGCTGCAAACCCACAAGTTTCCTGGAAGTAGAATGAATCTGGAAATATTTGTCAGATCATAGCAGTAGTAACCTGGCTTTGGTCCCTCCCAGGAACAGGTTGGCCTGATGTTCAAAAGAAATCATCCCCAAACTCTTCCTAGTGGATATAGTAGCATATGAGCAGTGCAGCAGGAATTCCCTGTTCCAGGTGAAGTTAGGCTCCAGTATGGAATGACATCGCAGAAGGTACATAGATGAAACTCAAGGCTTCAGATTTCATCATTGATGGAAAATTCATTGGGAGATTTTTGATCAAACTCTTGTAAAATCCTCAGTCTCCTACTCCCTGAAAACTTAGGCAAATGAACTGTCTCTTCTCTAGGCATGGAAAAGCCAACATTTCCAATGGCAGTTTGTTGCTGGAGTTTGTGGGCAGTTTCTTTGTTTTTATTCACACAGGCAGGAAAAAAATAACAGATTTAAGCTATTGATTTTTAAAGTAATCCTTTTTGTCAATACAAGTCAAGCAGGTTTTGACTTCAAACAATTTGTAGAGGTTTGCACACCTCATTTCAAGTATCGTGCCATGATCGTGACTCTGTGCTGCAAGTTGTTTAATTAGCTACATTAATCCACTAAGTGATGGCAAAATGTTTAGTAATGATGTCTAATTGGGGCATTGCAAGGGAATTTTGTTGTTTAATTAGGACATAATAGATGATAGTACAGGGAGTACCAGGTTATAAAAAGCCTCTGCATGTCAATTGGGCTTGTGCTGAGCTCAATACAATAGCTTTTAAATGGCCTGTTCAAATTAATTGCCATTATTGTGGTGCATAGATTTAAGAGGGGTCATTATTCACAAAAAAAATATTTGAGCATTTCTTTAGATCTAGCTAATTAGATGTCGGGATAATGAAATGTACCTGGAAGGAATGGAGAGGCATGAGATTAGCCACAGTGATGGCACTGACTGAGGATTATCTCCTTGAGGGACATGGAACTGTTGAGGCTTCATCTTTCTACCACCGTTAATGTAGCTTTGATTTAGGAACCCAAATACTCATGTGGATGTGGGCTGTGGAATCCAGACAGGTCCTTGGTGCTGAGGCCCACGGTTGTGTCATGGCTGAGCTGGTGATGCCTGTCAAAGTCAAGGTCATCTTTGAGCCATTTCCACCATGGAAATAATTTTGGATGAGCTAAGCCCCCCCAAAGTCAGTGACTGCCCCTTCATGGACTTCGAGGGAAAATCAGTTGTTGATCCCTCAGATTCCTGGAGGTCTGGGAAAAGAAGGAGCATCCTGATAGGCAGTCACAGCATTTGACTGTCAATGGGAAAAATATCTGTTCCAGGGCTTTGCTGAGCACAAGGGAATCAAGTGTTGCCATCTTTTCCTGCCACAGTTCAGTGGCTTCACTTCTACTCCATGACCTGACAGAGCACGGCCACTGTTTGCAGCTTCCCTACACAGCTGGCAAAGTCAGAAGAATATACGGGAGTTGAACTGGTGTTATGTGAGCTTGGCATAAAAAAAAGAGGTAGGAAAAGCAAGTATTTGAAGCAATAACTCAAACCATTGCCATAGCATTTTGGGGGCTTCTAATAGTTCTGCAGTTCTGCTAAAGATGAAAGTTTGTCAGACCTGGTTTGACTTAAATCGGTGGGATTTTTCTCCTCTAACTTTAGTTATTTCCCTGTGAGGAGGCTGCTGAAGCTTCATGGTTGTGACTAGAGATCCAGTCAATAGTCAGTGGAATTTAGAGTGCAATTTAATTGACTGAATGTGGACATTTACTTCAGAATGGGATAAACTGCTCCATGAACAGCATTGATTGTCTGCCTTCTTGACATGTGCAATAAGGCTTAATCCTCCTACCATACAATCTATTTCATCATCTCATTCTCTTTGCCACTAGAAAGATGATTATTCATTAACATGCAATCCAAATCCATCATGACAAGACTGAAGACTCTGACTTCTCATCCTGTGGTATGATGCAGACCTCGAAAATCATGAGTGCCTTTGAGACAACATGTAAGAGATGATTGCCCATTGTCTTTTCTAGCACAAGAGCACAAAATTATCACCAAATTATATGAAAAAAATATGATCAAACATTCAGTTCTTTATGCAGCATGCAAGACCTGTAATTAAGTTAGGAAACCTCTCACTGGATGATGTTGTGACCACTGACACCTTAGGCAGGTTCAAAAAGAACTTAGACAAATATCCAGATAAAAATCCATTGAGGGTTATTGAATTCCAGTAGGCTTAGGCAGTCCTGGAAATACAAGTTCCTGGAGGAGTCCCAGAGGAAACTGTATTTGGTCTGTTGTAATTTTCCTTAGTTCATTTGCTGTTAGTAACTCTCAGAGACTGGGCACCCTCTGGCCTGCACTGAATTTGTCTTGTCTTAACAGTAAATTGTTCCAAGTCAGTTTACCTTTCTTTGTAACTCATTTCTTAGCTTTTGAGGTCTTTCTTGCCAGCCTTTTTTACTCCATACCATTCCTGAAGAGCAGGCTCCAGGCTGGACCTAATCCTCCTTGGTTACCAAACCAACACCACATACAACAGGTTTACTTCACCTTCTGGGGTTTTCTTTCAGTCTGTGCTGTCAACTCCACACCCCAAAGTGCTGTTTCCTTTGGATATAAATGTCTCTCATGAACAGACACAGGCTGGTGTAATCTATGGTATGCAAATCTATGTGATATAAGAACATCTGCTCTGCCAGCTGATGGGGCAGGAAAGATAGGGATTTGGAGTCCTGTGAACTTTCCATTCCTGTGAAGATGTGGCTGTGCACCTCTAGTTGTCCTCACCATATACCACCCCATCTCTGGTGTACTGGCACAGAAATGTTAGTTATATAGTGAAAGGCTCAGAACATCTGCAATTAATTCTTGCAACTCATAGAGACTTGACATATGATCCCCTTCTCCTGATCACTGAATTTATCTGATATCTGTGCCTCCACACCTGCTCTGCCTGTTGGGCTCACCGGAGACCCTGGGGCCTCTGTGTTAGTCTTATTTCTATTTTTTTTTCTGATGTTTTATTCAGCAAGATCCCAAGCCTGGAGCTCTTGACAGTTCATGAGGTGTAAGATCTAGATCCAGACTCGAATTTTTAGGCTTGGGGCCATTTTCTAATTATGAGACAGATGTAATTTGCATATACCATCTTGTTTAAAAATGGTATGATCCTCTGAATTAGCATAGGTCTAATGAGGAACATTTATTTCAGGACTCTATCTAATAATTCCCAGCTACATTTTATAGCAGATATTATGTTCCAACAAATACTCTCTATAGAAGCCTTGCCTTCCAGTGCTTCTGAAATCCTTTAGTGGGTGGAATATGATTATAAAGGAAAAATATGTAAAATATGCAAAAGTAAAAGCAGACAGTTGTTTTGAGGTATTTTCAGATCTGAACATCTTGATCTTCATGATAATTTGTATTCAGACATGCTGTGTTTGCTAAAGGAAAACTTAAAATAAAAGCTAGTAAAATACTTTACTTCAGGGACTGACTGGCTGGCTCTGAACTGTCAGACTGCTCTTTAACTTTTCTCAGCATTTACAGTCTTATCACTTGCTGGATTGCACTTAAATGTCACATTCTCAGCAGAAAATGCAGATGATTTTGTAGCAGGGTACCCGGACTTTAAGAGTGTCAGACTCTGGCTCTGTTGTAGGTCTCTAGTGCAGTTTTAGATGTGCCTGAGCATCACACTCAGCTTCCAGCCAGACATCCAGCAAGGCACAACCTCACCTGAATGCCTCAGGTACCATCTCAGATGGTTCCAGGCATCTAAGTTGAGGCCAGTGGAACAAGCCCTGCCTCTTTTTCATGAGAATTCAATTTATTAATGATTGCTTTTAGGAGCATTCCACTGAAATACAGAAATAAAGAAGGCAATTAAAACATGATCCATGTTGTTCATTGAAATTATCATCTCCAGGTGTTTCCCCCAACTCTGGTTCTAGCCTGCAGGACCTAGTTTTCAGATGTGACAGTCTTGGAAAGGAATTGTACAAACTCCCCCACACAAAGGCTCCCTGCTGCTCATTGTATATGCAGGATATGGCTTGGGTTTATGTGTCCCTCACACTTTCCAATCTTAAACCTGTGATTAGAAATAAGATTCTTTTCTCAGGTATAAACCAAATTTTCCTGGAAGGCAAAAAAATTCAGAGACCAACTCTCTGCCATCCAAACAGAGCTCTTAACCCTGTCTGGTGAAGATAACATCCTGTCTTCTTTTGTGTTTTCACCTATGATTTCCACCATGATCTTTCATGATCAGCCTCCTCCCACATTCTAGTCAAGCACATTGCCTTCCTCCACTCCACAAAAACCTACTGGCCTTCCTCTTCTTCAGGGAAATGAACATTTGATGTTGCTGAGGGGATTGTTTTAGACAGGGGAAACTGTGGGCTGTCCAGATGGTGGCAGATTAGAGGGGAGCTGCCAAGAGAGGTTTCTGGGGCTCCTTCTCTGTAACCACCCCCTGCACCACTGTCCCACGAAAGCAGAACTGACAATTGTGTGGTTTAAGTTGTTGCCAAGGAGGGAGGGGGAGGGGATAAAGCATCCAGCCCAGGGAATCTGGGGTCTTCTTCCCAACAACTGCACAGAGCAAGATCCCTGCCTCGGTTTCCCCCTTTCCCACAGGAGAAGGAGTTGTTGGGGTGGGTCATATCAGAGCTGACAGCTTACAAAAAAAAGCATTCCATGAACTACCTGTGGATTTGCTGCAGGGAACTGGTTTCTTTTATCCACTTGCAGGGCCCAAGCAGCAGCACAGAAGGTTTTGCGTGTGTGGATTCTCCAAGGTCTAATAAGGGTTGTGTTTTTATTAAAGCTGCAGCCTTTGTAGGTGGGGATGGCTCTCCATCCTCTGTTGTCTGCATCTTTCTGTGAAATGTGAAATACTCAGAGCCCTCAGTCTCATCTTCAAACTGACATAAAGGTATGACACAAGATATGGGTCCATGAGCCCTATTCCTATGTGGAATGAGGTTGGGACATGGCTCCAAGCACGTCTGGCCGGGAGACAGAAAAGATATGTTTCTCAGCCATGTCCAACACTGAGATAAATCCCAGACGTGCCCATGGAGGCCAGGAAAAATCAGATCAAAGTGAGAAATGAAACACTGATTTGATTATTATAATTAATTCTTTCCATTGCTGCAGGATTACAGGTGCCCTCATGGGACTGAGAGAAAAAACAGCTGCACAGGTCCATTGGTCTGTCTCGAGGAAGCAAAATGTTTGCATGGCCAAAATGTAGCACATGCAGAAGTGGCTGGAAACAGAGGAGAATAACTTTTAAAAAATAGCAATGGCTTGGAAGAAGAAATTGGGAGTCAACTTCAGCTAAAGGGAGTCTTCGGACCACAGGTAGGGGGAAAAAAGGCATTTTCTGCCATAGATTGTCCTTACCTGGACTTCCAGGGTTGTTTCTTGATCAGAATCTGGTCTCTTTCAGACAACAACCAAGATTGTTGCTGTGTGGAGAAAAAACTAAAAATGTTTATTAATAACTAATCAAAACAGACACTGATTGCCTGTCCTGGGATGGTTCCTGGCTACGTCCACACCACATTGCATTTGGCCCTGGGTCTTCTCCATGACATGTCTTGTATTCCTGTAATCCTGAGACAGATTTGTTACCTGCATTGTCTTTATTATCTCTATACCTTTATATTCTTGTTTCCAGGTCAAGGTCACAACAATAAGGCTGTAGTGGAGCCTGGTAGACTCGTGTCCCATTGCAGGAACATGTCAGCAGATGTTTTATGCCTTGGGATGTGGCATGAGGATATATTGGTGCGTGTGAAGGCAGCAAGCAGCAGCCAAGCCCTTGAGCTTATTCCTTGTCCCTCTTTCCTTTTACAGCATTGCAGGGCCTGGAGAGTGGCTCTGCTCCTTGGAGTCTGTTGGTTTGATGTCAAACAAGAAAAAATAATTTAAGAGAAGTGTGATAGACCTTACTTGTACTCCCTCAGCCACCTCCTCAGTCTGGAAGTGAGTCCAAGGTTATTTAATTGTTCCTCCTCGGGCTGCTCTTCAACACTTTTTTATCATCTTTATCATCTTTCTCTGCACCTTGCTTGAGCTGTAAAGCAAAGCTCTCTCTTTCAGGTTTTTTTACAAGTGAGTAAACACAAGACCTGAAAGACATATTTACAGAGAAATCCTCCTTAATGTATTATTCATTTGACTTTTTAATAAGAGTGTTTCTGTAGCCCTGCCGCCCTGAGGATTTCGGTAACATAAGGTTTGTAGAGAGAAGTAATGTTTTTATTAAAGCAATAGATGGATTTGAAGAGGAAAAAAAATAGTAAATTGTGGACATATTTCCAGGTTTTGGCTGGGATAGAGTTAATTTTCTTGGTATTAACTGATACGGGGCTGTATTTTGGATTTGAGATGAGATGAGTTGATAAGACACAGATGTTTTAGTTGTTGCTGGGCAGAGCTTGTGCTGTGTCAGGACTTTTCACCTTCTCATACTGCCCTGCTGGTGGGAAGGCTGGGGGGCACAAGGAGCTGGGAGGGGATGCAGCCAGGACAGATGACCCAAACTGGCCAAAGGGATATTCCAGACCACACAGCATCATGCTGGACAATAAAACTGGGGGGAGTTGTCCAGGGGGTGGCAGCTGCTGCTCAGAGACTTGCTGGACATCAGTCAGTGAATGGTAACAATTGCAATGTGCATCACTTGTTTTGTATATTCTATTATTATTTTTGTTATCATTACTAATTAATATTATTATTATATTTTCTCTTCCTTTTATGTCCTGTTAAACTGTCTTTATCTTAACTATTATTTTTACCCTTTTTTTAGCAGGTCTGTAGTGTTCAGCTGCCTACCAGGTTAAACCACAACAACATAGAAGCCCAACTTAAAAGTCTTTCGGAGAACGGTTTTTGTGAGTAGAAACTTATCTATATTCCAGTTGTTATCTGGAGTCAGATAGGATTTGACATCTTTCCCCAACATTGCTTTTTCCTTTTTTTTAGAGGGAAAAGAACACAACTGAGGAGCTCAATGCAAAGGTTAAAAGATGTGCAATGCTGTTGGCTGCCAAGCTTGTCAATACCAGCTGCTGGGAAGATGCAAGTCTTTCATTGACAGGCTGATCTATTTTGGGTTGATTAACCTGTTTTCGTGGACTTACTCTACCAGAGAAGGTTATCTGCATCAAAATAAGTGTCCATTTGAAAATTTATACGAATTTTAGTCTGTTGATTGATTTCAGCAGTATCACAGTGGCATCCTCATGCTGACTAACTTTGGGTCTGTGGTCCTGTATTATTAAGTATTAAGGGGTGATGAGATAAATGCCTGTCATACTGTAAATATGTCATGTTGGAAGATAAGCAAGTAGAATTAATGGTATATAAAAATCAAAATACAGTATATAAAATATATAAATTATTATACAGTATATAAAAAAATCCACAGTATATGAATCTGCATCAAGTGCATATTTCTTGATAATAAGATTCTATTTTGGCTTCTTTCCTTATGTTTGAAATAATTACTATTATTATACTTGATTCTAAACCAAAATAATGGTCCCAGTTTGATAGTTTTACCTAAAGAGAGCACCAGCTTAATTGTTCAAGACATTCATGATAAGGCTGAAGGCTCTGACTTCTTAACATGCAGATCTGTGGAAACCAAGAAACAATATGTTCAAGATGCTTGCACATGCTTTAGGCTTTCAAATATTATATCATTTTTGAAATGAGAAGATGTGGAAGTGTCCAAGGCCAATTTGGATGGGGCTTGGAGAAACTTGGTTTAGTGGAAGGTGTGTCTGCCCATGGCAAGGGGTTGGAACTAAATGATCTTTAAATTCCCTTCCAACCCAAATCATTCTATGATTACAAACCTTTCAGAAGTTAAAAAGTCCATCTGTTTTTTTTCCACTTTCCCCCACAGCTTTCACTACAGAGATTGTTGAATAAATGATATCAGTGCAAAGGACTGATTTCACATGATCAGGGCCAGCCCTGCCATTCATTCCATTGACTCTGTTCCAGAGGTGGGAATATCTGGTGGAAATGGAGCAACAGGAAGGAAGAGATGACAAGATCTGGAACGCAACACAACACCCAGCTTGGTGCTCTGTGCAGCTTCCAGGGCTGCTGCAGCAAATCAGTCTTGGTGGCTGCAATTCCCTTGGGTTCCTGTGAGTTCCTGAATCATCCTGAGATATTTAATTAAGGAAAACAAAACAAGAGGTCAGGAACTAAGAGAAAACCAAAGTATTAGGAAAATGCTTTCAACCAAAGCTTAGTTTGTGGCTTGAACAGTAAAAATACAGCTAGAGTGGGTGCAATGGGCAAATCCCACAGAAACAGGCTCCATGAGAAGGGAAAAGCTGCTGCTTTAATGCAGATTGAGAAAGCTGTATTTAGAGGCTGGACCATCTGGAGTTTGTCTTCTCTTTGACTGCAGTGAATGCCAGGTGGGCTCCAATGTTTTTTGAGGAGGAGGCCAGAGGATGGTAACAAGGATTAGGATGTAGGGAACATTGCCACAGAAAAGGATGGAAATCACTGAGGATGTTTAGATGAAGAAAAGTGAGCAGCAAAGCAGGATACACCAATTTCTTTCAAAAAGCCAATAGAAGCAAAGAAAGAGATGTATCCCTCCTCTGTGTCTGCTGAGGACATGACATTTTGGCCTGAAATTGCAATAATAGTTGGTTGCTTTAGAGGTTTGGGTGTACTCTCTAATCCCTCTCTGAGTTAAGAGATATCCCCAGTGGTTTCCTGGGCTGACCTGGCCTTGGGCTGTATGGGGTGTCCTAAGAAGATCAGGTTGGTTCAGTTTGACTGATGGCTGTGCTTAGACTGGTAGTTTGGACTGATGATTTGGACTGATGGCTTCCTTTAATAATAATAACAACAATAATTATACTATGGCAAGAATATTTTCACAAAAACATCTGTAAAGTCTGTGATTGAGAAATCATCTCAAACTTGTTATGTTGTGTTATTACTTTAGACATTTGAAATAGCTTTTTAATCCTGTGATTAATGATGCATTGGAATAATTTTCATGGGGAAGGGATTGGAACTTTAGTATTTCTTTCTCTTTTCGAAACAATTTTTATTATAAAATGTTATAAATCTAATAAAATGTTATTTGACAAACATTTATTGAGAAGGTATTGGGTAGCACTGATCTTGCCTTGTAACAGAGGGATGGAGAGATGAGAGGTAGGATGAGAGGACTGCTCTTGATTGCTGGCATACCACTGATTTAAGAGGTGTGTGCCTGCCTGCATGTCAGGCAGTGCCAGTGAGGAAGGAGTGAGGAGGGAGATTTTAATTACTACCCATGCAACACTTCCTCTGACATTCATTATTGCCCCTGCCACAGGGATCAGCTTCATATATGTATCAGATGAAAGTACAAATAATGTTTTAGTGCTGGTCCAGACAGGGTAGATCCACCCCCAAACCTAGTAATTTGCAGGTTTGGAATTGCCTTTTTTTGCTGTCATCTCCGGGCATTCTATCTAGTTTTACTTTGCCTTCAGATTTCTATCCAGTGTCACTTGTTCAGATTTCAAAAACTGTCTGGACTCAATGCTGTGCCATGTGCTTTGAGATAACCCTGCTTGGGCAGGGAGATTGGACCAGATGACCCACTGTGGTCCCTTCCAACCTGACCCATTCTGTGATCCTGTGACATTCATCCCAGGAATCATCTCCCCAGGAACACCAGCTGCCATATGTATCACAACATGGTCAAAAGATTTTTGAATTTTGCTCACCAGTTAAGCCTGACTTGCAGTCCGGGTGTTCTTATTATGCCTCATTCCAGCTCCTCTTTCCATTTTTGTTTTGCAGAGTATGAGTTGGTCCATATGTCAACTGTGGTGAGTAACTGAGGACAGAGGGAAAGATGATGGAGCCGTTGTGACACCAATAAAGCCAACACAACATGAGTGCCAGAAGGGTCTTTGCAGGTGCACAGCAAAGATTTGTGTGACATTTGCTCTCCCTGAAACACCCTTATGTCCACACAGTGGGCATACCTCAGCCACATGAGAAAGGCCTTAAATGATGCTGGGATGTAACTGGATGAAGGTGACATTGATAATTTTGGGGATTGCTAATGTACCCTGTGACACCTTGGGCTGCCATAGGATGAGTTGGATCCAAACCCCATAAATCAGACAAAAGCCATGTAGATATGGCTCTTACATCCTGCAGGATGTGGGGACAACAAGTCCTTAAAATTGACCTTATGGGAATCCAGCCAAATGCAAATCATTTGCTTTAATTTATTTGTTTTTTCGTGCCTCAGGTCATAGGATTAGGGCAATGTTGCTTTTATTCTCTGTCATGCAAAACACAATCAAGATGAAAACCAACCTCGAATCAATCACTCTTCTGAGAAGTCTTTGAGAGACACATTTTCCATGATTGAGTCAAGGGTTACGGTGCTACAACGGAAAAGGAAGCCTCACTTTCAAAAGAATAGAGAAGTTTTTACAGCAGCCATATGAAGTTAAAAAAAATAGTGCTCCCAGCTGAAAAGCCTGGGAATAAATGAAACTAAAATAAACTTCTTCAGCTTCGTACACAGAGGAATCTTCTTCTCCTCTCTGTTGCTCTACTTTCATGTTGATGTAACTCCAAATAATTAATTTGTGTTACTTCTCTTTGTGCCAGATTTGGGGAGAAAAGATTCAGACCCAAGCATTGGTTTAACAATTGACTCATCTTTTCCATTATGAAGAGAAAAACAGTGAATAGAGTTTTTATGGCTAAATCCAGATTTTGAACTGCATAAAATTAAATATGTGTATATATATATATACACGCATTTATATTTATATACATATACACACATACATATGTGTATACACTTCTTTTCAATTTCACTAAAACACATTGGACCCTGTTTTTCTTTATTTTTGACAGACTCTTGAAATACACCACTTAAAGAGAATTTATGTTTGAAGCAGGTCTCAAATGTGAAATTTTGAAGGCTGTTTGACATCATGACGTGAAAATAAAACAGATGATTCAATCTCTAAAATTGACTGGATAATAGCACATTCTGGTAACCTATTAGTCATGTAAGTTTTTATATAAATGTGGATATTCTTTTTTTTTTCTTTTCTTTTTTTTTTTTTTAAAGGCAATAATTCAAGGAAAGTCTGGTTTTCAGTACATTTCTACAGAAATATGAGGATCAATTCAGACTTCAGCTGTTTGGACTTATAAATCAGTCCTGAAGCCCATGAACAGCCCATAATCTTAAAAAAGGAAGAAAGATGTTTCTGTGAATGAATGTTGCCAGCATTTATGTGTCCATAATCTTACTGGAATAAAATTGTTCAAGTGTTTACAGGATGGAGCTATTAATTAAATAAGAACCAATGTGGGGTAATGTATAACACACTATCTTGCTGTCTTTCAGTGTTCTGGCATTCTTGGAGCATCACTCTCTCTTTGCTAGTAAGCATTTTAAGAGAAGAAGTATATCACATATTTGTCCTTTGGAAAAAAATTACCAGCACTGAAGGCAATTATTACCCTAAAAGGCCAAAGGGTGTTTGGGTTGATTGGCTCCAATGACAGGAACAGGACTGGCAGTCATGGGTTTAACAGCCAGCAAAGGGGAATGAGGACAGAAATTGGGGACCGTATTTCATCAGCTGTGACCAAGACAATCTTTGATCAGGTATTGGGAAGAAATTCTTTGCTGTGAGGGTGGAGAGGCCCTGGCACAGGTTGCCCAGAGGAGCTGTGGCTGCCTCATCCCTGGGAGTGTCCAAGCCCAGGTTGGATGAGGCTTGGAGCAACCTGGGATAGTGGAAGGTGTCCCTGGCCATGGCAGGATGTGGAACAAGAGGAACTTTAAGCTCCCTTCCAACCCAACCCCTTCTATAGAGAACTGAAACAGTTTGGGTTGGTCCCACTCTGGGACACATAATGGAGGAGATGGTCTCTTGAGATCCTGTTTTACTGTGAATCTGTGACTTACACCACCTATGACTTTAGATTTATATTTTTTCTGTAAGTATTTGGGCACAGCAAAATAAGAGCAATTACTGTAAATGAGAAACACAGTGGATTTCAGTGAACAACATGAGGTTTCAACTCACTTCACACTTAATGGAAATTATGCATCCGAGTTACAGAACAAACAAGAAGACAGAAAACAAAAGGTGTCAGCAGACTCTCTGTGCATTTGAACACTGTAGTAAAAATGTTCTAATTACAATTAGCTTAACAAAATTTTGCTGTTAGCTTGTGAGCAGTTAATCCTTAGTTCAAAATCCCAAGACCAGTAATATGCTTTTCCAAAGTTAAATGGGTAAAAGGAGCACTGCATGAAAAATCTATTGCAGTGGGTAAATGACTCATTTGCTTTCTGAACTTTGTAAAGTTTCTCTCCTGACGATAAGAGAGAGTTTTTCCTTTTGATCTTGATATTATGAGTGATGTTCTGTTTCAGAAAGATGGGCATAAGAGAGGAAGCAGCAGCATTTGACAGACATTGTCACCAGCACTGAGGGCATACAATACTTAAGTTGTCATTGAAATAGATTGACCATGAAATGTCAGACACATGTTCACCTGGAGTCAAACTAATTCTTGCTGAACATGCCTGGAAAGCCAGAGTTCAAATTCTGGAAGTCAAGGCAAAAAGAAACAACCCAAGCAGTCCTTTTAGGACTTCCAGAAATACTCTGGAGCTGCTGATGGGGTTTCGTGCCCACATAGCAAGTGTGTAATAGGGAAAAACTTCAAAAAAGGCTGAGTGTCATCCTCTTAAAATTCTTTGCTGAGCACCCAAAAATGAAACTTCCCAAAATGCTGGAAGCTTATCAGATCTTGGACAATGTGCTGGAGAAGAATCCTTGTGAAGATTTACTCTGCTGGGGATTGTGGAACCAGAAGATGCCTGAAGGAATTAAATTCTTCTCAGCTTTGCAAACTTTCTAGATGTTTTCTGGCCTTGATTTATTGGCTGACAGGGCTGGCAGGCAGCTTAAACATTATTCCAGCAGCAATCTCATGTACATGTGTATTGAACACAGCAACAGAAGTCAGGTCATGAATCTCATTTCACAAAACACTAACGAGCCAATCAATACACCAAGTGAGTTTTACACACTTTTCCCAGAAATGGGAGCCTTTATCCTGGAATCAATATTCTTTGCATACTGTGATGAACACAGAGATACAGCCACATCACATTTACTAAAAATCACCAGGTATGAGCAAGACACCTCAGGTACCTCTAAATAAAGGGAACAAAGAGCCTTGGGTTTGGAAAGCTCTGGTTTGGCGAGCTCCCATGAACTGAAAAACATGGAAACACAAGCAATTAATCAGAAGCAGCTAATGTATGGTAACGGGATAGTGCACAGTAATTCTCATGTGTGAAAGTTCCACAATGAGAAATAATTGAAACTCCGACCCTGAAGAAAGTGGGGTCTTGGCAAACACCCCTTGGGAGTGATTAATGAACATTTAATGGTGTAAGGAGTAAACTAAAGTAATGGAAAGGAGTAATATACTGCCTGGAAGATGAACCCAGATATAAACATTGCATCTTTAGGGAGAGAGGAGAATCTGCTTTGTTTTTGTATCACCATATTCTGCATGTCACACAAATGAAAACATTTTTGACAGCAGCTGGCTGTAAAACACCTCATGCTTTTAGTGTTTTTCAGCTAACAGAGGCAGAGGAAGTGAACTAAGAAAGTGTGCTGCAGGGATGGAAGGAGTACTGTACTCCACATCAAGACATGTGAGAGTGATCCTTTAAACCAGATATTATCAAAAGAAGCTGAAAACACAGAAGACCTTATGACCGATCTAAGATTGAAGAGAAATTCTTGCTTTGTGAGGGTAGATCCCATGATAGAGTTCAGAGTGTGATGGTAATCAGGAACTGAAACATCAGAAAGTATTGGCAGATTAAGAATTAACCCCTGACAATGTGGTTAGGATGCATTAGGGAAAAACTGGGAGACAACTCCCTCAGAGCACAACCAGAACTGTGACACCCGAACCTGACATTATGAAATCCCACACAGATCTGAAGATGTAGTAAGGAGCTTCCAGTGCCATCAACACTAGTGAAAGTTTCCATCTCTGCCTGTAGTTTTGAGTTGTCTGTGGGGCCAGGTACTACCCAGAAACAATAAGTTTAAGTGTAGGACAGGGTTTATCTGGGTGGTTGTGTGATTTCAAGAGTATAACACATGCCTACACAAGTTCTATGGAACCATAATATTAGATTAGGTGAAAAGACCTGTGAAAAGTAAGCGTGTTGTTAAAGACCTTATCCAAATGTCTCCACAAACATGATCAGACAGCTGGAATAACCAACTGGAGTGTTAGTCTATAAGGAATCTAACCAATGTGGGATGTAAGACTTCACAAAACTTTTCAGAAATTGAGTAGATTAATTAGAGTCCCAGCATTACCTGTCCAGAGGTAATAGAGATAAAATGACCATAATTACTTCCAAAAAGGTTCATAAGAACAGGAGTTCAAGTCAAACCAGTAGTAGGTCAGAGTAAGACCTGCCATTCGTAGATTTTCTGTAGTTATGGCTTTATATTCGGTATCTCTTTATGGATTTTCCTTCTAACAGTTTATCTGGTTGCTTTTTGCATACCAGACACTTTTCAATATTCACCACATCCCATGAGGAGAATTACATGCACTAGCCCCCTGTAATACAAGAATTTGCCAGTATCAGCACCACTATGAGTTTAGTTATTGCACACGAGACCTGAAGGGCCGATGACTCCAGAGTCTCACTGAACTGCTTAACTAAACTTCAATACTTAATTAATATTTCTCATTATTTCAAGGTCTGCTTTCTGTTTTCTTGACTATTGGTACTCTTGTGACTCTTTGTTGGTATTATGGACATAGAGTTCTGGGAAAGGAATAGGTGCAGAACTGAGTTTCTAAGAGGTTTTGTTATGATCCTGATGGGTCCAGGGGTCCACTTGTAGACAGGTCCTGAGGTGGATTACTTAGCTCAGAGTGACTACTGAACAAGCTTCTCCCAAGGACCTCTCAGACCTGTCTTGTCCCTGATTCCTTGTCATTGTGACAGATGAGCTGTGTCTCTTTTGCACCGTAACATGGTTTCCAAAGTCCTGACCTTTGCCAAAGCATCCCAGTCTAACTTTGATTCTTTGAAGCATCCTCTCATCACACAGCTCACAGCGATGGTGCAGCAGCAAGGAGCAGGGCTCTGCACCACACAGAACAAAACCACAACCAACCCCAACCCTCCCTCCACCCAAGAAAGGAGGATCTGCTGCTGGGGGTGATGGGTGCTGCTCCCCTGTCTGCACTGTCTGAGTACTGAGGTTTGGGTGCAGAAGGGCTTCTACCTCCCAGCTGCCCCTCCAGCAGCAAAGAAAAGAAGCTCAAGTTGAGTTAAGAAGTGGACGGAGCCAGGGCAATCATAATTTCTGGGCTCAGTAGGTGAATTAAATGAAATAAAAATATGGGAGGGGGGTGAGAGAGGATTTCAGAGAAAGGTGTTGAAGGGTGTTCTATGGAAATCAACAAAGCAGCCCAGAGAAGGTCTCTTTAGATCAGGCTGAAATGTTTTGTTCCTCCCCAGGTTCAGCGGTTTCTTTTATTTCCCCTGTATTTAACCCTCTGTCTGTTAGTATTCACAGTTAACTCCACTTCTTAGAGGAAACATCTCAAAATCCCAACATTTCATTTTGGAGGAGCAGAAATGCAGCATCCTAACACTTCTACTCTTTTTTTTTTATTTTTTTGAAGGGTGAATTTCTCTGTTGAATTCTACCCAGGTTTCTGCGTATTTTTGGCCACCCCAAGTTTTCCTTTCATTATCTTCCTCACACACTCACTCATCAGCCAGAACCCATCTCCATGTCTTTTGCTAACCTACCCCACCAGTCTCAGTAATCACTTCTCATCCTACTAACCATTAAACTGAACTCAGTATTACCTGCCTCACAGGCTGCAAAGGTCTTGAGGAACCTGGTCCAGAGACCAAGAGACAATGTCCCTCCTGATCTCTCATTTCTACTCTTCAAGACCCCCTTAGGAACATGATTCCCAGAGGCAAGTGATTTATGTGACATCATTGTGCAAGGACCATGCAAGAGCTGGTGGCATGGTATGACCACAGTCGATTTGGCCATGAAGTCTCTGAATCACAGATTTTTCCACAGGGTTCAAATCCTCTGACTAGGCCTCCATGAGGGTGTTTCATCTTCAAGTTCCTCATAAACAAGTACCAAAATATTTGATTTTCCTTCTAGGAAAAGCAGAAGTTCATGAATCACAAAGGGCCTTGGTTATGAGAGCAGATCTGTTTCACCTTTCGCTCTGCTGCCTCAGAACAGCCCTTTGATGCCTATTTCCTGTGGCAAGTAAAAAACAAAAGAATAGATGTATGGGAACACACTTTTATTGTTTTTCTTTTACCCAGTGTTTGATGATTCAGTAGCACTGTCACACTGTGTTACCTTTCTCTGGGCTGAAGCATGAGGGAAAGATGGAAACCAGTAGATAGATCCCCACTGTGGATTCACTGGGGCTTGGGGCTGCTGCACCTGGGAAAACTGCAGAGTCCCATGGATCAAGGCCCCAAGACTTATTGGCAGACCAATCCACAAACTAACTGCTCCTGAGGTTTCTCCTTTAGTTGATTTTCCTGTTGCTCGAGTATCTCTGAGGGTGAATGAGTCAGGGGAGGTGAGGGAAGAGTGAGAAACTCTCCAGCCTGTGCCTCCCTGCTGAGCCCAGAGGAAAGAGATATTGTCTCTGTGGTTAGAAACCAGACATGTGTCAAACGTTTGCATTCGAGTCTTCTGTAGAAAAACTTGTCACACGAGCTGTATCGTAGCTTGTGGCAAAGCTTTATCTGCTGGGCCCACCGAGGGTTGGTTTGAGGTGGAAAAATGTAACACCTAAATGCATCTATTTGCCTCTGCGGAAGGACACTTGCAAACTTTTCCATCTTGGGGTCTCCTCCCTGATGTGTGGCCAACAGCTCTGGAGGAGCAAGATAGAGAACAGGAGCAAAGGAGCTCCCTGAAACTCAGACTTTCTGTCTATGCTTTTAAGAAAAATGAGGGTTTGGTCTTTGTTTCTTTTTTTTTTTCTTTTTCAAATGTGTGAAATTAAAGTCCTCCATGAACCATAACAGTGTGATGAGTAAGCATTGTCTGGTATACAATCACTTTACATCATGGGGAAGAGGCACAGGGGCACATGTTTTCTCTAATTACTTTGGCATGTAGACTAAAAGAACATTCTTCCAACCATGGTCCCTGACCACCAGGTCTGTGTAGACGTGTTCACCATCCCAAATATCCCTTCTCCATGCTATGAGGAGTTGATCTGACTTTGTGTTGGTGTAGACACCAGACAGGCAATGCCAATAGGTTTGGTGACAGAGAAAGTGCCCTGACTTATTTAGCTCACTACTACAGGTACAGGATTGTGGGTTCAGTTCAGTTTTGGGCCCCTCACTACAAGAAAGACATTGAGGTGCTGGGGTGAATCCAGAGAAACACAATGGAGCTGAGGAAGGGTCTGGAGCACAAGTCTGATGAGGAGTGGCTGAGGGAGCTGGGGAGGCTCAGTCTGGAGAAAAGGAGGCTCAGGGGGGACCTTCTCACTCTGCACAACCCCCTGACAGGAGAATGGAGCCAGGTGGGAGTTGGGCTCTGCTCCCAGGGAACAACGGATAGGATGAGAGGAAAAGGCCTCAAGTTGTGCCAGGAGCGATTTAGACTGGATATTAGGAAAACTTTTTTAATTGAAAATGAGGCCAAGTGCTGGAATAGGCTGCCCAGGGAAACAATGGAATTATCATTCCTGGAGGGATTTGAAAGCCATGGTTAGTGGTGGACGTGATGGTGATGGATTACCATTTGGACTCAATGATCTTACAGGGCTTTTCCAACCTCAATGACCCTTTGACTCTATGTCGTCTCAGCTTTCTAGGATCTCTTTTAGGTCATTCCCTGCACTTGGTTCCCTTGTTGGAACTCTACATGACTCAAGCAGAAAGGACAATTCCTGTCCTCTAAATATTCTTTAGACAGCAAATGGTGATAATTGGTTGAGATCACTGATAGGAAGACAAATTTTGCTCTGAAATATGTCAATGAAAATAAAATTGTCGTTTTTTAAAAAAAGATTATTTCCACCCAACTTACTGCTGGGTGTCTGAAAGAAAAGCTGCAGCAGCAGCTTCAAACACAGTGTTTGAAGTGGACAAGGATCATCCAGTTTTGCCTCAGCAGATGGTTCCTGTGCAGGAAGCTGCCACAATTTTTGTTCTGCAGCTGAACAGATCATGAAAACCCTCAGTGCTGCCACCCCCTTCATCCACATCAGTGAGTAAAGGAACCATTTTCTTCAGCCCTTTGGGGGCCTGAAAATCTGGCAAGGACCATTTTGTAAGTCCCTGTTGCATTTCCCTGTTTCTGATGCAGTCTGTTTGGACACTGTGAAGCCAAAGACAAATGCACCTGAGCTGGAAGTGTTTGTCATGCTGGAGATTGGCATTGGCAGTGCAGGACACCAAAGCAGCAAATCCATTCTGTCCATTTGTGCACGAAACATCAACTTTTTAGTGGCTGGACAGTTATTGACCTTGTAAGTCACTGAGTCACTTTGCAAGCTCTTGTGTTTTCTTTTGGTGGAAATGACACCAGACCTCTAAACCACTTGTAGCTTTGTATCATCTTTTTACCAAGCTGTGGTAGTCACAATGTCATGGTGCATGTTGGGCTGCAAGGCTGGGCACTGGTGGTTGGAGAATATTAGTACTGTTTCTTTCATTTTTCTTCTGTCAGTGAGCTAATCCAAATTGTTCTTTGGTAGCAGCTGCTCAAATAGAAAATTTTATATGTCATTGAATGACCACAACAGCTCAGACCATAGGACCAGACCTGGCAATTTCTTCCCACATGTCAGTGATTTTAGGGAAGGAGGAAAGTCACCATCTAGAGATTTCCAGTCCCATGCCAGACTGGGTGTGTGCAGCACACAGCATGGCCCAGCACAGCACTGCTGATGTGGGGTGCAAATAGTGCTTCTCCCACACAGCATCCCACATCCAACTCAGGTCAACTCTTTCAGTGGCTCCTTGAGAAGCCTGGGATGATAATTCTGGTTCTCTCTGAGATTTTCTTCTGAGCTTTACCAGACAGGAATAACCAAAATGCAAATAGGAATATGAAACACCTCGAACTTTGGACAACAGACTAGAACAACACAAATCCTGTGGTGGACTTGTCATCTTAGTGACAAATATAGTCAAAAACAGATAAAGGAATATTATACAAGTTTTAAGTGACTGGTGGTGTGGTCAGAGTGTAGCAGGTTAATTATTGTCAAGATAATGTAGGTGAAATCAACATTTCTCAAATATATGAATCTCTTCAAGAACATTCATAAGAGAAAATAATGTAGGAACACAGTGTGCTTTGCTTACAGATATTCCAGATGTGGATCCATTGGAGCTCATAGCCCCAGCTCAAAGAGTTAGACACTTACTGAACCCAATGAAACTTAAGCATCCTGTGAAAGGACACTGAGATTGCTTAAACAGGAAAATTTCTTTTTCCTACAAATAAAATTTTACAGGAAAACTACTAATTGTCAAATGTTAATCCTATGGTTACACAGATGTCTGAAGAACTCCTGCCAATTCATGTGTGTAGGTTAAATGGTTGTGTTGGACCTGTCCACAAGGCTAAATTATAAACAAAAATGTGATCAGGCATGGGATCTCGTTTTCCATCTGATCAGCAATCAAAAGAGAGGAATATGTGCAAAAGAAACACAAAATCTGATCAATCCACTGTCAAGCTGAGGAGAGACAATTAGATGTTTGTGGAAATAAATTAACATGTGTTATGTGTGAAGGGTACAGTCATTCTTTAAAATACACAGTGACAAAAACCTAATCAAATGACATTTTTAATGACTTGAGCCCAAAGGGAGCTGTTAAAATAATTATACAACATGCAGAGGGTTGTAATAGCAGGGCCTCACTTGCTAAAAGATGAAAGGATCATGGCAAATATAAGCATTTATATTCTAAGAGATTCCAGGGGTGCACAAATTAAAGGTGCATCAGGAATCAATTTACCTTAAGTAGTTTTGGCCCCAAGGGCTGCACAGTTGGGCTGATATTGGAGTGGAACATGGATTGACTGGTGCAAGTGTGTGAACAGGGAAAGCAGATCCAGCCTCAGCCCAAAAGTCCTTGTAGAAGGTGATGCTTCTGTAAAAGGGGTGGCTGGTGGTCTGAGCCAGCATCTCTGGCTGTTAGGGTAAAAGATTCCAGTTTCTTAGAATATTATTCAGGTAATGACACCATGAAATCTCCTTTTATCCTCACACAAATCACCTTTGTCTTGCCTGGGGTGATACTCACAATGTGATGTTTCCAAACAAAAGGAGGCTGAAAGTGCTTAGTGGAGTGTGGAGCTAAATTGAGCACTAGCAGGGAGTTTTTGTCTTAATACTTATTTCTTAAGACAACTTTCTTGATTTTTCTTTATCATTTTCTCCATCTATTCAACTCTTCTTGTGTGAACTCACTGCTGAAGCAAAAAATAGGTGTTATATCAGGACAACATAGGTAAATTCCTTGATGCACAGCCATGTTTTCTTACATAAATGGAAGCAAAAGGAGATAGCATGAACTAAGGATCCTTGCACTTCAGGCAAGGCCTGTGACAAATTTAAGGATGTTGTGCCACTTATATTGCCATACATCTAATTACAATATGAACACTCTCATGGAATATTGGTAATTATCTTATAAAATGAGAACTTCATAGGGAAAGCTATGTCACATATCTGATGTGCTGCATTTCACAGGTCAAAAAATTCTACTGTAAAAATCTGAAGTTGCCTCCTCTTCAGACTGAGAAGAGGTCTTAGGTGCTCTCAGATTTTCTTAAAAACTTGCCAGCTTTATTTTTCATTGACTGAATACCAGTAATATGTTTGGCTTGCTTTCACTTACAAGACTGATTTTCCTGAGAGCCAAGAGGAACACTTTATCCCAAAGCTTTTTATCCTTTAGGCTACCACCTTCCTGTCAATCTGGATAGATGATCCTTCCTAACAGCTGGGGCTTCCAGAGTTATTCCTAGATTTCTAAGAAGAAATTAAATAGCTGCTGAGCCAACAGATAATGAAAACAAGTTTGAGATGTGGACTTGTATCTTCAGCAAAATGGAAAAGGACAATTTCAAATGTGAACATCAGTAATGCTGGATGCAAAACCATATGTTGGCTCTGATTGCCTAAGATGTACTCTTATCCTATTATCCACCATAGTAAATTTGTGGCAGTTTAGCCCAATTCTCTGACTAATGGATCTGGTTTTTCCTGCATAGCTCACAATTGTTGAGAAACCTTTGTACTGAGAGGGTCTGACTCACTCCTAACTAGTACTGGGTCAGAACTAGACTGGAGTATTTATGACAGTGGACAAGAGCCAGTGGCTCAAGCCTGGCTCAGGGAGGGATTGATGTCAACTCCTGCTTGGACCAGTTCTGGATTGTACATCCTACCATAAAAAAAAACCCAAACAAAACAAGTCATGAAAATACCATTAAAATCTCTGTGTTCATTTTGTCTCAGTGGTTTCCTTTAATATTTCTTTCTCTGAGCACTATTAATTCTGTTAATTCCCAGCTGTTGCTTTTTAAGGAGCATGCCTGATGATCAAAAACCAAATGTTTATACACTCTTGGCCACAGTACATAGATATTAAAGGATAGTTCCCTTAATGCTCTGCACCATGACTTTACTGCCACCTGACATATGGTGTAATTTATCCCTGTTGACAAAAGGACCTGAAATTAGCACATTCATTTTATAGCCTAATCCTGTACTTCAGATTGGTATGTAAACAGTGACACGTGAGAATTTTACTGCACAACATAAAACATACACCAGCACTGAGGGAATGTGTCTGTGAATTGTAGGGAAAGGTTGGGGTTTTTTGCTTCAGGGAATCCTATTTTCTTCACATGGAAATCTTGATGAAATAAGATCAAACCACCTGCACTGGCAAAGCAAATGAATGCAATACATAGAGAGCAAAAGGAAATAATGCATCTCTTTGTGGTACCCTGAGAGATGCAGATGTTAAAATTTAGAGTGTAAGTGCCAACCTATGAGTTTGATGGATGCTCAGCCTTCACTACAACTCAGGGATATTTAGCACAGTCAATCAGCAGAGCCTAAAGAGTTGCTTAACATCAGCTTAAAGAAGATGTTAATGGCCACACATGATCTGTGACATTTTAGACACATGCCAGCTATTGCTCTGCATGGGAACAGGTCTCTTGTAGGTCCTATATTATATTTACTACCTCTTTGCTGACATCTTGGAAAACATAGGGCAGCTCGAGTGCAGGATGTTCTTGGTCTTCCTCTTCTTTATACGTTTTCTGTTGGACATTGCTGGAGGCAGAACCTGGCTAAGCAGACCTTTGCTCTGACCTCATTCAGCTTCATGCTGCTTCATCATATACAGTCTGTACCCACCACACAGGTGAGCTCTGTGCACTCTGAAGGAGCCCTCTTGAAGAAGTTTTGTCCACCAGATGCTTTACCTTGACCTGAACCAGAGGCAAAACCCCAAACTACTTCAGGAAACCTGACGCTTTGTGTAGTCTGGGCGAGATGTTTGTTTACAAAGTGCTCATATGTGTTATTAGCCTTAAGCACACAGGGCCTGTAAGAGGAGAATTCGTGAGAGTCCAACAAGGATTTAAGGATGAGCATGTTTGAAAAACAAAGCCCTGATTTTCCTGCTTATTTTACATCCTCTTTAGAAAGAGAAGGAAACACTTCTGCAACTGCTGTCTACAAAGCACTACAGTGAGACTGGGAGTCCAAATGTCCACAGTGTGCACAAGAGAACCCCTGGTTAAAGGGTCCCCATAGTGGGGTTTATCAGGGTCCCCCATTCACCAGCTCTGTCTATCTTTGTGTCTCTGGGCTCTTCCACACAATGAAGCCAGTGACATCTAGTGTCACCCTCCTTCAGCACAAAGGAGCTGGACCTTCATGGACATTGAAAGGGACAAGAACAATTTTGTGTCTGTATGAGAATATCAGTGTTGGGGTTTCCTGCTCAGCCATGAGCGAGCACAGCAGAGCCAGGTTTTTTTGTTGAACTAATTTCCAGCCCTATGATCTGGATCAGGTGTGGAGCATGATAAATGGAGAGGTTCACAGCTCTGGCGTCATCCTCACTGCTCTCCTCTGTGACCTTCTGGCACAAAGTCTCCTCCTGAGCCATCTGTCTCTGACCAGAAGCTCTGGATCTTTGTGGTTGTGCCAAGGGAGAGAGGTCAGGGCACTGTGGGCATTAGAAACCTTTAAGATATCACCTGCTCAGCTTCTGTCTGGCACCATCTTCATTCCACTGCCACAAGAACTTTAAACCTGAGGGTCAAAACCCTCCTGGAACCTTGACAAATTCAGCACTCAAAGTGAAATCACACATGATCGGCTTCTTTATCAAGTTTAGCAGAGGATTGTCCTGCCTATGTGGTGGAAGCTGGCTGCTTTTGGAAGCAAAGAAACAAGAGCAGGACCCCAACCTTGATGAGCTGGGGGTTTTTTTCAGCATAAAACTGGTTAGTTTTCAGCATAAAAAACAGCACAGAAAAAAATTAGTTGTTTCTGGCTTGTGATTCCTTCCTTTCCTGTTCCCAGCCTCTTCTCTCAACAAACTGTTTAAATGTTTCCCATGTACAAGGAAAGCTTGGGTTGCAGAAATATTCCGGAGGAGGCAGCCAAGGGAAGTGTTGAAGCTCTAAGGAGCATAATTTTATGGTCCAGCAGGTCAGCAGTATCTCTCACAGAGAAACAAACCGGAGGGATTCAACTCCTCTGATCTATCTCTGACTGAAATGTGGTTGAGAGCACATCCACTGCCAGAGCACACATCTGCTGCCAGCCCTCCCTGATAACATCTGAGCCCACCTGCCAGGTGGAATGAAGCTTAACAGCAGGACAGCAGCCTCAGAGGTGCTACCAACCAGCCCTGCAAGTGTTCAGAGCTGGATGAAAGAAAACTCAAGCCCTTTGGAATTTCTGTTGTGATTACATCCCCATTCCATCATACTCACTCTCCACAATCCATAAGTAAATAGCTGGTGGACATGAAGAGAGCTGAGATATTTCAGGGAGAGAACATTGTGATGCAGGAAGAAAATGAAGGTACCATAGGGTAGGCAAGAAAATTTTGTCAAATGAGGCTTATAGAGGATTGGACAGAAAGCTGGGCTGAGTGTGGAAGAGGAGAATGTGAGGCCAATGACACAAAACTGCGAGAAATCAAACTTCCTTATTCAGAATAGTTGCCTCTGAACAGATCCTGATTGCTACTCTATTTATGTCATGTTTGCCCAGTAGTTCAGGAACAAACCAGAAACCATGGGACAGTTTTTCTCATGTTATTTTCCCTCAGTTATTCACACAACATGACTTACCATGTTCACTCCCTGCCTTGTGAAGTGCTTTCCCTTGGTTTTCTCTCCACGGTATCAGTGTTCCCACTCCTCTGTTCAGAGGAGCCCAGCACCTCTGCACACAGCTGTAAATACCTGCCCAGCAGAATCTGCCTGTATTGGACTTAAAATACAAGTGAAACCTGAAGTCTCCAATTGTTTTTATGTGCAGTAGTGCTCCAATTGTAATTCTACTTTGAGGCAACCTGTCCTGAAGGAAAACTGTTCTGTGGCTGGTGTGCAGACTTGTGTGAGGGAAGAATTAAAGCATTGCTTTTCTTCTCCCATGTACACAGTAATGTCCATGGGGAGTTTTGCATGGAAAATAGCAGAAAGTGAATTCTAGGGAATAAAATGCTGTATTGAATGGGCCAGCACATGCCATGAAAAACAGAGTTTCAATCAAGACATTAGATGTGGTGATAGGACTTGAGCCCTCTTCTCCATTTGTCAGCCAGTTTGGGGAAATTCTGAACGAGAATGGGGGGAGTTGCATGAAGAATTTGTTAAATGGCTCAAAACTGTTGACATGGTCACAGAAATAAGAAAATTGGTTGGATTTCAGAAGAATTAAATTCTATTTATTTATCTCCTGCCTACCAAAGAAAGAAACATTTCAGTTCTGTCTCCCTCTTGCTCATTCACGAGTCACTTTTTGCTGGAGGGACCTTCATGTTATTTTTGGTTGTAGTTTAGTACCCATCACATAAAGGACCTCAATCTTTCTCTTTAAAAACGTAGTTTCACCAAGATAAGGACACTCTTTGATTCTCAGACTGATGTGGGGTTTCTCAACATGACAGGCAGGATTTTACCAGCTTGGGAGTGATGGAGCAAGGAAGGTCAAGTTGTTCTACTCACGGAAGCAGAAGGAGGAGGCAAAGGCAGTAATACAGACCCAGGATGAGTCCTAAAGAAATGTGTGGCTTCTCTGCCTGTCCCTGTGTGTTGGGCACAATATTTGCTGCTCAGGGTGGCCACTCTTCATCAATGGTCACCAGCCCAGAGATTTTTATTGTGCCTTCAGCAGTCACTGCTTTCCTGCCTGCTTTGTTCTATGTCCCAAACAAGTCCTCTTGGCACTTTTGGTTTCCTTTATTTCTGGTAGGGCTGGAAATAGGTGTATGTGACTCTACCACATCCACTGGGAATATCCTGTGGGAGTAGGCTATAACTGAAGCAGTTCAGATACTCAAATGATGGTCCAGTCATATGAAAACAATTCTGCACATATGTTTTCTCAGGGTAACTCCTTCCTCTTCTATCACTCCTTTGGTTTGAATAAAAAAATCTTGCTGAACAGGCACACTAGGGGGTTGATATATTCCACAACCAATGGAAAGCAGTGCCAGCATCTTCTCAACAAATGCGTTTTCCTGCACACGCAGCTCTTTCCTCTAACAACCAGTTGCAAATAGGTTTTATTGCTCAATAGCTGGCTCAAGTAGACATTTAACAGGCTTTAATTCTTCATCAAGCTTCAGATTTTCCACCCAGGAAATCTTCCTCCTTTTCACCCCCTCTCTTTTCTTTTCCTTTGTTAAAAGCAGGACATGACAGCCTGCAGGGTGATGCCTATTGTTATAAGTTGAAAGATCTAGCACACTCCAGAGTCTGAGAGCATGAATGAATTATTAACATCCTTTCCCACTGCTCTGGGTAATGTATGCAACACTTGAAAAGCCTTTTCTTTCAGCTTAAAGCAGCACAGACATTAGCAGCCATTCAAAACAGCCTGGCAGATGCTGTGTTAATATTGCTTAACCAGGGCTTGACAGGCACGAACTTTGGATCCTTCCAGTTGAACAGGAGAAGGGCCATAGACCAGGAATAGAAGCAGCAGCATTTCAGCAGTAACTAAACAGCTTGTCCCAACAGCTGTGGTGATTTGTGTGACAGGAGGAAGGTTTACACAATCCAGTTTTCGACCAGAGAGGCACAGCTATTGCTATCTAGCTCTTCCCAGATAACCAGGACAGGTAACTCCACAGTCACCTGTAGATCACCCTGTGGCCAAAGGGCTGCTAATTCAATGAACCACAGAATCATAGAATGGTTTGGGTTGGAAAGAACCTTAAAAATCATCTTGTTCCACCTCACTGCCATGGGCAGGGACATCTTCCACTATGCCAGGTTGCTCAGAGCCCCATCCAACCTGGCCTTGAACACTTCTGGGGATGGATCAGTCACAACTTCTCTGGGCAACCTGTGCCAGGGCCTCATTACACTCAGAGTAAAGGATTTCTTCCTGATACCTAATCTAAATCTATCCTTCTTGAATTTAAAACCATTCCCCCTTGTCCTATCACTACACGCTTCTTTGGAAGCTCTCTTGTAAGGAGAAGAAGGATTTTCCAGGGACAGACACAAGTGCTAAACAGTCCCTAGCAAAAAAAAAAGAGAAATGTCCCACAAAATTTTGCTGATGCATTTCTTTTTTATAGTCATGAATGGCAAATCCATCTGGATGGCTTACACTTCACACAGTGGTAATTGGAATTCTCCCTCTGATTGAGATTGAGTTCAATTTTTGCTGTTCCCACCACTCTAAATGTTCTTAATGTTTCCTGCTTAGGCTGACACTGCTTTTAAGAGGGGTGGGTGCTGAAGTTGTTTTTCACCCAGCATTTCATATCCATGGGAAAACTCCTCTTTGTGAGGCAATGAAGAGCCCTCAGAAGGCAAAGAAAAGGTGACAGAGTGAAGTGGCCTGCCCAGGATCACCCAGAAAGGGAATAGTAGGGCCAAGCTCACCTCTAAATGTCTGTATGTGCACTAAGGCTATGGAAGGACCACCACAGGAGTGATGCCCTTGTCCACATCCCAATTTTCCCTAGTTTTCATGCCTTTTGTGCAGTGATGACAAACGAGACATACAGTGAGACCACGGAGTTGGGAACACAGACCAAGGGCTGTGATATAGCAGTTTCTGAAGGTCTGTGACCCTATGGCCAAGATAGCAGCTCAAACATCCCTATCTTTGCCCCGTCTCCTTTCCATCTGCTACATGCTTCCAAAAAGGTCTCTTACAACCTGAAAACCTGTAGACAACTCCAAGTTCGAAGTGAAATGAGCCTTTGAAGGACACAAAGCCTCTCAGTGGGCATTATCCTGCTGACTTCCATGCAAAAAGACTACTTGTGTGTTTGTGGTATCACCAGTTTTGTTCGTGCTACAAACAAAAGCTCCCCCAGAACAACACTACCAGCTGTTTTATCTTGTAGGGAAGGCAGTCCATCAGCTGGCAGTTGCTGCTGAAATTTTTCCAAGAGATGCTGCTCACAGAGCTGCTTTACAGCCAGTGCTGAGCTGTGTTAGGAGTCCACACACTCCTGCATACCACAACCATTAAAGTTTTGCTCAGTCTACTCTGATGAGGTGAAGGAAGATGATTTTTACATGACAGTGTTGCACAACGTAGAAATAAGGTCTGATTCGAGGACACTGGGACATCTAACTTGAGGTTTGTGTTGCAGTGGACTGTGACAAACATCCTCCAGTTTCTTCACCTGTAAGTGTGAGACCCTTTGACATCCAGAGGTGGATGAAGGAAGCAATGGTGGGTCTCTAAGGCTGCTGGACATGGTACATGGCAGAGCTTCCCACATAGATTTACAGAATGGTTTAGATTGGAAAGGATCTTAAAGATCAGCTGGTTCCAACCCCTCTGCCATGGGCAGGGATACCTTCCACTAGACCAGGTTCCTCCAAGCCCCATCCAGTCTGGCCTTGACTTCCAGATCACAGGGCATGGAGCAGTGGCAGAAGGCAGAAGCTCGACCTCCTTCTTGGTGCCTCTGTGTCTCGTGGAGTGACAAAGTGAGGAGAGAAGCTGTGGACAGGAGGGCACTGGGGCTCAGGAGGGTGTAGGTGAGTTGACAACCCCCTGAAAGAGCCTCTGAAAACTAAACTTGGTCTTTCAGAGCTAAAGCTGCCTCGGGAAGGATGTGTCAGTTTTTCTGGGACCTTGATTTGACAAGAGCCAGTATCCCTGTGATTATGTGTTGAACACAGACTTTGCAGGGGACTTTAAATCAGTACTTGGGATTTGTTTTTTGGACTCTGGTTGGACAGCTCTACCAAAACCCCTAAAGCCCCTTTCATGGGACAGAGGTTTTCTCAGGTAGAGATAACCCCTGTGCCACTCTGAACCCAATGCACTGTCCCTTTTTCTTCTGGGGACATGTTAAGGACCAAGTGATGGAGCCAGTCTGAGGATCTGGCCTGCTGTTTCCCTCCATTTAAGTGTGGAGGACACACTTAAGGCTTTTCACAGTTCATCCACACCCTCAGCATGGATATTGAGATCACAGAATGGCCTGAGTGAAATCTTGGAGAAGGAGATGGATTGGCACTGCCATGCCTTCCCTTGGCCCCTCCATTCACCCCTCTCCTCCCTGTCACCCTTGGTTTCTCTTCTGCAGAGGTGCCAGTAGGATGTGACAAGACTGTAAAGAGTCTTGGCACAGGACTCCTGATTTCTTTTTTCATTTCCTCTGCAAGGACATGCAGCCAAGAAAGTGTCAACTCCATAATTCTGCCCCAGCAGAGCCCTGCAAACTCCCTCAGCCAAAGCAGCTGAATAGGAAATGTGATGGAGCTGGAAACTTGTCCTTGTCAGCTGGGTTCTCCATCCAACAACTCATAAAAAACCCAATGTGAAAGCAGCCAGAACCATTATAGCTTAGTCCTATCTGAGAAATGGCATTCATTTCCCCACTGTTTATTCAACTTTACACAACAGTTGTGTAATGTTGTGCTGTTCTGTCCTGATCTTATTCCAGAGAGGCTTTTTGGCTAAGGAAGTTCATGGGTCAGGTCTTGGTGTTTTGTAGAATTCTGCCACACAAATGATGATTTTATAAAAGGAATCCTTCTAACCCAGAACTTTTGAGACCTGCAAACTAAAATAAAAATACAGGTTTATTTTTATTTTAGTTATATTTGTGCTGAAGCACTTGCATTGACCTCAATCATGCAGGTACAAGCAGGAAAACATATGTCCCAGGTATAGTGTTTTTTTGGGTTTTTTTACCAGTCATCATTTGTAAGGTCATTTTGTGACCATTGAACCCTTGGACTGGGCTGTTCTTTTTTTCTGATTACACCTGTATGACTTGATTTCCTATTGAAATCACTCAACTGAAGCCAAGGAGGGTGGAATAGCTGGGAAAAGGATTTGTTCTCATGATCCTCAAACAGGACCTTTAGAATTACCTCTTCAAAACCTTCCATAGCTGAAACCCTGCAGAAGGGAAGATGTCTTGAATAAAATAAATTCCCTTTATGTTTGGTAAACAATAGGGAGCAAAGAGGTTGGTTTTGCATACTGTAATGCAGCTTCTTTTGTATATGTGTGTTTATCCTCATATTCCAGTTTTGTCAGAATATAAGCAAGGAAAATTTAGACCTAAAATATATGTTTGCAATGAGTTACAAGTACATCAGTACAGAAATATTCACTTATCACCTGGAAAGGTTGCAGCAACTTTATTCTGCTGTGCTCCAATAACCTCTTGCTTGGTTTGTTTTTTGTATAGCAAGACATTTATATTTAACAACAAACACAAGAAGCACAGCTGTAGGTTTGATAAAAGCAACTTGCACAACCACTGAGAATGACATTTAAATGTAATAGCTTCTCTGCTGAAGAAATGATAGAATCATAGAATGATTTAAATTTGAAGGGACCTTAAAGCTCATCTTGTCCCGCCCCCCTGCCATGGGAAGGGACATCTCCCACTATCCCAGGTTTCTCCAATTCCCATCCAGCCTGGCCTTGGACACTTCCAGGATGGGGCATTCACAGCTTCTCTGGGCAACTTGTGCCAGGGCCTCCCATCCTCTCAGTAAAGAAGTTCTTCCTAACTTCTAATCTAGATCTCTCCTCTTTTAGTGTAAAATCATTCCCGCTTGTCCTATAACTATCTTTCCATGTAAAAAATTACTCTCCCTCTTATTTATAAACCCCCTTTAAGTACTGAAAAGATGCAGAAAATGAATGCATGTCACAGATTTAATAAGATTTATAAGGTGTAAATCAGGTCAGGTTTGGCATTTTCCCTGTCACAGTGTTTTTGCACATCATGTTATTGTCTTACTCCCAGCCAATGCTGAGAATAATATACCAAAGGATCACCACCAAAACACCAACCTTACACCTTGATCTGTGCTTAGGTTACTTCATGCATTAGTTGTCACAGTCAGAAATGAACACACGAAACATTCAGTTTTCATTTAATTGCGTTGCAAATAAATAATCATTGACAAATCTCAGGGAACAGGGTTGAGGGGCTGTGACACTGCAAACTGTCAGCTTCCCCAGGGAAGGCTGAATTCAATTTAAGCAGTTCCTGAAAATATGAACTTAAGGTATTTTTAAAAAACAACTCCAGTGGTGGAGAGCCCAAGACTGCCTTGGGCAGGTGATTTCTGTCCTTTATCAGTCTCCTGGTGGAAATTGCTACCTGTTCCTGTTATGTGCAGGGAGTAAAGCCACGATACAGCACTGCCTGGGCAACTCAGAGGCTGCCAGAGCCGGCTCCAAACCCATCTGTCTTGTGGCTGCTCTCGCAGAGCACGATCAAAACCAGCCTTCCTTCCATTCACAGCCCTTTTCCCCACTGCACACATGGAGCAACAAATGGTATCTAAATATACGACAAGCGACGGATACAACAAGCAGATGGTGAGAGAACAAGGGCTCGGATCCATTAGCAGAAATCTGGATCAACTCGTGGATGAGTCACCGGCTCAAATCCGGGGTAAATACACAACAGACACTCCACATCAGCCATTCCCCCAGGAGCTGGACGTCTTGAGAGGCGAATCCAGGGCTCTCTTCCTTGCATGTGTCTTTTTGCAGATGTACACAGGAGGGCAGCAGACATTTACTCAGCGTTTGGCAGCTCATCCCTTCCCAAACCGGGCCACAAATAGTTGCTGCTGGGATAGTATAAACTGCCCGTCAGCACGTGGATGGATGGCTGCGAAACAGCCCCATAAAAATCCCCAAAGTGACTGTAATTAGACAGAGTGCACATTTCACTGTTATGACTAAGGCAAGGGTTGTCTTGGACTTTTTCCTGCTGTTGGGCTAAATTGACCCCCCACCAAATTATTTCTGCATATTCTTCTCTCCAGTTCAGTTTTATAGGGTGTTTGCTATCCCTTGTGTACGTTTTCGCAGTGGTTTTCATCCTGCAGGGAAAACACACCTTTATTTTCCCATCAAGATACTGACACAGGCAACTCAAACATCTCTCTCCCCCTGTTTCCTGATCGATGACATATGGGGGATGGAGGAAGAGGAGACTGTGTTGGAAATATCCTCTAATTCCAGCTAATGAAGCTTCTCCATGAATATGAAAATAATTTCTTAGTTTTGGAAAATAAAGGCCTGCAAGAGAGTGTTTCTAAGCAATGTTTCTATTTTTTTGTAAGTGGGTATAATCAAAGCAATTGTCTTTAGCTTGCAAAAATACCCACTGCCACCTCCCTGCTCCCAGCCCTGCTCCATTCATTCCATTGGCTTGTTGGTAATTTGATAATTTTGTCCGTGATCCAGCACAAGCAATTCTGCACATTTGTGTTGATGCTGACTCAGATTAAAGACTTTTGGGCAGAGCAGCATATTTTGTTCATGAATTTGCTGTGGCTGGTCCTAATTAAAGTATTAATTGCCATGTGGTTGGGGCCTCTTCATCTGCCTAAAAGGAGTTGAGGATGGGTGTCCAAGATGAGATGAGCTACCCTCCACAGTCTCACTGACTACAAGAGGTGTCAGCAGTGGCTGCCCAATCTCAAACATCCCATTTCATAGAATCATAGAATTATTAAGGTTGGAAAAGACCTCTAAAATCATTGAGTTCAGCCATTAACCCAGTACTGCCAAGCCCACCACTAAACCATGTCTCTAAGCACCACATTTACTTTTGAACATTTCCACCATTTCCCTGAGCAGCTTGTCCAATGTTTGACAACCCTTTCTGTGAGGAAATTTTTCCTAATATCCATTCTAAGCCTCCCCCAAAACAACTTGAGGCCATTTCTTTTTGTCCTATCACTTGTTACCTGGGAAAAGAGTCCGAATCCCACCTGGCTCTTTCAGGTAAAGAGTGAGAAGGTCTCCCCAGAGCCTTTTCTCCAGCTCCTCCAGTGACTCTTCATGATACTTTTGTTCCACACACTTCAGTAATCTAAAATTAGGTAGCATGAATTCTGAGACAAAAAAACCATTTTCTTACCGTTTAACTCTATGTACCAGACAGTGGGTGCACATCTGGTGTACAAAGCAACTCTACAGAACAAGAACACACTGTTCTCTTGTATAGTTTGCACTGCCCTCTGAAAATATCTGTTTTCTTCAGCAGTAGAGAGGAATTCTCAGAAATAACATCCCCAGGTAGGTGCTTAAAATTAAATAGGGTGATTTGTCCCCAAAAGTCAAATTTTACATGATTTTTTAGCATTGAAATTAATGGGATTTAGAAGCCTAAGTGCTTTAAAAAAAACCCCAAACAACAGAGATGATTCATCTGCCCACAGTCCTGTTGGTAAATGTGTGGCAGGAATTGAACATGGATCTGTGTACTGGTGTAATCCACTAAGAATAATCATTCACACTGAGAGATTCCACAGCCTGACACACATAGAGCAATCCCATCACAAACAACAGGCATTAAAAGTCATGGTGGGAAAATGACTGCAAGTGTGTGAAATAGTAACACTGCCTGTTGCTGTAATCTTTAATAGGATAATGTCACTGGGGACTGGGATTATGAGGGATGCTGTGTGGAATGAGACTGGTTTGTAACACAGGAGTCCACTAAGACAAAACATACAATGAAGAAAGGCCTGACCAAGCAAAACCCAGACATCGTCCAGCTGTGATTTCATGGCAACAAATAGGATTGGGGATTTTGCTTATCTCAAAGTTTTATCCTGTCTTTTGCCAAAGAATTGCAGCCCAGACCATGAATTCTGATTTGAGGAGTTCACCTCCTGAAACAGAAATGTGGAGGCTGGGGGTGCCAGGAATATGGGAACCATCTCAGTGTGTTAAAATAAAATCCCTGGCATGGTTTGCTCTGGCAGTTGTGTTGGGAATACAATGTTAATTGCTGGACTAGGCTTTGGACAGCTAATGAGTAAAGAATCTCAAAGGATTGGGGTCTTAATTACCTGATTTACTTTAACCTGATTTCCTCTAACACACCAGGTCAGTGGGACTAATCCCAGAACAAGACACTGTGCTATGTATGTTCAAAGAGGTCCAAGGATTTCCAAAGATGGGGAAGGAAGTGGGAAGAAGTGCTTATCTCAGTGGAAATTAAACAATTATGCCTATTATAATGATATGGGAATAACCCTTTGCTAGCTACTTACCAGCCTGAAAACCCAAAGACACACCAGATCTTGTCTCCAAGAAATACTCTGGTGCCTGGATTTCTGCTCCTGCCCCCAGTCAAAGTAAGGAAGCACCAAGGGAAGAATTTTACCTCATTTTAGAGGTCTTCGGTGTCAGCACAACTGACCTCCCCTTCCCAAAATTTCTGTGATGAGCAGCAAGTCCTAAAACTGGAAACAAAAATTGAATTATAAATTAAGAACTCTTCTGCAGTGCACAGAAGGAAGGCATGTGTCTGAACCACTAAACACATGGTAAGTCAGGTTTAGTGAGACCAAAACTTGAACTGATCACATAAGCTTTAAAGCTTTAAAGCTTTATCACCTTGTTCTACCTGATGTTCTGCCTGATATTCTACTATTCTTTACACCTGAGGTGTTGCCAGTCCCTGAAACTGAAATTTGTCCTGGGTGCAACTTCTTTGAAGTGATTTGCATAACTCTGCTCATTGTTTTCCCATAGGACTTGTTTTGGTTACACTCTACACCAGGTTTATCCAAGCAAGTATCTGGTCTTGCTTTTCACCTATTCTTTAAGGAATAGCACTGGGTGTCACTCAGTGGTGAAAATCAGTTTAGAATGAGGTCCCTGAACCTTTGGACAAAGTCCTGTCTGGGTTCTATGATTAGGATGGTAAACTCTGTCATCTGGAGAGGACAACTCTCTTCTCACCATGTCTTATTAGGTAGTGACAGGGTTATATGAGCTATTCTAAAAACTCCAATTAAATTAAATACTCATCTTAAATAGCCCTTTTTCTGAGTTAAGGGTCTTTAATAGTTCTTTTTGTTTTATTGTGCTTTATCTTGCATTCTGTGCTCCTCATTTGGTGCCTTCAGCCCTTGTTTCATTAAGAGATAGAAGGAAAATAAATTAAAAGGAACCAGAAGATCATCCACGAAAACTTTCAAGTAAAAATGAGTTGGAAACAGCAATTTGTAATCTAAGTTTCAGATTCATCTCACTTTCTGTAGTGGTCTAAGAGTTGGGCTTTTAGTCTAGTCTACCTCTAGTACCCATAGACACAGGAAAAACAGATTTCTCCAGACACTGCATTCAAAGGTGATATATGATTAACTGAATGGCCCCACTGGGCCCTAAACTGAACACATCTTGTGGTTGAAGTGACATATATGGCTAAATGATTAGGAACTACAATTATTAGCAGCAAAATTGATATACCTTGGGTTGTGATGCCATGCAAAATCTGTTTATGGTAGAGAATATGTAGAAATCTTACCCACACATCTACAGGAGGAACAAGGTCCCTTCCAAAACTGTTCTTAAAAGCTCTTTACCTTGCATATTCTTAAAATACAGAAATGGAGAATCTGTCACACAAGTGGATGACGGAATTTTATGCCCACTGTAATTATATGGTAAGTTACTCTTCTGAATAGAGTGTGTGAGTACCTTCCTCTTTTAGCAGAATTTCTAAAGATTTTTACTGAAACCAATGTTTTTCCCACCTTTAAAGCCCAGAATGAACATTTTGATCACCTTGTGATATCCTGACAACAGCTGTCCACAGAATTATATCCCTCTGCTCCTGAATTTAGCATCGAAACACAATACATGCATTTCATGAGGACAACCAACCTTTAATAGTGTTGAAGAAGTGAAATCTAATCAAGTTTCTGATTTATATGCTGATTACTTTTTTTACAAATACAGAAAATTTGAAAAGTGAATTTAAAATTAAGAAATGCAGTCTTTTCCCCTCAGAATAATGTAAACAAGACTGTTCAATTCTGTTGCTTCCCAACTACTGATCTGCTGCTCTGACCTTGTAATCAGAGAAGACTGTGAGCCCTGCATTTGTCTTTGAAGGCTGCTAATAATTAAATCCTATTGTTTCACTGAAACAGAACATGACTCTGGCAATTTGTAACCAGAAGCAGTATAGCTGCACAGAACAATGTTGGATAAACATGCCCTTCAAAGATCAAAGGATGTAGGGCTTTGTCAATTAAAAGAAAAAAAATCAGCATAGCTAAACTGCTGTTTCTCAGCAACTTAGTGTGGGTACTGAGGCTGCCCAGATTGCTTTGCTTTCATTCCAGAGTCTCAAGGGTCTCCTTACTCCCCACATGCCTGGGGAAGCTGGCACACCCAGATCTCACCACTGAGTCTGTGGGCAGAGGGACAGAGTTCCCCCCTCACCACTAATTAAACGTTCAAAGGATTCGTGTGCTCTCCAAGCAGCACATCTTTGTGACATTAAATAAAAAATCGGCCTCAAAGGGAAAACACACACACGATGTGTTCAACGAGGCAATGGGCAAGAGGATGACAGGAGGATTTGGCTTTGCAGTGACACTGTTTGCTTTCTTTGCTTCCCTAGTGAGAGCCCTTCCCTTCTCCATGGATTTCCATCAGACTGTTTGTCCTTTTTACCGACCAGAAACTCATCTTGATCTACTTTGGCCATGCAAGTCCAAGAGGATATAGGAGAAACACATAAAAGAATTACAGGTATTTGTTGATTGTTTTCTGCACTTTTTGATAAAGCAAAGCTAATTCCATTCTGCTTCCTGTTTATACTCCACTTTTATTTCCCAGTTCTTAGGCCTTATCATTCCAGTAAACATTTCACAGTTTCCTCAAAATAAATCTCTCTTTCCACCTTCCTGTCTACTAAACATAAAACCCGATTTTAATAAGTTAAATTCTAGTATCATTTAAACTGAGGAAAGAATCTGGCCCATAAAGTTTGACAAATGATGATCGTTTTTAAAAACAAAATGTACACATTGTGTCTAAACACAATTGACCTCACTCCTCTCAGCTGTCCTGATGTTCATCTGCTTAAAAAGTTCCCTCCAGGGAAAACCATTATTAAATGATTTGTGCATCTTTTACATTTTGTTCTGAATTATCTTGCTCCCTCATTTTATTTCTTCTTTGGGCTGGCTGCTTGCTACAGCTAATTTGGTTGTCCTTGCTGGGACTACCATAAATACTCTTTCCCAGTAGTACTTTGTAAGCTGAATTAGTCAAGTGATCTTGGTTATAACATTCAAGAAAATAGTGCATAAGACTAAAAACTGGGAGAACTTTATGGCTGGAGACACTGTTTTAAACTCACCCATAATGGAGCATGAGTAAAAAATGCTGACAAGGCCAAAAACATCTCATAGATGCTAAAAATGTGACCTTCAGGACTGTATTGGAAGGGGTTCACTCACTTCTTTCCTTACAATGGCTGCATTTAAAGCATGACTCCCTCTTTGGAACGAATAACAAGGAGCCTTTCATAAAAATAGATGAAATATCAAATTGAAAACAAGGAGATAAAGCCTGACCTGCAAATTGAAAGGCAGAGCACTGAAGCCTGCATGAGCCTCCAGGTACTCTGGGTCTGACTATGAGGTAGAGAAGGTGACATCCTGCCTGGGTGTCAGGTCACCACTCACCAAAGCAATAGAAAAAGTTGTTTCTTCGTCTCCATCTTCACTCTCTGGGCTTTTATTTCACTCTGACAACACTTAGAGCTTTATCCTGTGCAGGGCTGTGGCTCTTGGATCCGAGTCATAGTTGGATAAGGCTGCTGTTGGCTTCAGGGTGACACATATTTACCATTCCCCCCAAAATTAGTGGTGATCACCACAGTCCTGCACCACTCCAGGCAAACTGGGTGCAGAGTTGTCTTTACAATGGGCTCATGTCTTTCTGTCATGAAGTTGAAGCTCCTGCTTTTATTTTTAGAGCTGTGTTGACACTTCATTCCTAAAACCTAATTCCAGGGTAGCAGAGGGTGACAACAGGGCTGGAATTATTTCTGACTGGGTGGAATTGATGAAGAGCTTTCTGTCAAAAATTCCCTTTTTTAATTTTTCAACAAAACAACAGTTGGAACATTTAATTTCAGCATTTTTGAAAGCAAATGTTCTTGCTTTTCAGTTTTAAAATATCTGTTTTCAAGTTTGAAATTGCCAACACCTCATTTAGAAGGGTTATGAAAATCATTAAAAATGTCCCATCATCCACAAAAAAATGTTTTGACTTGAAACATGTCTCTTAATTAATTAAAAAAAATTGCTTTTTCCCCCCAAAGTTGACCTTATATACCTCTCTTCCCTTCATATCCCCAAAATAGAGTTTTCGAAATCATAAAATCATTATCATTAAGGCTGGAATCAATTATTCTTACAGTTTGCTCAAACCTTTTGAGATATGGTGGAAGAGCTACTTTCGTGTCAAGATTGACTTGAAACAAAGAAGTTTTCCAATATTAATTTGAAAAGGCTCAGATTTTATCCTAATGAATAAGGTGAAAAATTTCAAGAAAAGTGTTAAAATATCAGTACTTCTTTTAGAATCAAAAGTCCATATTTGTTTAACTCCCCTGCACCACACACAGGATAGATAGGTCGTTATTTTTACAAGATCTTTCTTGATGTTAAAAGGTAAGTCTATTCATCTTATAATAAACCTGGAAAATTCCAGGGTGCAAAAATGCATGAGACAGCATAAACATGATTTGACATTTTGGGTACAAGCAACAATTCTGTTTTTCTTGTAGCAGATGACACTGTGACATTAGAACAAGAAATACCTGTTGCCTGTGCTGTAACATCTCGTGCAAACAGCTTCTTATTTGTGGCACTGGTATAAAGACTGTGTTTTATGGTGCTTACCCAACCAGCTTTGCTATGTCAGGTTATCAGAGACACATTTTTTCCAATTCATTTTGAAACCAACTGCTGTTAAGAGGCTCTAACAAGGGATGTAACTTGCTCCTTTCACTTCCATTCAGACAGTTTGAATAACCCCCCATTTCAGCCTTTTATGGTCCCTCTTTCCATTATACTTATTTTATTTTACTTTTCTCCACGGGGATTGAGCCACTTTATTCAGGTCATTTTCTGCAATATCATGTTAACCCATTAAAATGTCAAATAATTTATTGTCCATTCAGTCCACCTGCCTGTCCTTTTCCTCTAAAAAGCTCAATCTCTTCTATAAGCTCTCAGTTTCCCTGCATGTTCAAAGGGCCTCGTGGTTCTCCTCACCTTCTCATTAAATCTCACTGAAGAACAGTTGCCTTGGAAACCAGGGAGTTGATCCAGCAAAGGGGCTGAGCATCCTCACCTTGCCTTGACTTTGTTTGGAGGTGAAACCATTCAGCACTTCTGAAAGGACAGGTAGAACATGGCCAGCAGAGAAATCACTGGGCACTAACTACTGCTTTCCTCTAGTTTCAGGATGGTGGGAAGTGATGCTGGTCCTTACAAACCCTCTTCCCCTCCTTACAAAGAGCAGAAGTTAGAAAGAGGTTGAAACAGCTGATGCTTTTTTGGCATCTGTGAACTCATCTGAAGAGACTTCAGAAATGTGGATGCATTCTAAATGCTATTCAAATGAACAAACTTTTCCAGAAAGTCTAAGACCACCCAGCTCTCCTTCCAGGCTATTTGTAATGTGTCAGTGCATTCGTAAGGGAGACACCAGGGCAGCTACAGATGTGGGGTAAGAAACAATTTTGGATTAAAAAAAGAAAAGAAACCAAACAAACAGCACATCTTAGATGTTCTTCGAGAGGAGAGACAGCACCTTTCTAATGACTCAGCCAATGTAAGCACCAAATTTCAGTGTTTCCAAGTAAAACACCCCAAGGATTGGAAACTTGCCAGTGAAGAAATGAAGTTTAAATTGCCCTGATAATCACAGCAAGAGGTAACTTCTGTAGATAAACTATACCCTGAGAACAGAGCTGGCACTGCTCAGGCCACCCTGGTCTTTCAGGTCATTATCCCAATGCAAAGTCATTGTGGTGTATGTCTGGAAGGATGTTTCCCTTCTGACTAAAGGTCTTACCAGGCTTTTCTCATCTTCAAACTTAATGGAACTTTTTATCCCCAAACCCAGATTTGCTCCTCTGGGTTGTAAATCTTTCTCTGGGCTGTCCCTACAAGAAATATCACCATCTTCCCACCAAGATACAACATACAATGTTTTGACTCTCTTTTCTTGATGGCAACCTACAGTGGTAAATGCTCAGACAAGTTCTGCTGATCCCAAATTGTTTCAAATATCAAATTTGGTCAAGACATTTTGCAGGAAGTCTCCAGGAGTATCTTTTATACTCTTGTTCTTGATACTTTTGATGTTCACTCTCAAGTAATTTTTTATTTGTTTTGTTTTCTTTATGTTCAGTTGTGCTGTGTATTATAATAGAAAATACATTCCTTAAGGCCAAAAGGATTTATTTTGATTTTGGATTAAAAAGGAACATTTGACCTTGAGAAAATGAATACTGAAGAGAAGTCTGAACTCAAAACCCATTTGAGAAGTAGAACTCTCTTCTTTTATTCAAGTCCATCTGAAAGCCTTTCTATAAAAGCAGTTTCTTACACAACATTGTGCTACAAACAGGCAAACCTTCCTATAGCAAGATGTGAGGAAAAAAAAAGAAATTTGCAAAGTCACATGATACATTCCTTAAAGTTCCTCATGTCTTTTTTTCCATGTGTCAAACTAATGTTTTAAAAGAGAAATATAAATTACTTGAAAATTATATTTTGGTCAAGTCTAGAGGCACTAAATGACACTAGAGCTACTGGCTAATAGCTGCTACAGAAAAAAAACCCAAGTAAATTATCTTTCCTGCCTTGAAATCTTTCTAATTGAGACACAAGTTAGAAACTCAATATCTTGGTTTCCAAAGTTTACCCATGGCATGAAGAATGACTGTCCCAGAATCACTCAGAAGTGTGTAAAATAGAATGACAGTATGGTTTGGATTGAAAGAGACCTTAAAGATCATCTATTGCCAACTCCCTTCCATGGGCAGGGACACCTTCCACTAGACCAGGTTACTCAGAGCCATATCCAGCTTGGTCTTGAACACTTCCAGGGATGGAGAGTTTACCCTCTTAGTAACAAGAAAGACAGAAAATAAGATTTGAATGACACAACATAGGATGGACAAGAGCCTGTAAAAGAGTCATTATAAAGTTGTTGATGTGTGATAGCTTTTTCCAGTTCAAGGAAACCCATGAGGATCTGAACGTCTCTGAGAGCAGCTGGGTGTGGACAAGGCAGTGTTGACGGGCACTGAACATGGCACTGAACTCAGTTTGGGGCCATGAGTTATGCTGAGGTACCTACAGCAAAACTGTGCTCTTCTGAAAATCCAACCACAAGCAGAAGTAGAAAAAGGCTTCTTCCTCAAGATAAAATACACTATTCCCTACCTTACATAACTAGTTGGTGCTAAATGTCTCTCTCCTCTACCCTTTCCTCCATCATTTGCAATGCCAGATTTTCTTCCAGAGACTGTTCCTTGGAAGAAAGCAAAGAAATGTAACAGCAGGGACTGAAATAACAGGTAAAACTCAGAAAGGAGAAAATACCCACAGTAAGGACATGATAAAGTCAGGGCAGTCTCACTCAGAAAGGAGAATTCACTGTTACCATCCCAACACTGCAGTGTTGGCACCACACCTGGTGTTCACACAATAACAGGGAACTTCCAGGGCATCCCGAGCTCTTAGGGGTCATGGATCTGAATTCCTTGCCCTGCTGTACACTGATTTTCTTGCTGATCTTGGGCAAGCTCAGATTCAATCAAGTGCCCAGTCTCACCCTGAAAATCAGGATAACTGTATTTCTGAAGTGCAAAATGTTGGGACAAAAGTCTCTTGTCTATAGTAGATGTACTGGGGAAGAGGAAGGTCTGGATCCCCACGTTGCAGGGATTTACAACTCCAAAAGAGGCTTTTTATACTGACTAATAACATGCTTCTAATTAAGGCTGTTGCTGTAAAATCTCTAATCTGATAACACATTGTGCAGGAAGTGGGGAGACATCTGTTCCTCTGAACACATCAATATTAAGGTGTATTCTGGATGTAAAATTCTCCCCATGCTGTTTAACAATGCCACTGCCAGGTGAGATCTCCCGCCTTAATATCCGGCAGCAAATGTTTTGCAGCAGGGCCATGTATTCCATGGAGGATTGTATGAACATAAGATCAAATTTTTACTGGCAAAGCATCCATCACACATGTGAATTTTTTGTGGAAGACAATAATATCTCCCATCAATACAATCAAGCTGGTGGGTGAACAAGACTAGGTAGAGACACAAACACTCACCTCCACCATCTGTGGCATATTTGGGATTTACTAAATGGAAAGCATTTGGAGTTGAGTGAGACCTTCTGAAATAACATCTCTTTGGAGCCTGTATCCCATCCCACAGAGCTTCTGAGGGTTTCCTAAATGCTTTTAGCCTCATGCCATCCTTTACTGATGTGGAAGGGACAGAACAACTGATGGCCAGAATTACCCAGAGCCCTGGGTAAGGGGAGGATGTGGAATCGCATTAGGCAAAGGGACATATCCATAACACAAGACAAAGGCAGAAAGAATCACCTTGGGAGGCATTTGTAACACTTGATTTATTGGGAGGCAGAGAGATGGTAAATGAGTCTCATCTCTGTTGTTGGAGGAGAGGTTTTTGGATGGAGGGGAGCTGTGTGTTAAGGGGCAAGGTCCTGGTGCTAAAGTGTGGCCCCATCGTGTGGGGGTCTTATAGAAACACAGAATCACAGAATGATTTGGGTTGGAAGGGACCTTAAAGATCATCTAGTTCCAATCCCTATGCCATGGGATTGCCACCTTGCACTAGACCAGGTTGCTTAGAGTCCCATTCAACCTGGTCTGGAACATGTCCAGGGATGGGCAGGCCACAGTTTTTCTGGGCAACCTGTTCCAGTGCCTCATCACCCTCACAGTAAATAATTTCTTTATAATATTCCATATAACCTTGACCTCTGTCAATTTGAAGCCATCCCCCCTTGTCCTGTCACTCCAGGCCCTTGTCCAAACTCCCTCTCCAGCTTTCTTGGAGCCCCTTTAGGCACTGGAAAGGACTCTAAGGTCTCCCTGGAGCCTTTTCTCCAGGCTGAACATCCCCAAGTGTTTCAGCCTGTCTCCATAGCAGAGGGGCTCCAGTCCTGTGATCAGTTTAGTGGCCTCCTCTGAACTCATTCTGACAGGTCTTGCTCTGGGTGCCCCACAGCTAGACACACCACTTGAGATGCAAGTACTGTGGTCAGGAATGAGGAATGAGCACACCTGGATTAAGATGTCACACAGGTATATTTTACCCCCAGTCCTTGCTGGACTCATTGAGAATCTCAAAGCTGTTTCTGCTGGGAACTGGGATAATGCAAGAATGATTTTTCCAGAACAGCCCAAATGCTGTATTGATTCAGCAGTCTGTCTCCGCTGACAGTCAAGCACAAATCCCTTGTAGTATTTCATAGCCTCCCCAAGTATTCCTTTTTTCCTCCTACAACTTACTCCTCAGAGCACTATAAGCCAGAATTAGTGTTTTCATATTTAACTACCCTCAATGCCTTTTTCTTCCATGAGTTTTTCCTGCTGCTTTTTTGAACCCATGTAACATTACAGCATTCACATCCTCTTGCAAAAAAAGACTTGTAGGACTAGGTACAAACTGTGAGAAGAGCTACACATTTCTGCTCTTCTAGGCTTCCATTGGCATCTACTAGTTTAATTTGCTGAAAGCTTGAGCCTTTTAGAGTTTTTCTGGAAACCAGTAATGCTGGTGGATCCTCACCAGCACCAGTTGGTGACCGTCTCTTACTGACACTCATCCTGTGCACTAAGCAGGTTTATTTTGGGTGTTTATTTTGGTTTGGCTGTAAAGTGCATTTACTACAGGTACATAGAATAATCAGCTTTCTGTCATTTTTTCCTCATTAATTTTGTTTTCTTTTATACAAATAGGAAAGCAGTTTCTGGTTTTGACACACAGATCTGTTGGTGTCAAGGTCCAATCCCTAGAAATAGCTTTGTTTGTAACATCCAACACCAGACACATTGGTTTTACCAGGAATGGAAGAGAAAGTTGGATTAACCACAGGTAAGAGGTGATAAAAATAACTCCAACTCAGACTGAAACAGAGCAGTACTCAACAATTCAGGGACATGCAGCTGATCTTGTATATGAAAAAGTAGGAGCAGTTGTTGATGTGAAAGTCATTCTACTTCTCCAGTACATTTGCTCTTAAAACAAAGATTGAAATAAACTCCACCATTGTGAATGACTCAAAGAAGTGCAGAGGGAGTGTTTTTATGGAGGAGGTTCTGCATAAAGGGCTGGTCTCCTATGCAGGGAAATACAGGTCTAAGGTCCTGCTGAAGGACTCATGGGTTTTGACATACAGCAAATTTAGATGTCCCTTTTGGATCCTTTCATAATCTTTAATAATTGATTTGGTCATAATTTATCACAGAAAAGCATCTGCCTAAGAACAATCTTGCTGGAGATACCTAATCATGTTGAAGCTTCATAACATATGTGACTCCTCCTAGGAAGGGATTCTGTGGATTTAGACTAAGTTTTGGACAATGTTGGTGAATTAGAGATGTGTGTGAAGACAAAGCCCTGTGAGTCTCCCAGCTGCAGGCTCAGGCAGCGTTCAGCCTTGGTGGTCACCTCCCTGTACTCAGCACTGGGGAAGCTGCACTGCAAATCCTGGGTTCAGTTTTGGGGTTCTCACTCCAAGAAAGACATTGAGGTGCTGGAGAGAGTCTAGAGAAAGGAAAGGAGCCGGGGAAGGGTCTGGAGCACAAGTCTGATGAGGAGCAGCTGGGGGGGCTCAGCCTGGACAAAAGGAGGCTCAGGGGGGACCTTCTGGCTCTCTCCAACCCCCTGACAGGAGGGTGGATCCAGGTGAGGAGCAGGTTCAGGTTACCTATCAGGTAACAAGTGAGAGGACAAGAGGAAATGGCCTCAAATTACACCAGGGGAGGTTTAGGTTGGATAGTAGGAAAAATGTCTTCAGTGTAAGGGTTGTGAAGCCCTAGCACAAGCCACCCTGGGCAGTGTTGGAGTCACCATTCCTGGAAGGGTTTAAAAGACATGTAGATATGGCCCTTGGGGACATGGTTTAGTGATGGCCTTGGTTGGGTTAATGGTTGGATTTGGTGACCTTTGAGTCTTTTACAACCTATAGGAATTTATGAGAGAAGGAGAAGAGGTTCCATGCAGAGCCACAAAGCTATGGAGTCTGAAGCCAACTCTGCCTTCCAGTGCTTAGAGCCAGGGACACTCAGCTCTCCTGCATTTCAGATCCCAGTTTTGATACCAGTTCTTCATATGACCTTGAGCCTCATGTATTCTAGATACTTAATGAATTAGCAGGATGACAAGAAGAGAGCCAGCAGCACCAGAAGAGGAGACAAAAGTGGAGTAACACTGAATGATGCAGCAAAATGTGTCTTCAGAGCAAAAAAACACCATCTCTGACATTGTCTTAGACCAGGAAAACCTGTGTCAGAATTAAAGATTTGCGATTCTCTGCCATCAGAGTTACACTGGGAGATAGACTGGCAGATATATTATGCAAATAAGGATCAAAATACTTGCACATCTGCCTCAATTTTATTTTTTTAAACCTTTAAAATCATAATTGTCAGTGTATATATTACAGCTCAGATACCCAAAGGAATTTGGGCACCTAGTTCCCATGCCACACTCCAGGAAAAATATGTCAGAGCTCAGGACTAACAAGGAGCTTCATAGCACTTAAAATCAGAATGCAAATGTAATACACCTGCTTTTCTCTTTTGGTTTCAAAGAGGCTCCAAACCAAAGATTTAGATCCATGCAGGACTGAGCATGTCTTGGGGAGCTCCCACACACTGGCTAGTTGTGATACAGCCTGCTTGTCTCTTGTTAGTCCATGAAAAGTGTGTAGTAACACAACCTAATATGTGCTGCTACCATTAGGCAAAACTCCGTGGTATTGCCTTATGATTGTGGTTCCTTAAGAAAGAGTTCAGTGACAATTGCCATGATTACACTGCTCCATAACAACTTGTTAAAGTGGTGCCTTGCTTGCAACTCTGATGACAACGTGGTAGAGCAAGAAATGAGCTGAATGCACAGTGAGGAGGGACATGAGAATTAGAAACAAGGAATTAAAGCCTTAGGGCTTGGTTCTAGAAGCATTTGTGAGCGACTTTACTAATGTGTCACTTCCCAGCAGAGCAGCTCAGCAGATGCAAGGACAGCTGGACCCCAAATTGCTTGCAGCCTCACCTGTGCCTATGGTTTGTATGAGTTTAAAAGTTTCATAAAAGCACTTTATTTTGGGACAGAGTGAGCGTTTTTGCTGGCAGTAGTGCAGCACCACACAACAAAGGGGAGCTGGGTACAGGCAGTACAGAAAAGGACACAGCACATCACCAGGCATGACAAACAGCACTGATGGAATAGACTGTCCAGAGAAGCCTATTATTCCTGGAAATGTTCAAGGCCAGGTTGGACAGGAGTTGGAGCAACCTGGTGTAGTGGAAGGTGTTCCTGCCCATGACAGGGGTCATGGAACAAGGCGATCTTTAAGGTCCCTTCCAACTTCTGTCGTATGATTTTATGACAGAAGAAGACCTTCTTCTTGCCCATGTCACCCAGAGAGGTTGGGTCAGTGTGTTATTGACCTCCCCATCCATCTGCCAGTCTCCCTGTGTCTGTATCTGAGACAAAACCAAAGGAGAGTTAATGGATCTGATCTGCCTAAGCCTGTTCTCAACCCTGTCTCCATCTTTTATTAAATATAATCATAGATCTGAACTATCACATCCAAGGACAACAGGCATCAGATCCACAACTCACCGAGGTCACCAGGAATCTTTCCATTAGTACCACTGAGATTTGCAGGGTTAGGCCCCAGCAAGGAGAAGAGCAGAACTGGCTCTTGTCTTTTCCAAAACTAGCAGAAATAGCCAGAAACCTTTCTTTCTACAGTGACCCTTGGCATCTCTGTTGTTTTCTCTTTTTTTATTTTTTCCTCTCTTTTTTGTCTCTGAATGAGGTGAGAGTGGATGTTTCTGTATTAGTAAAAAGTTTCCATGGAAAACAAGCTGCCCACTGTCACACCGAGTCCATGTGAGCACGGCTGGGATCTCTGGCTGGTCACATCACATGTAAAATTCATGCAGCTCTACCTGCATCCCAGGCACTTGTGCAGCCTGGACAGGGCTGGGAACAGCTCATGCACCTCACAGGCCATCTCTCCTCCACAGCTTCCAAAAGATTTCCTTCACTCCAAAGCCAGGCAAGACAGATGAAATCCCAGCTCCCCCGGCGTCTCCACGAAGAGATTTGCTCCTCGGAGCCACTAGCACTGAACTCCTTTACCTTTCATTTTGAGGGTTTCCATGGAAACCATAAAATTAAGCTATGCAGTTACTCTCTGCAACATTACATAATCTGCCAAACACTTGGTTGTTTTTCAACAAACGTGTTTGTTCTGGGTTGCCTTTTTTTTTTCTTTCCCCGTATGATCAGCCTGATCTGTGTTCATCTGATTAAACAAGGAGCAATGGTGTAAAATCAGACATTAAAATGCAACTTGTGTCAGTTCTGCTCTCCAGAGAATGACAGGCTGTCTTCTTCCACTGCCTTGCAGCTGCAGGTAAGGTATTACAGCACTGCTTGTTGCCTGGTCACATAGATGGGATTGGATTGAGGAGGGTCTGATCCCAGTTCTGGCCTTGGGGATAATAAATAAGTTCCAGCTCCACACTGCTTCAGGTTATTTGCATCCATGCAAATAGTGTGCAGGTTTTTTTATTAATTAGGGTGGAACGGACTGGCTTCTGTTTAGTTTCCCACCTGAACCAGAGAGATCATATTTTGGACAAGTGCTGTGGAATATCCTGAAGTTTTTTAGTGTGAAAGAAAAATTTTATTATGAAGCAATGCTAATACCCATTTTTCTATGTTTCTGGCACTCAGCCATCCCTGCTGGAACTGGACCAGAGACACCAGTGATGGGGATGAAGGAAGGTGCTGTACAATCACTTTTTAACTTTTGTGGCCAGACTCGCTATTTTAAACAGAGCTCAGCAAAGCCACTTAGGTCTTCTTTATTTTGTCCAGGATACACAACCCTGCTACCGTAGAGGATAATACCAAAACTTTCTCACCATTGCTGACTGCTCCTTTGGCAGCTGCACAGGGCAAAGGAAAGACCTCAGCTGGACCTTAGGGCTTGCACAGAAAATGCAATGAGAAAAGGGAAGCCACAAGCACAGAGGGATGTATAGGAAATGTCTCAGGAGAAGAGTATGAAAAGGATTACAAGCTGTGGCTCAGCATCCATTGCCTTCCAGTGCTGTGTCTCTTGGGATATGTCTTTTCTAGTAAACTAAAAACATCCAGGAGATTACTCAGGCCAGAACAAGTCATCATTTGGGTGCTTTAGTACTGACTTTGTCCTGTGTCAAGTCTTACACGATGCTGAGGATGTGCAGATACAGCACAGAAGAGGTTAACTTATCTGGGGTGCAGAAGAAGAGAGTTCAGGTGTCAACACATTTCCCTAAAGCCCAGAAGTTGGCCCTGGTCCATTTTATTTACTAGTAAGTTAAGACATATTTTCAAAGAAATTATCAAGTCCAACACGGGCAGCATAAATTAAAACTGACAGAGATGCAGTTGCTTCTGCAAAGATGCAGCAGCATCCTTTCTTGTATCCTAAGTCAATTTATCCCTTCAGCAAAACCCACATCTTCCGTGAGCACTGCTAAGCCTTGGCACAGCACCTTGAAAATCCCTTTCTGGGCTGATGCCTTTTGTTTTTGAAATCCTGCTGAGAAACCTGAAGAAAAGCTGGGAATCCTCCTCACACCACTGACCATGTTTGCCATCAGGTGACATCACAAAAACACCATCCATATCCCTGGAAAATCTGTTTTTTCACAGATTAATCTCAGCCTCTTATCACTCACTGGCTTTGTGTGACGTGAGACAGTGATCTTAGGATGATATAAAGACATAAAATGCTAAGCAACTGAAGCAGCTGTTAGTGCACCATTTGAAGAGCACACATATCCAATAAACCAGGCGTTCACAATGTCTATAAATAGCTGGAAGTAGCAGATAACTAATTATTTGAGTGTCAAAAAAACCTCTAGCCAACCTCGTGCAATGTAACAACACAAGTCATGTCTAATAACCACCAGCCTGAGATGAGCTGAGGATGAAATTTAAAGGGAATGGAGGTTTCCTGGATTTGCCAAAATGTTGTATATTTTTCCCATTTCATTATTGGAAATCTTTCTCTCACTGAATACTTACATATTCCACTTTGAAGTCAAGAGGTACAGTCAGGTCAACTGGTATCCCTGAAAAGAAACTGGTTATAAAGCTGGAGAGGGTGGTTCAGGAAGCCAATGTTAATTTTTCTTCTATCTTTTTTTTGTATCTTTTGAATTGTAGGAAAAACTATATTAAAGTGCATAATAAATCTCTGCAAAATAAAGACTGAGTTTAACATCTCTGCAGGGTCTAGTTCAATTTTCTGGTTTGTTGTTTCTCTACTTTCTATATATTTCTTGATGTGAAGAGTTTCCTCACTATATATTCATTTTCTACTATACCAAGCAGCATCATTTCTACATGAATAGACCATAGGATAGTAAAAATTTCACCATAATAAAGAATCACCATTAAGTATAAATAAAATATCATCTAATGCTAATATTGGTGGTACTCTGCTTTCTCCTGAACTGGATTTTACTGAGCCTGCAGACAGACCTTCCTATGAGCATCTCTGTCCCTGAACTTGCAGCATCTGGATGATAAACTCACAGGCTCATTTGTCTTCCAAATCTTTGTGCTGCAGTTTAACTCCATTTTATTTTGATTTTAATAAGCTGTTTAAGAATACTAGCTGCAAAACTCAAAGGCAGTTGTTATCCCCTTGATTTTCTTTTTGTTTCTTTCTACAGATGGCTGTTCAGCCATTTCTCTGCTACAGCAGAGTAGTGCAGTTACTATAGTTATTCTGGTTTACTATTTCCAGCATGAAGGATTATTCAAAACACCAGAATGTGAACACAGGTAAAATGCAGCTACCACTGGTGCTGTGTCAGAAGAATCTCTTAAGGGGGAAGCTTGTGTCAACAGTTTTTAACCAGAAAGAAACTCTCTGGTGTGTTTTCTGACACAGTGACATCAGGTGGATAAGCCACAACTGTAGTTAAGCTTGCAGAACCTTGTTGTGTCAGCCTCACCTCAGGGAGTGCTAGAAACTATTCTCCTTTATATAACAGGAAAACTTCCTAAAGGAAGCAAATCTTATTAGCAATTCTTTTAGAAAAGTCTCCATACTGTGTGAGTTTTGGAGGAAAGAATTGCATTAGGAGAGTATTTCCTTCTCTATTGAATTCAACTTCAGAGATGCTTCTCTGTGGATATGAACCCAATACAACATTATTTTGGGTACCAAAGTCTTTAATTGGGGTAGCTCAGAAAAGACATGATAAACCAAGACCCAGTGAAAGCAAAATCTATTGATTTTGTACCCAATGATCAAGAGTTTCCACCCCCTGGTGCTTCCACTGGAAAGGTAGCCAGAGTGGCAATATTTCCTACTCCATAAGAACACAAACCTCACACATGGGCAACTGCAAAAGGATCTTGAATCTCTCCTCAGTCTCCTCAGTGTAAAAAAACCAAACAAAACGAAACACTGAAAAATTCAACATCAAATTATGAAACATAAGAATCAAGCCCTAATTTATACAAGATTGTCTACAAGTCATATATATATATTTATATATATATTCTATACATGATATATATTCCCTCTATATATTATATATATAAAGAGGTAGAAATATCTGTATCATGCATGTATATGTATTACTACAAGTCTAAAATATAGATGATTTAATGACCCTGTGTGACACATACATTGATGCATATTTACATGTATCTGTGTGATTAGATGGACACATAACTAAGTGCACTTATAAACATTTTTAAGGCATGTCTCTGCATGGCTGTGTATAATTTAAGGTATAGAAACACTAGGCATTGATTTCTCCAGAGCTAACAGGATTTGTGATTGGATCCCTGCATCTCAGCAGGATGATTTAGAGCTGTGGAGGGACCTCTGTGCATGACAATTTCCCCCCTGTTGGGAGGCATTAGCTCTCAGTTTGTAATTCCTTTTAAAACCATGGACGTGAAACGTGCCCTTCTGGGAAACACTGGCTTCAGGTCATGCCAAAAGCTGAGTCCTTTGCTATTGCTCATTGGGAACACTCACAATAAGGAGAGGTAACAGGTAGGGTGTGTTAAAGTCCCTGATTAAGCATGAGCTGAGCACTGCTCACTGGCAAGGATTTCACACTCATCCCAGTAGTTTTGCACAGGCTTTGACTAAATCCATGACCAATATAATTGAATATAAAAGCATCCATAGGTGGGCAGGCCACCCTTGTGCACTTGCAGGAATCATCACTGAGCAAATTTCACTCCTTTTCTACCTCTCTTTCCTACATCTCCAATATAAGCATGGCAGATCTCAGCCCAAAACTTGAATCAGATTGCCAAGTGGCCAAAAATTATGTCAGTGGGTTTTGGTACATGGAGTAGAACTGTCCTCCCAACAGTTCAACTCTATGTTCACTACCCTGCAGAAACTAAGAACTGGAGCTTTTGGCTCCTGACTGTAAGTTTTTTGTCTCTGCACGACAGAAAGGATAAGAAAGAACAGTTTGGTACCACCAGGAAGCTTGAATAAGTCAACATTTTATAGAAAAGAGACTCCCAAGTGAAATACATTGTAGAATACCTTAGTTATGCAGCTCTACCAGTTGTGTGGTGTTTTGAGGGTTGACCTCAAGCTAAAGCTTGGGAGATGGAGACCTTCCTCTTCCTATCAGACCTCAGGCTAAATCAGCTGGCAAACTCCCCTAAGCCATAACTCAGAATAAATTGTTTCTCATGATGTGGATCAGAATTCCTAGACTGGAACAAGGGAGCAGTGCCTAAATACCCACTGTGTTCTGGCCACTTCTTCTTGATGAGTCTTTCCAGTGACACGGTACAAGAAAAGCTTAAAAAAATCAGAAAGCCTTGATGAGGATAATTTTTGGAATTTATAAGTTACAGGCTCACACCTGGCACTCAGGAAGCAGCACTGCTGCTTGCCCTCTACAAGTGGCACTGCTTATGGAGAGAGACATTCTGAGTGATATTTTTATGCTCCTCAGCCTGTGCATCTGTCAGAAGAGCAGAGAGGACTCCTTTCATCTCCTCCCATGCAGGCTCTTCATTTATTCTGCAGAGATTCTTGTGGTGTCTGGGGTCTAACAACCTCAAGGCTGACCTTCAAGGCTTGATTTCTTCCAGGTTGATTGCCCTGGCTGCACTCCAGGAACTCAGTGCCAAGTGCTCTTGCTACTTAGCACATGTTTTTGGTGGCCAACAATCAGAATCTCCAATAATGATCTCATGGTTTGAGCAAAACCTTTGACACACCTGTGTCTCCTTTAACAGAACAGCAATAAGTACTTGTTTTTCTTTCCCTCAGTCTCTCTTCTCCACCTGAAGAGCCTGGAGAGGAAAACATGGAACACAACTCAATGGATACCACAGAATTTCACCAGTTTGTCGTTACACAGTCCGGCTCTAACAATAAAGGGTTATTTAAAAGTTATTTACTATAGGAATATTATTAACTATAACTTTCATAACTCTCATCTAGATGTAGGTCACACCTAAAACAATGGAACCAACACTCATCACATCATGGTAAAAGACTAAAGTGAAGAAAATCACTCAATTTCTTAACAGTAACCAGGAGTAACTCCACTACATTTAAAGATGCTACCTTGGCATGAAGTTGCTGTGAAGGAGGATCTACACAGACTCCCTACTTAGATTTTAAAATTTTTTAATGAGATATAGAAAATCTAAAAGAAGTCTAATTTTTCAACCAAACTGTCTTTACTCAGGTGAAAGCTGTGGACTTCAGGCAATAGGAGTCTGAGAAATTACCAGCTCAGGTCTTTCTCCGCTTGAATATTTACAAGTTCCATCTCTTAGCTAAGATAAAGATCATCTGCAGTCTTTATCAAATGTTAAATATTCCCCTTAAGTTACTGTTGAAGAACAGGCAGAGTCTAATGCCTCTGCATGGGCTACTGGAGGAAACATTTGACTTCTCATGGATTTGAAGAGGATTACAGTAATTTGCCTCAAGAAAAAAATCCTAACACGACATGGGGCTCATGGATCTAACCTAATGAGAACATTTTTAAGCTCTTAGGCTCATTCAGGCTCTAAAGTTGACTCTTTTTGAAGGCTTCATGGCACTTATCTCCTGTTCAGATTACTGGGTTTTGTTCCTGCACTGTGGAAACACCATTCCTGATCCAGAACTCACTGTTCTGTCATCATCTCAGCATTCCAGTCCTGTTTCCCTGGGTGGACACAGCAAAAGTCCTTCTATTCACAACATACTAACTCTCAGGGCTGGGACCCACATAACTCTGTACAACTAAGCCACACAAACTGGGCATCTACATGTGCGTAGTCACCTAATCTCTCTTGAGTTTAGGAGGAAAATAAATTATTTCCAAAGTCTGGAGAATTTCCTCTTTGAGAGGGAGAATGGTTGTCTTGCAGATGCACTGATGACAACCCAAATATGTAGTCAGGGTCTCACCCTCTTCCCTGTGACACAGACTTGTGCTATTACCTAGATAAAAAAACCCAGCTCTTCGAAAAAATTGGCCAAACACCCCTAATACTGAGAAATTGGTCCATTCCTCCTTAAAGATCTAAAATTTGGAGGTACTTGGCCATGGACAAAGATGGAAAAAACTCACACTAGTCACCTCTCTGAAGAGTATGCCTTCAGCTTCTTTTACCCTGGATCTTCCCTAAATTTGCAATCCTCACTCTGGTTTCTGTTCTACCCCACCCTGACTGCACTGCAGGGAGCAGGTGATACATCCCTGAAAGAACTTACTTGATTCTGGTTGCTCAAATTAGGTGTCTTTCATATGCTGACCTGAAAGAAAACATCTGAAGTGCTGATCCTTTTTGGGTTTTGGCCCTTTTAAATGTGTGATGTGGCTGCTTCATTGCCCCTCTTAATTGACCTCATGCAGAAGCTCTGACAGTTTCTGTGCACATTTAAAAGAACCTGGAAACCACTACTATAATATAGGTGGTTTCTCTTTCACCTATGCAAATTTTCTAACATTATGTGTGTGAGAGTGACCTTTAAATCATGGAGAGATTTCTGCTTTAAACCATCTCTGCCTAAAGGAGTATTTCTGTCTCTCAGCAACAGAATTAAATTTGTCTCCTTTTCCAAATGAAGTTCAAGACTTATAAATTCTTGCCAAATCTGAGGTTCTGCTAAGAAATCACTGTGATGTTTAGGCCTTTCTTTCACTAGGCATGGCCAGAGTGTATCTTGCTTTCCCGGTGTTTATGCCATTGTTGTTCTATGATTACGTTTTACAGTCTAAAGTAGGTGTTGCCCAAAATGAAAGACCAGCTCCTTCTTTTGTGTTGGAATTTGCACAGTGCCACCAGTTGTTTTGTTTGTTTGTCTGTTTGTTTTTCTGGATCGAGTCTATAATAGCAAATAAAATTATTTGGAAAAATCATCTGTGTGGAAGCAGCACAGAACAGTTTGTGTCCACAGAACTAAACTCTCTTTTCTCCTTACATATGCCTCATCCAAACTGTGTCCCAGGAAGAGATGGCTCCAGGGAGACCTTAGAGCCCCTTCCAGTAGCTGAAGGGAGCTGACAAGGAGCTGGAAAGTGACTTTTGACAATATTATGGAGTGATAGGACAAGGGAAAATGGCTTTAAGCTGAAAGAGGGCAGGTTTAGATCAGATGCTAGGAAGAAATTATTTAGTGTGATGGTGAGAGGGTGGTGAAGGACTGGCACAGGTTGCCCAGAGAAGCTGTGGATGCCCCATCCCTGGAAGTGTCCAAGGCCAGGCTGGATGTGTCTCTGGTCCAGTGAAGGGTGTCCCGGCACTGGCAGGGGAGCTGAAAGTAGATGATCATTAAGGTCCTTTCCAACCCAAATCAATCTATGATTCTATAAATTTATGGACCTGTGCAACTTCCTGAGAAGTTGAAACCCTGTGAAATGTGCTAACAAAGAGCCTGGATGATCAGAAGACAGATCCCATTTTACCTGCAAGTGTAGATTTAACTTAAATCCTTACAAGAGCAGAATTATCCACATGAGGGAGGAGACAGGACTGGAAATGGGAAGGCCATGCCACCCCAACACCCTCTTAGTTTAGCATGAGCATCCTAGCAGATTGGGATGGCTATATGACAACCTCATGCTTCAAAAATAACTCCCTTTTTTTATGAGACTAGATTTACTCCTACACTCATACACTCACAGAAAGCAGCACAGAGGTCTGGTAAACTCTGGGGTTGGCATGAAAGGAATGGATGGGAATGGACAGCTGGAGGAGTGAAGGGAGGGGACCAATTTAGAGCCATGAATTATTAGACTGAGTTAGGCTGCTGTGAAACTGTAACCTCAGAACACAAGGTTTGGTGAGCCCAGTGGGCTCCTGTTGAGTAGGTTGATAATCAAGTCTCTGACACAGATATGTCCATGTGTAGAACACTTGCTTTACTCAAGATCTCATTAACCCTCCTGACCCAGATAGCTGACTGCTGGCTCTAACTCATTTTTTTCCCCTTCTCCTTCCATCACTACACCCTCAGAGGTGTTTCTGGTTAATATCTTGCCTTTAAAACTACTGCTTCATTTTCTCTTCTGCCAAAATTCTCATTTTCAGTGCAAAGGTGCTAAAAAATATATTTTCCCTGCAAACTTATATCTCAGCAATATGAACTCTCATCAGGCAGCAATGCTATGCTGGGGGAAGAGGGTGTTTGATTGGGGTTTGATCTCTTTTTATTGCAGGAGGTGACCAGGAAGATTTGGCTACTTACCTCTGCAGGGACAGGAAGGGTTGGAGGCTGCAGCTAAAGCCCAGTCATCTAAAAGTTGTATTAGTGTAGACACAGCTTTTGTTATTTACTTCTTATTTTCACCTCTGACAAAAAAACCACCCAAATCAGGACCTCCTCACTGATTGCCACTGTCTTTGGATGAGGCCCTGGATGAAGGGGGTGCATTGCCTGTGCCAGTGACTTCCAAACCTCTGAGCAACTACAGATCTCAGTCAACTCTAAAATTCCATGTGGTTAAGGCTCATTAGAACTGGGTCTGCAAACTGCTTGTGCTTAACTTGTTGTTGCATAAAAGCTTCAGATCACAAAGGGCAGTCTCCTGGACCACAGTCAGGACTCGGGTAATGACTCACAGTGGAAGGTCTTCTGGAAAACAATTGCCTCTATTCCATGTACAAGTTAAAATGCTGGATTCTGCACTTAGGATGGAGTAATACAAGGCACGAGTATTTAACTGGGAGAGGAATGGCTGGAAAGCAGCCCTGCAGAAATGGATCTGGCAGAGGCTCAATAGGAACCAGAAATGAGGTGCATCTAACACAGCGTAACCAAAAGAGTTAACAGGGTAAAAGAGGGGATTATCCTGCTCCTTCAGCATTGCTACACCCTCACCTTGGGAAGTTCCCCACAGTTTAAGAAGGATGTAAAGGCCCTTGAATGTGTCCAGAGGAGGGCAACCAAGCTAGTGAAAGGGCTGGAAGGAATGTCCTATGAGAACCAGCAAAGAACTCTGGATTTGTCTAGTTAGAAGAAAGAAGGCTGAGAGGTGACTTCATGGCTCTGTACAGTTTCCTGAGTCGAGAAAGTGGGGAGGGAGGTGCTGATCTCTCAGGTACCTAGTGAAGAGGCATGAGGGAATGTTTCAAAGCCAGGTAAGATTTAAACTGGACACGAGAAAGCATTTCTTTATCTAGAGGGGGTCAAGCACTGGAACAGGTTTCCTAGAGAGGTGATTAATCCCCTGAGCCTGTCAGTGTTTGAGAAGTGTTTGGATAATGGCTTTAGTAACATGTATTAACTTTTGGCCAACTCTGAAGTAGTCAGGCATTGGACTAGATGGTTGATGCAGGACCCTTCCACCTGAACTATTCTATTCTATTCTATTCTATTCTATTCTATTCTATTCTATTCTATTCTATACTTTTAATCGTGTTATTTCGAGAAGAGTATTCTTATCTATGCCAAAAAAAAAAAGAAGGACTAAAATTTGCAGAGTCCTAACTTCCTCACTCCTGTAAGAAAGGATAGGTAGCATTTTTCTTCAGTACAACCTGCACCTCATGCTGTCACTGTTCTGTCACTGTTCTCTGAAGGAGACATCCCACAATGTAAAGAAAGAAACAAAAATCAAGATTAAGTTTTTCTGTCAATTAGAAATTCCAGGTAAAAAGAAAAGAAGACATTAAATCCTCTATCTCAAATGAGTGAGATACAGAATATTGTTATTTTTATATTACTCAATCATGAGTTGAGCTATAAAAAGTCCTAAATTCCTTGCCTTTCAATATTGAGATGGAAGTTAGTACTTCATTAGCAGTAAAAGCTTCAGGTTATGTTAGTGAGTAACCTTTTGTTCAAACATGATGGGTGACATTTGCATAAGTATGTCTATCTCTGAGCTATTGAGACAATGTGACTCAGCAAACTCTTGTAAACAGGTTTTTTTCTACCTCCTCTCAATGCCATACATCCTCACAGTCTGCTTCCTCAGAAGCTGCCTGTAGGGCAATGATGTTCTTAGGCTTCATCAGCCCTTCACATAAAAATAATCCCTATCTTGTACCTGGCAGCTGGTCCTAAAGGTGAGAGAGCCTAAACCAGCAGTGTCTAACCCAGGTGAGCTCCTGGGTTATTGTGGAATGCAAGTGAAATAAGTAGTTCAGCAGAAACAGCCAGGCAGAGATGAAATTACTTTGTCATGTTGTCCCAAAGATCTTTGCACTGACCCTCATCTCATGACGTGGGAAGGTGACCCAACAAATCCCTTCTATATCCTCCTGCTATAATTACTTTTTTGAGTTTACATGTAAAATTAACATGAGGACTTGTTTAGCCCCAAGCCATCTTTGAGCTCTACACAGGAGCAGACCAACCTTCATGGAGCAGCGGGAAGTTTGAGGCCTTTGTTTGCAGTGATGTCTGGTTCTCTGCCATGACATGGGGCTGGCCAGGGCAAGCTGAGCCTTAGAAATAGAAGTAGAAAAATATAGCAGGAAAGTATATCCCCACAAGATTACAATACTCTCATAAAAGTATTCAGTTCCCTCTTTAAAACAATCCAAAACTGCTCTGAAATGTCGCTGTTTGAATGGGTAAGAACCAACCTTGAATTGCCAAAAAAAATATACCTGGAAGGTAAGTTTTTTGGTCTCTAAAATGAGAGAATTCTGCGAGTTTCACTGTGTAGAAAACACCAGAAGGGCTGGAACAGAAATGAATCTTCCCTTTTACTCAGAATTAGTTATCCTGAAGTATGTTTTATCCCTCCAGAACCTTCTATTATTTTATTTTTTGTTATGGCTTTTTGGTGTATGTTCACTGTCTAGATTTCAAAAGCCAGGGAATTATAATTTGATTGGTGAATTTCAGAATGTGCAAATCCAGCTCTACTCAGAGTTTGGTTGGTTGATTGGTTGGGTTTTGTTCTCTCTGTTCCTCGTAGAAAATTTGTCCAAGTGTTTGGAAGCTANGGCTGGAACAGAAATGAATCTTCCCTTTTAATCAGAATTAGTTATCCTGAAGTATGTTTTTATCCCTCCAGAACCTTCTATTATTTTATTTTTTGTTATGGCTTTTTGGTGTATGTTCACTGTCTAGATTTCAAAGCCAGAGAATTATAATTTGATTGGTGAATTTCAGAATGTGCAAATCTAGCTCTTCTCAGAGTTTGGTTGGTTGATTGGTTGGGTTTTGTTCTCTCTGTTCCTCGTAGAAAATTTGTCCAATGGAGGGAAGATCTTACCTCAGAGGAAAGAAAATATAAGTTTGGCACNGCTTTCTGCAAATGAAACCATTTCCAAGCAAGTGTTTGGAAGCTACAGAAAAGACTTTCACTGACTCTAATAAAGAATCACACAATCAATAAGGTTGGAAATACTTCTAAGATCATTGAGTCCAACCACATTGCTTTACATGTTGCAACCCAGTGGTTCCTTTTGTGTCCCTGTTTCTGAGCATGATTTTTTCCTTTATTTCACATTTGTGATTCTTCATCTGGAGCAAGTGTTGGTCTGTCTAGAAAAAGGTCACTAGCTGCAGCTTGTAATTGGCTATTAAATAATAATCACCTATACAAGGAAAAAAAGTTTGTGTATTTATAATTTCTGCCTATTATCAAACACTCCCAGTCATGGGCTAGAAAATAGGTCCTGTTAAAATGCCATTGGCTGTGAGCTCTTCAACATTTTCTCTTTAGGGATCCAAAAATATTCAGTGTCCTTGTCCTGAAGGGCGGTTATTTTTAACTAAAGGATGTCTTGACATCCCTAAAAGCTGAAGTCCACCAAAATACTGGTAACCATAATTGCTTCCGGATTCATATGAAGAAAAGTACATGTCAAAAGTTGCAGGAAACAGGTTTCCAGACTTCACAGGGTAAGCAACAAAAAAGCAGGAACAAGGAAATACATTTCGTGGTCACATTTGGGGTGCGATTGCAGGAACATCTGAGCTGCCATGAAAAGGCAGAATCCGTCACACAATTTCTTCTCATTTTCCCCTTCCTGCTGCCAGTTCTTCTGTCCTTCTCTTCTGCTTTGTCTCCCCCTTGTATTGATGTTGCTGCTTATCAGAGTGCTCTGGTCTGGCTTAGCCTGTTGAACCAATTGAAAATAATCCATTATCTCTTTTTTTTTTTTTTTTGAAGGAGAGATGAAGGGGAAGGTCCATTTTTTGCCAGGTTAGGGAGTTATGCTGACTCTCAGCATCATCCCATGAATTGGTAAAATACATAGAAAACAGCATGTGACCAGAGACAGGAAAGAGAAAGATCTGGGTGTGTAAATCAGGAAAATAGATCAGTTTACTTTATCCTGTGCAACTTTGACTTCTAATGTTGTGGACTTCTTCCCTTGAAAGTGTATTTACTCTTGTGAGATTTCCTCGACTTGCACACAGTGAAGCCTTGAACAAAAGGTGAGATTTGCCTTTTCCATCTGCAGGATCTGATTGAAAAAGGCAGTTTTCCTTAGAGGTGTAACTGGAACAAATCTCCATGGAGAAGGTAACAGAGCTCTCAGCAAAAGGACAGCAATTAGTGTCTGATCTCCCTTTGCTTTAGGGTGAAGTCACAAATGAGCACGGATGAAGATGTGGACAATACCATCTCTCCATGGAAAAAAGACTAGTCCTGGCTTGATGTTTCATACCAACCAAAAAAGATGCATAATTTTGCTTTGCTTTTTGCATGCGTGTGTTTGTCTTTGCTTGGGGTTTTGTTTTGGTTTTTTGTCAATGTATCATCAGTTGTTTCAGAGTTTGAACTTTGTTCCTTCTCTTTGGGCCAAGAAGGAGGTGGCATCTGGATATGAAAGGAAACTGGAACTTAAGTTCCTCTCAGGGGGCTGACCCAGACACTTTCTATACCTATTAACACCAGCCTTTCAAAAATGAGCTGTAAAATCTCATTCTCATGTTTTTCTGCTTTGCAAAACATTAAGAAGTCACTCCTAGTCCTACAATGTTCCATATGTAGGATGCCCATCCTGGTAAACCAGGGACACAAAGTCTTTACTTGTGTGAAAGTAGTATTGGGTAATTTCTCTGCAGAATGAGTCTGGTTCCGAGCTCTCCCTTAATTTACATTACATTCTAGTCAGTCTGATACAGCCTCCTTCCTCTCAGACTGGATACCCAGCCCAACGGGAGGAAAAGAACTGGCTTTGAAATTCAGCAGGTTGTTTCTCCAGTTAAATTGGTGGTTTGGATTCTGGTTTGGAGCATAAGGAAGCATAAATTATGACACAAATGAGAATGTGGGAGACAGTGTAGGAAAATTCTGTATTAAAAAAAAAAAAAGCAGAGAGGGAACAACATTTGGGGAATAAAAAGTAGGGCAGATTTTGAAATATTCTCAAAACCATTTAATGCCATCTGTCAGGGGCTTGTGTTGCTAGGGATTTATCATCTCCTATCTACAAAATCCTCTGGCTAGTGAAAACAAATTTGGGAAAAGATGATTAAACTTCTCCTACCCTTTGGCTCCCACCTCCACACTCCCGCCAACCAACTCATCTTCTGAAGTGTTCTGGGAGGAGGAATTGACTGAATCCATGAGCAGCTCCATGGAATGACCAGCAATTTTCAGAAAATCCTAATTAATAGTTTCCACAGTGTCCCTTTCAAATTGCCACAACATAGCCTCGATTTTGCAGTGCTTACAAAACAAACCCCTTCACAACCCAAGGGTCAGCCCAGCTCCAAATGATAATGTCCCTGAGGCAGAGGTTTGATTCATAGAAGGGAAAAAATGCAGAAACTCAGAAGTACAGGACACAGAAACCTCACAAGTAACTCCCAGGGGTTTGTTACTGCACATCCTGGAAACCTGTTCACCAAAATCTACCTTGAATATTTTTAAATTCTGTTGATCACACTTGGTCTGGAGATTGCCTTTACAAAAGGCCAATTAATGGTCTGCAGTGCTGTCAAAATATTATAATAATGATATTATGAGCAAATTACAGATACTACAGATGGCTGTAAGGTGCTAAAATAACCTTCTTGACTACAAATGGTTAAATGTGTGCAAATTTCAATACCAATTTTGTGTCAAATAAGCAATCAAATCAGTTCCTAATTGCTATAACTCTGCCTTTGGGGATGAGCTAGAACATTATTTGCTCCCACTCAGTAGGTTTCCTTGCTTTCCTCTGTGCCTCAGGGTAAAACATGAGGTCTCCTTACAGATGAGCAGAGAAGGAACAAGATTTAGGGAATAAAAAGTATTCCATGGAATCCTGGCCATAACAAGCTGCAGGAGACGTAAATCCCCCCCAGGTCTTCTTTATCCACAGACAAGGATGTACAGACAGCTACACTAAACATCCCACAGGGCATTTCTGCAGAATAATATAAAAAAAATTGTATTCTTGTACACTTCAATGCAGTGGAAAATAACTAAAAAATTAACTGGATGTTACCTTTGTAAAAAGCTTGCTTAAATAATCTGGGTTTAGGAAAAAAAGTATTTTAATAATTTTTTACAGACTCTACCATTTAAGCTGTTCTAATAAACTACTTATTTCAATTCCTCTTTTGGCCGCCAGTAGCCTGCCATAAATGTCTTAGAAATGTGCCTTTAGGTTGAATGTTTTCCTTGATGTCTTTTTAACTTTCTGAAGGCAAATTATAGACTCCGTGAAAATTAAATAATCAGAGAAGATTTTTAAATAAAAGTGTGTATGCTGAGACAATTAAATTGTAATTATCTGATAACAAAGGCTCTGGAATGCCAAATGAACCCCAGGAAATACAATGAAGAGCAATACTGCCATGAATTATTCCATAGACAGGGGAGATGGACCACAGGGGAATAAGTTGGTCTGATTAGTGTGAGGAAACAAAATATGTAAAGAGGGTCAACTCCATGCTCTGCTCTGTGCTCTGTGGGGATATCAAGCCTTCCAGAGCATCTGTTCTTAGGGGAAATAAGACTAAATGTTTGAGATGAGGAGAGCTAGTAGGTAGGAGGGGTCTTAATTTGAGGAAACAGGGAGAATGGAAATAGGAATCCAATAAACTGGGAGCACAGCATGTGGTGGGAGAGGGCTGACTTAAGAAGAGGTGGATGTGGGAGTAGATTTCCATTTCTAGGTGAATTAAAGACTGTGGGTACAAATTTTATTGAGATTCTCCCTGACTAATTTGAATGAGAGCTGTTCTCAGTACATGTGCATGCATGAGTGTACGTGGTATTTCTGGAGACACTGAGACCTTGTGGCCTTATCTTTCAATATGCCCAACAGTGGCTTTCTGCCATTTGGAATATGAATGTGTCTGAGATGCCATTTTGACAGCAATCCAAAGGATGAAGTGGTGTGTGTTTGCTTGCCACCAGCCAAACACTCAATGGCTCATTTTTCATTCATTCTGTCTCCAAAGAAAAGCTGCGTGTGAATCTGCCAGACCTTCTTCCTGGGATATTCCTGACAAATGACAGCTTCACCACAGAAGCAAGCAATGCAGTCTTTGGTCATAGACAGACCATAGATAGAACAGATACTGTTCTGGAGTCAACTCCAGGCAAAAAGAAAAGGATTGCAGCACACTGTTGATTCAGGTGTGCAGTTTTTGGAGAGCACACTCTGCATAGGACTATAAAGGCCACAGCCCTGGATGGGGGTGAATTCAGCAGCTGTGTGCAGAGGAAATGTAATTGAAACTTATCTAAAATCAAAAAAAGGATGGTGGACTTTTTCATTGA
>WEIV01003920.1:332495-349330 GCA_013390005.1 Calyptomena viridis
TTTGCTGAACTATTAGTAATTGCTGAGCTCTGGGAAGCCGTGTAAACTCGCAGGAAAATCATGAAGGATGATGTTTTAATCCTGCTGATGCTGATGGCTCAACCCTATTATCTCTAGAGAGGTTAGAGTTTAACCTTGAGTTCAAAAACCTGAAAGAGTACTAACTAGATGGATAATGAACAGGTAGACAGGTAAGTGCCAAAATGGATATAAGCTTTTCTTTCATTTCAAATTGGGCTTTATGAGGAACGTCCACATCAGCAACCCTTTACTCCCAGAAAGGGAAGGTTTTGAATGCTGGCTTTTAATAATTCATGCAGTGATTCTTGCTGCATGCTGGGTGGATATGAATTTGCTTTTCTTCCTTACATTCAATTGGGAGAAAAGATCTAATATTTACATGTGTGAGGATTAACCGATGATGGTATTTGTGAGGTGAGAAATCTTATTATTTCCACAGAATGCATTTATGAAATGAGCTTGGGTTGAGGATTTGAAGTTTCCCACAGCTAAGGGAACACTGTGCTAGTCAGACAAATGCTATTCTCTGTGACTGCAAAGTAACTCTGATTCATATCTGAGTCCATAACTGTGCTTGGAATATGTTCTTTAAATGGGTCTTTCAAGTCCCTCTGTTCCCCTTATTGAGATCCACACTCTAGTATTGCTCTAACCCAGCTGTGGCAGTGACAAATCAGTTTCCACAGTCACTTAACAGCAACTCTCAGTACTGGGCCACTTGCAGACAGAGCAGCTGTGATGTCTGTAATTCAGAGGTAATGACATTTGTCCACTGAAAACTGGATCAATGCACTAAATCCTTTTCACTAAAAATCAGAGAATTTCAGTTACTACCAACTAGGCAGGAGCTACTGACTCCAATAGCACATCATTAAATACAGAGCCAAAAAAGGTCCCTGTAATTCTGCCTTCTACCTCTACACATGAATTCTGCCTTCAGATAAGGGTAAGTAAAAACATGAACAGAAAGAGACTGATCACAATGAAAGAACTTTCAAAGTTCCCCTCTCATCTGAATTAACCTTTTGTTTTCCTTTCTGTCGAAGGATGTGCTGTAGAAGAAATATCAACAACTGCTTGTATTAAGATATGGAAAATGCAGAAAAATTGACTTTCCCTTACATGGGTTTTTTATGATTCAGAATTTTGTTTGACAGCCTTGGTAATGGACAAATGGAAAAGCTCTGGGGAGAAGTCTCACTCACTCAGTGAAAAATTAGCAAAACAATTCATTTCAAGACTCTCAAAATGCTGTTTCTGCTGAGCTGTGGCTATATTGTTCTCACTAAAATAAATGAATTATGTGACTCAACTGCAAACTGGGTTTCTGCCTCAACAACGCAAAACCATTTAATGAGGAATCCTAAAAACATTTTGAATATTCTGATGTTTGTCCTATTTCAGTAACTATTCTGTGCAGTGGTTACAGTAGTGACTCCCATTATCCTCCTGCCTGGCCACTTGGTATTCTCTAACATTTTTTTCATGTCTCCTCTGCAATTTACATAAAAGTTGGCTATGCATCTTAAAATTATGAATGTGTCTTCCAAAGTCTGAAACTCCACTCAACAAAGACATCCAAGTCTTTAACAACAGATACATTTCTACATGCTGTCCCTGTTGTTTCTCTGACAATATGAGACTGAGTGAGTTTCCCAGGATATCTATAGTCAAGCAGGGTTTTGAAGATGACTATACCAATGCCAAGCTATCAGAGTAATCCTTGGATTTGCCTTCCTCCTACCCAACTGCTTCATCCATGGTGGAAATAGAACATCCTCGCTACACTGGGGGAGATTAGACCAATCTGCAAATGAACTCATTTGCCCTTAAAATCCTTATCTTTGTCTCTGCAAATGCAAATTTATCTTGAAATTAGCACAGAAACCAAGCCTAGCTGGTGACTCATTTAGCAGTGGGAACCTTTTGAGTCATTTCTCCCCACACATACTTACACTTAACACCTGTGCACTGAGAAAGAACTCAGAAGCCCAACTTCTTTCTGTGAACAGCAATGGTTTCAGTCTGAAAAGAAAGTTTTGATGCTGGGAGGGTTTTGCAGAGGATCTGAGGGCTTCCATGCCTATGTGTTGCTTAACCACCAAATCTTCACCCCAGGGCTGTGTGCACAGAATTCACTGAAGACAAAGCAAGCAAGTATGTGCCCAACCTGCCCAGACAACAGTCCTCTATGTTGGGATCTTGGAGCAACCCAGTCATCGAGTCAGATGGACACAATCCCATGTGTGTCACATGTTATAGATGGAGCTTGTATGGCAGAGATCTTATTTCTTACCAGTGCATTTGGGCCCTCCCAGAAATAATTCTTCCCAGCAAGTTCACCCATGTGGGAATTCTCATAGTTTGAACACTGATTTCTGCATGATGTGATGCAGAATCAGGTCTCCTGTCCCTAGTCCACTCCTGCTTGTTGCTTAGGTGGTGAGATGATGTAAGTCACAATGTGCACCTACGTAGCCAACATAAAGACTGATGTCCTCTGAGAGCTGTAGGTAATCATGGGACAACCTGTATTTAATTAAGTGTTTGTGTATTCAATTACTCGTGTTCAGAAGTTTATGTAAGATCAAGGCTTAGTATTGTACCCGTGGCTTTTATATTCACTGCATGGGTAGTAACAAAAAGACAATACTCTTTGTCCAAGTTGCAAGGTTTCTGCCAATATTTGCCATCTGGGATACATTCCCTATCTTTGCTCTTGCCTTTCTGTCTGAAGTAGCATCATCTAAATGGCAAGACATGTTGCAGTCACACATGCTTAGTGTTTGTTCCTTGGCTTATATTCAGACTCCATGGAGAAACACTCATAAAAATTGTCCTGATCAAAGGACAATGGCAACAAAACTTTGCATGTGTGTTAATGAGATATCTGGGGCTGGACAAAGAGTTAAAGTCATGTCATTTGAAGGCAAAGTGTCTAATGGATCCATTCTGTGTAGATGCTCGCTGGGATAATTCTGTTTCCAAGAACATCACTTCAAAAGTTCAAACTATTCCACTTCTAGTGAAGCACTGTGGGATTATGTCTATGCAGTCCTGTGAAACCTCTTGGGAAAGTTTCTTAAGCTGAAGGTCTCTGCTTGACATCGTTACCTGCCTGCAGTTCCTGACAATGCTCCTACAGCTTCATGGAGACTGGGAATTTACTCTAGGACAACCAGAAAAATATTTGGGTCTTCTTAGATGCCAACATCTCTATCTCTGTGAAAATCAGGTTGACTGCTTTTCCTCCTTTGTTCCTCCCTCTCTTGGAGCAGGAGCAGTTAGAAAAGGACCACCTACCAAATCCCATTGCTCTTTCCAGCACTAAGGATGCATTGCCATCCTGGAAAAGTGCCAAAGCAACACAAGGGTTGTGGTTGAGAAGAATCAAGTTCTCCCAGTCCAGGACACCAGCTCTGCAGATGCCACTGAAACTTTGCACTGAACACTCAGCAGTGAAAAGGATAGATATGATTTGGAGTCAACCTCTACTGTTTAAAATTTTCCTACAGCAAATCAGAGGTGAAGTCATATTAAAGTCAAATTACAATAATTAATTTTAATAGCACTGTAATGCCTCATTGCACCTGCAATTTGTTCTGAAGTTTATAGCACAGTTGCCCAAAAAGTATTTTTGCAGGGAAATTTTATGTTGAAAAAATAATAAAAAACTTTTTTTTAAAAGACCTCATCAGATAACTTTTTGATTTAGGTCATCCCCTGACAAATGAAATTCTGTGGAAGCTGGCAGCCCTCTCTGGTTCATGTACATCGTGTTTCTAACAAGACAAAACCTTTAAAACCTTCCACCCCATGATGTGAAGTGTCCAACCAGGTAGATGGATGGCCCATTGGGGAACAACAATGCCCATGGAGGTGCCCTGGTTTGACAGAGTTGTTAGAACTGGCCATTGGATTTACTGAGAGACAGACAAATAGATCCTGTGTTTGACTTCTAACCCTATTTATTTCATGTTAAAAAACTCCCCTCCAGTTTCCATATTCTTTCCTGACTACTGTTTATGAATCCCACATTCAGAAATTAAGTGGAAAACACAATGAACCCCTTAAAAGGCTCATTACTTGAATTTGGGTGTTATTTTTTGGGGTGTAGATGTTGAGTGTAGAAAGGGCTGATCCCTATGCAACCACCATTATTTCTACCTTTTACGTGGGCATAAAAGAAGGTAGAAATAGCATCTCCTGTCTCCCAGTCCTCTCCCATTCTAGGTACACTCCATCTTTTCAAAAGCCATCTCATAGCAACTGATGGTCTTTCTAGCCTTGAGTAGATTTTCAGGAGCAATTAAAACGCTTGGGGATGTGTCTGGGGGAGAAGATATTCCTCTGGCCTCTATTTAAATGAAGCTGCTACTCATTCACTAATGTTTCTAATTACGAGCACAATAATTGAAATACTGAAGTAATCTATTTAAAGAAGGGGAGCAGGGGGCAGGGTGATTTTGTGAAAACATGGATTGGAATACTTGGTGTCAGTGTCAGCTGAGCAAATGTAATTCAGCTTGGAGGGATGCAGACAAAAATGAAGAGGAGAAAAAGGAGTGGTGTAGGCACAGCCAGGAAGTGAATGGAGATTTGACATAGTACTCTTATTAGACATTTGAAATTAGACAATGTCTTATTAGACATTTTGGGGTGATTTTTGCCCATGAAGCCTCAGTGACATTGGTTCCTTCACAGGGGTGTACGTAACCCAGCTGGACTTAGTGGAAGACACAGTTCCATGAGAATGAGAGATGGAAGACAGGGCTCTGGATGCTCTTGGGTATCATGATCCTGTTGGCAGTGAGGTTTTTGGAGCAATGAGTAAAGTGAAGCCACTTGTTTGGTCTCTCCACTGCTCTGTTCCCCAGGTCCTAGACAGTCTGTCCCTCTAGGACCAGTGCCTAGGGCTCTTTTCATGAGAGAAACAACAGCACAGACCTGTTGGAGGTTTGGGTGTACACCCTTCCTCTCCCTTCCAGGTTTAGACTCCTCATACTTTGTCCCTGCTCCTCTCAAAGCCCAGAGATCTTCCCACAAAACACATAGACATGTGACTCTGTGGCAAGTTGGGAAGAAGGAGGAAGTTGCTGCTGGGATTTTGATAGTAGTTTCCACTTAATTTCTGAGTGTAGGGTCTATAAAAACAGTATCACCCCTGTGATCTGTGATCACCACAGAGCAGAGTCCTGTGGGCCTGGGAGAAGGCAGCAGACACGACAACTGTGTTGTTTTCACCCTGATATTGCTTTTATTCCTAAACCTTTTCCCTTTTTGCCCTTTCTGGGTTTGTCTCTCCTGTTGGAACCGAGATTCCCCACGGCAGATACTGGCCCTTGTTACTGAAAAGCCCTTGTCTGGGTTCCACGAGTGTCCTCCCACAGCAACAGCAATCAAGCATCTGCTGCAGAAATTTGGGATGGGATTGAGTTCACAGACTGAGATATCGAACTTGACACGATGGGTGTGGCAGAGGAAATGACAACCTTCAGTGAGTTCAGGTTCTTCAGCACACTGGATACAAGATTAGAGCTTTTACCCTACCTGATTATCCCACACACTCACTCACTCCCCCCAGCATTACCTTCACCAGGTCTTGACTTCCATCCCCAGCCGAGAAGTATCTGCTGGTCCAGGCAACAGGTTGGACATGGAGAGACATTTCTTTGTATAAACTGAGGGTTCAGGACATGTCATTCCATGAACAAGATGCACAACATTGCCAATGATATTAAGCACATCTGTATAGGCAACTGAAAACTTTGCAGTCTGCCAGGATCAGAACCCAAATGTCTCACTGCATACCTACACTGTTCCCCTCTGCACCTCTTACCTGGGTCTAAGCCTTGAGAGAAGTTCAGTTCTCTCCATTCACTAAGGCTGAAACGTGGGGCTGGAAAGATCTAAGTTCTGAGAAAGACTTTGTGTAAGTGTTGTAAAAACAGACTGACACACGTATTCCCTTTCTTGAAAAGATTAAAATCATAATGGAAACACAGCAGAACAAGCAGCTACAGACAGAGAAAAGAGCGCCATGCATGTCAGGCCTATTGAAATGTCTTACAGGAATATATTTTGACAACTGATCTTGCTCATCCTTCCCTTGAGATGTGTCGAGCTGGTTAGATGAGAGATTCTCAGGTGGATAGTGTGTGTGACATGGTGAGACAGGAGTCACTTCACAGCAGCATGCCCTGAGGCCATGTCCTGACTGTGCACACTGACAGGTTCTCCTCTAAGCAGCCAGAAACATTTTCCACATCATCAGTGATACCAAGATTACTACTAACTGTCTCCAGGTGCTAACCTTGACAGAAATCAATGTGTCTATGTGTTTGTCCCCACAATGTGACTCCAGGCCTGACATTAGTACAGAATATAGGTATTTTGTTCCTCATCATACCTTCAACTGCACTGCTTTTCCCCTTTCCCTGAGGCACATCAGCTATGCAGTTGCAAGCTCTATTGGGACAGTCTCTCCTTTTTTTGTACATGATTAAACTCATGCTTGTGTCCAGCTCTAGAGTTTAATATTGCCTGAATAGTAAATGGCCATGAAAATAGCCAGGCCCCTTCCTTAGATAAGAGCCAGATGTGAAGTCTTGATGTTGCTCCAAAAATCCCTATAGTTTGGGCCTGTGCCAAACTGGGGATGTGCTATGAGATAATCACTCACAGAAATTAGAGGCTTCTCTGAAAAGCAAGTGGTTGTTGTGCTGAATGCACAATATTAAGATCTTATCTTGCTTTACAAGCAGACTAAACCCAGAATGAATCAATTATGAGATTAGAATTAATCCAATAATCCTCTGTTCATCTGTGCCTGGAATCAGATGGTGCATCTGTAAAGATAGTGTTAGTTACGGCAAATGAGATCATCGTTTGTCCCATTTTATTAAAAGCCTTTCCCAAGCGTTAACAGCTCAGGTGAGAGGTTGAAATGAAATTAAATTGCCATCTCTTCTCTTTGACTGATTGCCATTGTGCACACATCCTTGGCCTCAGCTGCCCAGAGGGGATGGCCAGCACAGGAAACTGTGACTCTTGGAATGGGATGCAGGGAAGTTCTGCTGAGGGATTTCCACCCCTGGATGTGGCTGCCAGTGTAGCTGAGCTTGTGGCACGGAAAAGGCCAGAAAGTATTACTGACCTTCTTAATTTCTTTTTGCAAACTTCTCTTCCAACACTGCAGCTCAGGCTCAGGGCAGAAAGCTGAAACGTGCCTCCCTGTCCAGCACTTGTGCCTCTCACCAGACAGGTCTTGCAGTACTTGTCCTCTTCCCTCTCTTCTGTGTGGTTTTTACATTCCCATTTGTCATGGCCTAAATCTGAAGAATTTCTCTCCTGACTTACCTTTTGTGTATGGTACTAAGCACAATTTTGTCATTTGCCTGGTTTTGCTATTCAACATTTGTGCTGCCAAACAAGACCTGTGTGTTCCTTATGCTTCTCTCTCTTTTTCTTTAAGGAACAAAAAAACCCCCCCAAAAAAATGAAGACCAAAGCAACACTGCTGCATTCAGCTATAACCACTTTTTATTTGAGCCTTAAGGGCTTGAAACAGATTTTTAGTGCTCGTACAGTTCTGCCACTGGGTCCAAAACATGGAAACTCTTGAGAGGCACTGTTATCTCTGTGCACACTCTCAAGGGATGTGCACAGACACTGCTCATCTCAGAGCTCTTTGGAAAGCTCAACCATGACAAAGAGTTGGAGAAAGGTGGAAATGAGACATCCAAGGGTGGTTTTGACTATGGAGAAGTAACAGGACCTATTAGTTAGAGCAGAAAGCTGAGCAGATTACTGGGTATCCCTTCTTTCCACAGGGGTTTGCAGTGCTGCTGTTCTTAGGGAAGTTGCCTGTTTGGCTGACACTGGAAGTTTGACATTTTGCAAGACAAGGATAAGTTTGAGGTTATTACTGAAAGGCCTGGCAGCATTTCTGCTCTGTAGTTATCTCATCTGAAAAATGAAGTAATGAAGCATTGCCAGATCCTCATCAATGAGAAGTGTCACGAAATGCACAACACTGAGTATCATCCAGGAGAAGAGATGGGACTGAAATGAGAGAAGGAGAAGAAGAAGAAGAAGAAGAAGATGACTTTTCTCTGTGATCCTGCCTATGTGTCCTCCAGGAAACTGAGTCTGGTCCAGAGCCTGTGCACTGAAGATGATATTTAGAGTCTGAAGCCTTCTGCTAAGACAAGTGCTCTCCCTCTATTGCCTTTCCAGTCCAATTTCCAACTAAAACCACTCGGAAAAAATTAATAGCAGTGAATTTTCTTTTCATTGTGCTGAAGGCAATTTTGGCAAATTTGTTCAGACTTTTCAAAATAACTCTGTCTGATGCAGAGATACCTGGATGATCCCAGTTTTCACAATTAGTGTTGTCAAATTTAGGTACAACTGAAAACAGAAGTTCAAGAAAAACATTTTTCCATTTCTTTAACAGTAGGACTCTGTTGTTGGAGTGCACTACTAAACACCAAAAGCCAAACAGGTACAGGAAGGTTAGGATGAATTCTTGCATATAGAGAGTAAGCACTGTAATCAACAGAAACTGAAGTTGAGATTTCCAGCCAGTGTGCATTTTAAACTGTACCCTTGATCTAAAGCCCTTCTCTAACACCCTATCTGGAAAAACAAATTGCAGTCCCCAGCAGCAAGGTATAAGCAACAGCCCCATGAATATGTAAAGACCTTTCAGATGGTATTTTAAAACAGTGTTCAGTAACCATTATGCTAGAGTTAACTGACTTCACCAGGCTTAAAAACAGGAGTCTTTAATTACAGTCGTTTATATTTCCAAAGATAGACTATAACATATTTATAAACAATCTGTGCACTTGGTGAGTAAATGACACACGGCATGAATCATTCCCTAACAGTTCTTATATAATATTCAAAGTGGGCATGAATGTTTCATGAAGGCACTTCCACTGCTGAACTTGGTAGGAAACTAAGCTTTCTTCCTTTCTAGGCAGCCTGTTTCATTCCTTTTTCTTCTGTGAAAGCCCTGAAAGGCTCAAATTCCAGTCAGAAGGAAATAACTTTGGATTGGGGACATGGTTTAATGATGGCCTTGGCAGTGCTGGGTTAACAGTTGGACTTGATGTTGTCGATCTTAAAGGCTTTTTCCAACCCAAATGATTCTATGAAAAATCATAAAAATGGTTCTCTAAGTTCAAGGCATTTCTAAGCTGATAGTTGCCACCAGCTGGCTTACCATATCAGGAAAGAAAAGTTTTGTGTGGGTGTTTCCAATTGCATTTATTGTGTGTCACATTTTTGGTGAGGTCACTGCTCCTGTCCAGTGTCAGAGCAGAGGTGAATGTCTATATTGACTCATACAGATAATTTTTCCTTCCAGCTCATGGTCTCCTTAACCTCAAAGCAACAAGTCAGCAGATCAAGGGACTGCAGAAGAGAGAAAACCCAAATTATCTGCTGCCCAGTGTCAGAAAGGAGGGAGGGATATGAAACTCCTGAGTTTTTGTGGGACACATTTAGGCATCCTCCTAGTAGAGCAAGTGTGTATGAGTATGTGTGTGCCAGAAAGGAAAAGGAATTCCTTTTAACCACTTCGTGTGATGGTCCTGCAGTTGATCTGAGCCAATGCACACTGTGACCACAGGAGAACATCTCACCTGGGGAAGAGCCAGGCAATGAATGTGGGTTTTTTTGTTGTTTCAACTCTTTGCTATCCTCACTGAGCCCTTTGAGCCCATCTGAACTTCAGATGGATGGAGAGACTGTTCCACATCAGAGGGGTAAAGGTCTGGTGTCCAGAGGAGATCTCACATCTGAGTATGATTTTCTTATTCGTTGGCAGGACTGTGACACGATGACATTTGGTAACATTCATGTGTTGCTCAAATCCATCTCTCTTGTTAAATCAGTTATTGTTGCATCTGTCCAAAGTCAGGGTCTTGGCATAAGGAGGGATTTATGTTCCTTTTCTGACCTTTCTTTTCCCAAGTCAGACCTGTTCTGCCCATGATCATAATTGGTGGGTGATCTCTCCCTGCCCTTATCCTGACCCATGAGCCCTTCATTATATTTTCTCTCCCCTGTCCAGCTGAGGAGGGGAGTGATGGAACAGCTTTGGTGGACACTGGGCATCCAGGCAGGGTCAACCTGCCACAGATGAAGAGGAATGAAAACACAGAACCTGGGAAATTAAGCTCCATCATTTCCACTCCTTATGGAAGAGTTCAATTCTCCTTCACTTGAGAAATCATGGGGTTTTTTTGTAAAAAAAGTATTATCTTGGATTAAAAAAGACACATAGAAAAATGAGTCCAAACTTTTAGTGACATTCCTAGGGAAAAGCTAGTGAAATACCCCAGGAAAACATTGTGGAAGAGACTACTCCAATTCACTGATTTTTTTTTTTTCATTGAAAACTAAGTATTTTTTGAAAGAAATTAGCTATTTTATTTGCACTAGGGGAAAAATAAAAAACACCTATGCTGGTGCTGGTGTAGAGCTCTCCAGTGGGGGTCACAGCAGGATGCTGCCCTGTGGGTCTGCAGGTTCTGTGCTGTGCCAGCTGTGTGGGGCTATTTTGGGGCAGTTCAACATGTCCTGAAACTTCTGTAAAGAAGCAACAGGCAGCTGCAACAGCTTTGTCACAGGCCTGAGACAAGGACCATTTTTACTCCTTCTGTGCTTGTACGACACCTGGCACAAAGAGAACCTGGCTGCAAGGAGGTCTCCAGAGTGAGATGATGTTCTAATAAATACATAATCATACCTCTAAAAACTTTCTGCTTTCCTTTATTACACTTCAAATTCCCTAAACTGATGGATATGAACTTTCCAGACGGGTTGGATAATGATTCTTTGTGTGGACAACGGTGAATATTGATGTGAACAACCCTTTTTTAGGTGAGTGGCTTCATTGATAGATGACAGCTTGGACAGCAGGGGTTCCTGGAGTCATCCTGTTTTGCTTTTGCCATTTTAATTTCCCTACAAGCCCCAAGGGCCAAATGCAAGCATGAATGAATAAGTAAGAAGATACCCATTTGCAATATGTCCACAATTGTCTTCCTCAGAGCATTCCCTATCTATAGCCAAGTGTCCCAAAATTACACCAGGCAAATTTCACAGACATCTATTTTTCCTTGACTTTCATTAAAACATGCTGTTCATAGCAGCAATAAAGTGTATCGGTTTTAAATGGACCTAGATTTGTATTTTATATGGGCTGCTCAGTTGTTGTTGTTGCAATAATAAATGACATGGAGACAATTTCAGATTGTTCTGACAAAAATCAGGACTCCTAAGGGGAGTCTGCCTCGTTCTCATGAAGTTGTAGCTCTGAGCAACCAGCTAGGAAGATGCAATTAATTTCCCCCTTGTGAGTAAAACCATTATATAAAATACCACAGTTGCCTTGAGGGCCAAATTGAAGGCACTGAATTATGTATTATCAAAACTGACTTTACAATGATGTCTTCATGGGCTGTGGCTTGTGAATGGAAAGGGAATGGTAGTCAGCTGCCAGGATCTTATTTCCCTCTCGCTCGCTGTAAACAATACACTGCTAATGGGAAGATAGTGATGAGATGGAGTGACATTGCTCTTTCCCTTGAGGTAGTGGCATAGAAAGGAGAGGAATTGCTGGGAAGTCTGCCTAATTATATTTTGTATATTCGTAGGTCAGCCCAAGTCCACTGGTCTTTGCTCAAGACTCAGAGATTTAGGGGTTTACCAGCCAATTTCTGTCCTGTTGGAACAAGCCTCGTGAAACACCTGAGCTGAACTGAGCTGCTACTTCCAATCTACTGAAGTCATTTAATGTCTGGGATGAAGGTCTGAAGCCCGAATAGCCACTTAGGATGCCTTCTGCTTTGGGATCACAGACTCTTAGGATGGCCTGGGTTGGAAGTGATCTTAAAGATTGTTTTGTTCCAACCCCCAGCCATGGGCAGGGACATCTTCCTCTAGACCTGGTTGCTCAGAGCTCCGTCCAACCTGGCCTTGGAAACTTCCAGGGATGGGGCAGCCACAGTTTCTCTGGGCAACCTGTGCCAGGGCCTCATCACCCTCACAGTAAAGAACTTCCTCCTAATATCCAATCCAATATTCAAACTGCCCTCTGTCAGTTTGAATCATTCCCCCTTGTCCTGTCCCTACATGCTCTTGTAAGTACAACATGAACAGAAAACAACCCCATGGAAAACTGTGGAATTTTGTCTCCCTTCTATAGTCACTACACTGGCAAGGAATGTTGAGGTTTTCCTTGTTTCCTATGGGGAAAGGGAAGGAGGGAGGGAGGAACAGGGGGATTAAGATGGTATCAATGCTCTTGTCAGCCAGAAGAGTGTATGAGATGAGCCAGAGAACAGACGTGAAGTCCAGCAGGTCAAACCAGATCAAAAGGGATTACTAAGGAGCAATTTCAGCTGGGCATTCACAAGATGCATTTCCACACAGAAAAAAAACGCTTCACATTTCACGATTTCAAGCCAGTAAACTAAAATATAACAAACCCTCTATGTTATATTTGTCCTTAGAAGAAAACATGAGGTAAGCAACAAAAAATTGCAGTGCCTGGAGCAAAATTGGATGGTTGCTCAGTGATAAGGGGGAAGTGGGTTTCATTTTTCATGAGTGTTTTCCCCTCTTGCTGCTTTCTGATCTCAGTCATCACACTGCTGCTGTGAGGCAGGTATTCACATTCCAAACAACAACTACTTAATTAAACTTCAGGTACTCTGAACTATCCAAACACACATAAAAAAGGGAAAATATACATATTTCTTTTGGTAAATGATTGCCACATGATCATTTGTGATAGGATACATCAGCAGTGCAGTGAGACAGGACACACTTTGCTCATCTTACAAATGATAAAAAACGAATCAGGATTGCTTCTTTCCCTTCAGTCTTACATTGTTGCAATCTAAAATCCTCCAGGAAAGGAAATGAATGCCCACTCCAGGAAAGGGAGCATCCCACAGGACAGACTGTTTCTCCAGGAGAATTGAAGTTTTCCTGCTCTGACTCTGAACAGGCATGAGACCTTTCCAGACTGGAACTTGTCATGATTATTTAAAACATGTAGAACTACTTACTAAAAGCTGTAATTATTCATAACAGAGGAAAGATTATTAAACCCTTTTAGACAAATCATTCCTAACTAGGGGGGTGGGGGATACTTAGGACCAACAAAAAAATTGATGCAAGCCTGTTTCCCCACATGTCCTCTCTTGCATATGGAGCACTTCAAACAGAGAAAAATAAAAATCTGGAATATTCAACTGTCTCTGAGGGATTCCCAATTTATTTTCTCATTCAGACTGTCTGGGCCATTTGCCAGTCTGCCTTTGTGCTGCAAAGGCAAACCCAGAGCTTACTGCCCTTTCTTCTGGCCCTGAGATGTTCCTGGGAGCTCATGAAATCCCAGGTGGCAAAGCAACCTCACAGGGAGCAGGATGAGTGTGTATGTTGTGCACTTGTGAGCTGGGGAGAGATGAGACCAGTGGGTTCTCTGCCCCTGCTGGGAACCTGTGCACTGAGAGTAAGAATTTTCCTGTCTGAGTTAGAAAGAAATGTTCCTGGTTTTACTTCATTAATCAGGCTGTGAAAATGTAGAGTCTTACGAAAAATTTTAAATTCATCAGAACAACAGGTGGGCAATACAGAGCAATACAGACTTTAAATAGCTTTATTGGAGTGTTTTGGACAAAATGACATCTGACAATTTCTATTTAGGACCAAAACAATTTATAGGAGCCATAGACACAGGTTATCCTGACTGAGATTGAACTAAAACAGATGTCACTGGCCTCCACAACACCTTTTCCAAACTCAGCCCTGTGCTTAGTGACCACTGTGATCTGCTCACACACCTGTTGGGCCACTCTCTCCTGTATCACAGGATCATGGAACAGTTTGGGTTGGAAGGTACCCTAAATTTATCATCTAGTTCCAACTCCTCCTCTCCTTTTATCCTTTGCCTACTGAATAGCCCAACTTTGCTGCTACTTTTCAAATAAGAGGTTTTGCTCCTAACCTTGAGCAAAGGTCACTGTAGCACCCTCTGAAACTTTGCCTCACTAATTTGGAAGATCTGTATCAGTCATGTTGAACTGCTGGGCTCACTGAAACCTGGATTCACATTTATGGTGTAGAAACATCAATAACTAAAACAGCACCAAAAATCAGCCCAATTAGCTGCTGGGGTTTCCTGTTTATTAATCATTCTTATTGCATTTTGTGCTGGAAATATACCAAACTAGAGGGGGAGAAAAGTGCATTTAGAATGCATAAAGGTTTCTACCATGACACATTTCTCTCTGAATGAGTTAATTGCTCTTAACTTTCTTGGATTTCCTTTAGATCATCTTAACATCTTTTCCCTTAAACAAAAAGCCATATTCTAAATTCCTTTTTCATTTTTCAAGTCCCTTTCCTCCTAAACCATCCTGTTGGCTTCAGTCAGATTTCCCTAAGTGTGGTGTACTGTGGGAAGGGAGGATGCAGTCTGCCCAGAGTGACTAATCTGGATCTTCAACTCCTTTCCTGAAGCTTTATTTTTATCTTTTCTTCTTATTCCATTATTCATGTCTCAATCTGTAGCTCCTCCAAAGATATATCGTGGTGCCTGTATCTTTTGAACACAATGGGGTCCTTTCTGGGAGATGCTGAGCTGCACTTTGGAGTTTTGCTGTGCTTTGGTGATTTGCTGTTTCCAACCTCCTTTTGTTCTTCTTTTCTTCCAGTGTCTGATCGCTTCACAGCTGAGCATTTCTGAATGTGTTGCCTTTCCTGCACACACCCTGCTGCACAGATGTGGTGCCCTTGCATTTTCAGAGGCTGCTGTGGGTACATGGGCTGACTGAAATCTTTTGTTCTGGTTAGAAACTGCTCACAGTTGAGCACTTGGTACTATCACCAGTTCCTTAAGTAACAACCAGTAGAATTCCTGAGATTGCCAGAGATAAGGGCACTCTGCCCTTTTGGAGTGTCCATCCTCCAGTTCCATAATACTCCCTTTCTGAAGCAATAATAAACTTATTTATTTACTCCAAAGAAGAGTTTGTCATTTCTTTGTAGGGATACCCAGACCACTGTTACCAGTGTAACTTCCATTGATCCTTGTCTAAATTGACTACATTTAGAAAGGTGTTTTGTTTTAGTGAGCTGCACGAAGCCTCTACCAAGGAAAAAAAATTGAAATAACACAAGGAAATAAGAGCTTTGAGAGGGAAGCCAGCTCTCAAGAGACCAGGACAGCTCAGGTGTGTGAAGATGTTAAGGTGACTACTGGTTATACTTTCAGACATCTTATTTACCTTCAAGACAGGGACATGGCTGAGGCAGATGGTTTTGGGTAGGAGACTGGGCTTATCTAAAGACATGGAAATTTTCTTTAATATTCAGCATTGTTTTCCTGGAAGTCCAGTTTCTGATGTGTGTGTAAAGCAGTGTCTTAGAGTGGTGTTGTCCAGGTTCTCTACACTGTGCTGTAAAGGGCAGGGAAGAGATAATGGAGCTGATTAGGAAGGCAAAGAAAATGTTCCGAGAAAAAAAAAAGGTACGTTTCATTTTAATTATTAGAATTTGAAGCTAATGATATTTAGTCTGACTGTGACTGGATCTAATTAGTGTCATTTCTTTAGACTTTATTGGTTTTGTTCTATTTATCCATTGCACCATCTGTTGTTTTAGAGATCTCTGGGTCATTTTTTTTTTGCCCAGGGTGCAGTTAGATGAATTTTGTAAACATCAGAAAGCAGTACACCTGGAGGAGATGTCAAGAGGTCACCAAGTCCATGCAGTTTTCTAAATGCAGCAGTGACCACCTAGGTCACATGGCTGTATGACATGTTTCATTCTGCTGGAAACTTGCTTTTGTCTCTTTCTTTACTAAACCATTTTTAACGTGGACCAATACAAATTATTCCATCTGGATTTAGAAGATATTTCTCTCAGTTCAGGGCAAAAAGCTGGAACGTGGCACCACTGAAATCTTTGAAAGAGGCCTCTGAAGGAGATACTGCAAGACAGCAAATCAAAGCCTGAGAAGTGATGAAGCAACAAGCCAGTAATTACCATTTTCAGCTGTAATCTGAAGTGTCCCAGTAATAAAAAATACCCAAACCAACAAATCACCCTGTGGGACTGTCCTGTGAAGGGTCAGGAGTTGGACTCGATGATCCTTGTGGGTCCCTTCCAATTCTGCATATTTTATGATTCCATTGGACATTTCAGTTGGAGAGTTGGAAATCAGACCACTTACTCAATGGATGCAAAAATACAATTGATATAAGGGCATAAACAGCGAATTTGAACATTCAGGCTTGACATCCTTGAACTTGATGAATTAAATGGTGCCAATACTCAGCTGATATGTACAATCTCATTTCAGTGAATTTCAAAAGAGGTTACTGGTCCTTAGAAGCCCAAGATTTCTCCCAGCATTTTTCTTTTAGGCCTGGCATCCACTGGTAACACTCTACTGATTATGTCAGGCAAGGAACAAGCCAATGCAATATGAGAATACTCTCAGCTGGCTGTCTGTGTAGGTATTCCCATGAAGAAATGGGAAGACATGGGAAATGAGGACATTGTCTGACAATGTGGAGTGAAGGAGGAGAGAGGAAAAAGGTAAAGGAAGTAGAAATAAGAAGTAGAGCAGTTAGTGCCCTGTAAGTGACACATTCCCTCATGGTTCAGTCAAAGACCTTGATCAAAGGCTGAGTCAAAACTAACGGAAACAATGGAAAACAGAAGACAAAATGAAGTAGCCAGATCAATGTGCTGGATCTCATCACCACCAGACAAACAAAAAA
>WEIV01003928.1:0-13369 GCA_013390005.1 Calyptomena viridis
CACCTGAACATTAGGAAGAACTTTATTGTGAAGGTGTAGTGGGTTGACCTTGTCTGGACACCAGGTGCCCACCAAGCTGCTCTATCACTCCCCTTCCCAGCTGGACAGGGGAGAGAGAATAAGATAGAAAACAAGTCATAGGTTGAGATAAGGCAGTTTACTAAAGCAAAAGTGAAAGTTTGCGTGTGCACAAGCGAAACAGAAGATAACAAGGTTTATTCTCTACTTCCCATTAGCAAGCGATGTCCAGCCACTTCCCGGAAGCAGGGCTTCAGTGTGTGTGACGGTTTCTCAGCAGGCAACCATTGTAGAAAATGAATGCCCCCCACTTCCTTCTCCTTTTCTTAGCTTTTATATCTGAGCTGATATCATATGGTATGGAATATCCTTTTGGTCAGTTTGGGTCAGCTGGCCTACTTGTGTCCCCTCCCAGGATCTTGTCCTTGATTGGGGAAGGAACGTTACAGTGCCGATGCTGTGCTCAGCAGTAGTCAAAACAGTAGTGTGTTATCAACACCCTTCTAGCTATCAATACAAAGCACAGCACTGTGAGGGCTGCTATGGGGAAATGGACTCCATCTCAGACAGACACAATACAGAGGGTGACTGAACACTGGAACAGGCTGCCCAGAGAGGGTGTGGAGTCTCCTTCTCTGAAGATATTCAAAAGCCATCTGGACAGAATCCTGAGTAACACACTCTAAGGAACTCTGCTTGAGCAGGCAGGTTAGACTAGATCCAGTGGTCCCTTCCTACCTTATCCGTTCTGTGATAGTGAAAGCCCTGATATACACAGAAGCATTCACTTGCATGTCTGAAAACATTGTTTATTCATGCTATACTTCCTAATCAAGCTTGATTTCTTTTTCCTGAGCCTGAACAAAAGTTGCTACCTGAAGAATCATTATTGGTAGTAATAATGGATTAGTCAGAAACATTAGTTTTATATTCAGATGTTATATTAAAATTGCATTTCTAAAAGATACAATGCTCAAGTCTTTATGTGAATCATGTTTACCTCATTATACTCATCTTCATCAGATTTTTCTGAGGGTGGTGCTGAGGAATCACTTTTTATTTCTTCTTTAATTTTTGCAGCCTTCGTTGCTCTATTCTTCTTACTTCTTGTTTTCTTCCTCTTTGAATTGCCCTGAATGCAAATTAGTACCTTTATTATGTCAACTGACAAGTGTCTGCACCACAGTTGCAGAAAAAGATTTTGTTTTTTATGTTAAAGAAATCATTCATTTTATTTATTGCTACTAATGAACACTGCTTTTCTCAGGACTGGAGACCAAGCCTAATGCGACAGTAGAGAATATATACAAATAAGGGAGAAAACCCCAATATTAAATTTGCAATACATTCCTTGAGTTGGTCTCATATAATACTATTACCAATACAGAAAAAAATTACACAAAGCAAAGAAGAGTGGAACTAAGAATAAAACAAGTATCTGTTGACATTCCCATAGGCATATTATGTTATCTCGCTATTGAATATTAAGCTTAACTTACTGCACCAGTAAGTCTTTGCACTTCTTTTCTTGCAAGGTCTTTATCCAGTAATTTAATGAGGTAATCTGCACGGGTTTGCAACTGCTTGGCCTGGGGTTTCTTATCTGGATCATCAGGTAAAATCTGAGGAGAGCAATGGTAGCATCAACTAAAAGTACATATTATCAAATTAGGAAGCTGCTAGTCTGGAATACTGGGAACAGAAAAAGCTGAATTAAAAAAATAGGCAAAAACCCAATCCACTCCAACTATACATGATCAATATGCAGGCATGCTTCAAGGAATGGAGAACATAAACATTTTACTTTTCCTCAAACATGCAATTAATGTAGTCTTCAAAATAGTCTCACAAAGTTTACAGTAAACTCAAGAAATTAGCCTCAGATTTCTGTTTCCACTCTCAGTTTATCTAAGAAATTCAGAGCTCCTGTATCACTGTCATCCACAGATCTAGTTCTGCCTTGTGCTTCTAAATGCATTAACTTGTTAACACAGGTAAGCTACAGGTTGTTGGTAGTATCATTGAGTTTACTTCACTCCAGACTTTCCCTAAATGTTTCTCACTCCTAAGCAGCCATTGCACTACTTGTAATCTGATAAATATAGAAATTCTCATGTTGCAAATGAAAGACCGTTTCAAACAAAGGAAACAGGGATAGGAAAACCAAACCAAAATCCTCAAATCAATTTCCCTCCAAAAGATCAAGAATAAAATTACAGAATCACAGAATTATTCAGGTTGGAAAAGACCTCCGAGATCATTGAGTCCAACTCATGGCACTAAGTGCCATGTCCAGTTGTTTCTGGAACACTTCTAGGGATGGTGACTCTACCATCTCCCTGGGCAGTACATTCCAATGCTTAACAACCCTTTCTGTGAAGAAATTTCTTCTGATGTCCAACCCAAATCTCCCCTGGCACATGTTGAGGCGCTTGGCCTGTTGCTAGCTGCCTGTGAAGAGGCCAACGCCCACCATGCTATGACCTCCTTTCATGTAGTTGTAAAGAGCAATAAGGTCTTTCCTGAGCCTCCTTTTCTCCGGGTTAAACAACTCCAACTCCCTCAGCTGCTCCTCATATGACTTACTCTCTAGACCCTTCACCAGCTTTGTTGCCCTTCTCTGGACATGCTCCAGCCCCTCAATGTTTTTCTTGTAGTGAGGGGCCCAGAACCGAACACAGTACTCGAGGTGTGGCATAAAAAGTGCTGAGTACAGGGGAAGAATCACTTCCCTCGTCCTGCTGGCCACATTATTCCTGATACAGGCCAGGATGCCATTGAATTTCTTGGCCACCTGGGCACACTGCTGGCTCATGTTCAGCTTCCTGTCAATCAGTACCCCCAGGTCCCTTTCTGCCTGGCCACTCTCCAGCCACTCTGTCCCCAGCCTGTAGTGCTGCAGGGGGTTGCTGTGGCCAAAGTGCAGGACCCAACACTTGGCCTTGTTGAACTTATTGCCATTGGATTCAGCCCATCTATCCAGCCTGTCCATGTCCCTCTGCAGAGCCCTCCTACCCTCTAACAGACCCACACTCACTCCCAACTTGGTGTCATCTGCAAATTTGTTAATGGTAGACTCAATATCCTCATCCAGATCATCAATAAAGGTATTAAAGAGGACTGGGCCCAACACCAATCCCTAGGGGACACCGCTAGTGACTGGCCGTCAACTGAATGCAGCACCGTTCACTACCTGGTTAGCCAGGACTGATGATAAATGATGGAGAGCAGCTTAGCGAGCTCTTCTGCCAGCTCCCTCAGTACCCTTGGATGAATCCCATCTGGTTCCATAGACTTGTGAATGTCTAAGTGGCACAGCAGGTCACTAACTGCTTCCTCTTGGATTGCAAGGGGTCTATTCTGCTTCCTGTCCCTGTCTACTAGCTCAGGGGGCCGGTTGCCCTAAGGATAATTGGTCTTACCGTTAAAGACTGAGGCAAAGAAGGCCTTAAGTACTTCTGCCTTTTCCTCATCTTTGGTGACAATGTTCGCATCTGGCTCCAATAAAGAATGGAGATTTTCCTTGGTCCTCCATTTTTTGTTAATGTATTTATAAACCCACTTTTTATTACCTTTTACAGCAGTGACCAGATTGAATTCTAGTTAAGCTTTCGCCTTTGTAATTTTCTTTCTACATGACCTAACAACATCCTTGTACTCTTCCTGAGCTGCCTGTGTCTTCTTCCAAAGGTCTGTAATTAATTAAAATTAACACAACCAGAGCATTTAAACTAGGGAAGCAAAAGATGGAAGAGAGAATTCAAGTGACAGAGATACAAATACATAGAAATACAGAAATATAGCAGACTCTAAGAAGGTATATGCCAACTGAATACACAAAATCTTAAAATCTAATAATTTACCAAAAGAATACAAAGGAGTACAACTGACCTAACTTCTGTGCAATTTCAGTTATCATAAAACAAATTCTTTCAATTGTCCTTATTACCATTATTACCTAAACAAAAAAAGTCCTTGATGAAATTCTGTAGATGACATACCTTCTGTGTCAAACTGAGATCAGGATCCATTTTTATCATTTCCCAGCTTCCATAGCCATATTCATAGATACCTATTAACAGATTGGAATCATCTTCCTTACCCCAATCTATATCAAAATGAGCTGCCTTGGTGTGGCATGGGATGACATATCTAGTAGAAATAAATTAGAAATATAAATAAGCAAATGTCTCAAACTTAGTAAGGGATAGGAGAACATGCCACACATCACTAAGATTCTGGTACATTTAGTAAGTAATCCAGATAACTATCAGGCTTTCTTACAATTTTTATAAAATATTCATTCAAATCAGTACCAAAACATGTTTTAAAGCAGATCAAGATTAAGATATGAAACCTAGACATCTATCTCTGGCCATGGACTGAGTCAGAACTGGCTAACTATGAAGGTAAGCTTAAAATATTACTCAAGTGTAACTGCTAACTGAATAAGCAGATAGTCTAGGGACTATGATACACAAGGTAGCATGCTAAAAAGTTCACAGGGCAAACAACTACCAACAATTACCATCTGCTCCATTTTGAAAAATATTGCTTTCTCTCAGGCAGAGGTGACACAAAGCAGCTCCTCAACAAGCCTAATTTCTAGTCTGGAATAAGTAAGAGTAACTGAACCCAGTCCCCAATGAACACAGTTCAGAAGCCAAAGCAAATACTGGCTTCTAAGGAGAGGGAAGAAAGAATAAAGGATGTGGAGCAGATTTCTGCTGCCGGTTCTTAGAGGAAATGGAGCAACATGGGTGTTCCAGTGTACTTAGAGTCTGGATTGCTTAAATATAAGCATAAAAGTCTTGAATAACTTTCTACATTATGGGTTCCTTTAGGAGGAAAAGAAATACCTTTTCCTTTCTTCTGGATCTGCAGGAATGGATTTGTGCAACGGTGCCAACTCTTCTTCATGAGAAATGACTAGCTTTGCGTTCACCTGCACTCCTGATATTCGGAATGTTGGGCCTTTAACTTTCCCAAATCTACCTCCTTAAAATAAAGGACCAAATTGTTAAAATATTTAGCCTTTATGTATATCTTATAGACAAACTTAGAGAAAAAAGGAAGTTCGATGGCATAGCAGCAGACATTCAATTACAGGAAATGAATTTTTCTTAACCAAATGCTTTAATTAAACTCCAGAAGTCTTCCAGTTAATAGTAGCAGATTAATTTTAAATTTCATGGTAAAACAAAAACATACTGCTTTCTACTGTGACACCTCACTCAGGGAAAGGGGGAAGAAAATCAAAACCAAAAAGTCTTTTTACTAAAATTGTTTTTTCTAAATTACCTAGCATGCTAAAATTTTGTTAATGTTTTCCCCTAACGCAATTCTTTTGTTAAAATCAGAGTGCAAGAATCATTCAGATCTCTCGATACTCTTTGTTCCTCTCCCCCACTCCCAAAACACACTTTACCTGCTCTTTCTTGTCCAAAGGAATTGTCCTTTAAAGCCTTAATGCATCCATTATGTACAAGTTCTCCCAGACATCTAAGGTCCGTCTCGGATTTATCAACTAGCTCAGCATCTCTAGCTATAGCATCTAACCTGGAAGAAAACAAATATATTTTTACAGCTCTAAAACTTTAGTATTATGAATGACTCCTTCAGATTTTGAAACTAGAGAAGTGATCATGTAAGTTATCATTCACCCACACTTGGTATGCTGTGTATAATTATCAAACAAAAAACCTGAATGATTGTCACTACTGCAAATTAAACAGGACAGTAGGCAAAGTATAAAGAAAAAGCAACCAGTCTTGCAAAATTTAAAGATTTGTCAAACTGGCTGTCTACATATATACCATATATGATGAAAGGAAAAAGAATTAATTTAAATTCATGTTATACTACAAGCACAAGATTAGGCACACTCTTTTCTCTTCAACCTAAGGTTTCTTGGTGTACTGTTCTAATTTTAATGGAAACAAGGTCCCAAGTTGCTATGCAAATATAAGCAAATTAGTTTACCTTTCAAGTGGGCCACCAAATTTCTTGTAACTCTTGATAAACCTAGTAAGAGAAAACAATTTTGCACTTAAAAAAATGTATGCTTAACTACATTGGTTTTAAAAATGTATTCGTAAAGTCTTAGTACAAGGCTATATGAACAATGCAAAGAAAATAAGAATTAGAGAGACTAGGACAACTTAGTATATGAAGACAACCCACATTTAAATCCAGAGTTCTATTTGGTTTAATAACTGATATAAACAAAACAATAAAAGATAGAAATAATTTCAAAAATTACTATAGTAATTAGTTTTACGAGACAAAGAATTCAGCACTGTGATGTGTCTAATCATAAAAATCAAATGCGGATTTACAGTAAATTGAAAATTCAGATATTATGTTAGACCATATAATAAAGAGAAGCTAGTTGCAATTTTAAGGTGATTTTAAGACTTAGGAAAACATAACATGAAAGATAAAGGAATGCAAGCACAAAAATATCCCTGACAAAAGCAGCAAACCATAACACATTAGATAAAATGAAAAGGAGACAAAGCTCTTTAGGGTTATCTATATAATAAAAAATATTTTATTAGCTTTACAGTATTTTAGAGAAACATGAATACAGAAGCAAAGTAGCATTTCACAAACCCAAGTAAAGCAAAACAATTTCTACTCCTTCTACCAAAGAAGTATTTTTACCCCCAAACATGGGACCTGCTGTACAGATTCACTTATGTACTGGTTTTCACTGAGATAAAGTTAATTTTCTTCAGAGCACCATACCTGCTAGTACATTCAGAGATTCACAGAATAACCGGGTTGGAAGGGACCTCCAAGATCATTGTGTCCAACCCATACTCTAACACCATAACTAGATGAGGGCACCAAGTGCTATGTCCAATCGTTTCTTGAACACATCCAGTGTTGGGGACTCTACCACCTCCCCGGGCAGGTTGTTCCAATACTTTATTATTCTTTCTGTAAAAAACTTTTTTCTAATCTCTANTCATGTTGGATTTGTGAGCAAAACAGTGTTGATAACACACCAATGTTTCAACTATTGCTTAACAGTGTTTTCACAGCATAAAGGCCTTTTCTGCTTCTCACATCACCCCACCAGTGAGTAGGCTGGGGGTGCACAAGAAGTTGGAAGGAGACACAGCTGGGACAGCTGATCCCAACTGACCAAAGGAATATTCCATACCATATGGCTTTATGCTCAGCAATAAAAACTATGTGGAAGAAGGAGGAAGAGAGCATGTTTGGTGTTATGGTATCTGTCTTCCCAAGTAACTGTTAGACATGATAAAGCCGTGCTTTCCAGGAAATGGGTAAATACTTGCTTGCTAGTAGGAAGTGGTGAATTAATTCCTTGTTTTGCTTTGCTTATGTGCGTGGCTTTTGCTTTCCCTAATAAACTGTCTTCATCTCAATCCACAAGTTTTCTCATTTTTATCCTTCTGATTCTCTACCCAATCCCTCTGGGGGAGACTGAGCAAGCAGCTGTGTGGTGCTTAGCTGCCTACCAAGGTTAAACCATAAAAACTTATCAAAATGGACTTTTTCTTTTTTTTTTTTAGTTTTAAAAAGCATCATATAACATTAATACAATTACAATGGCAAGAAATTTAACAAAATGAAACTCACTGAACCTTTCATAGAACATTTTTTGAACTCAGTGTTATTCCTCACCAAAATAGGTTCAAATTCTGGACATAACAGTTCCTTATGTCAGCACCCCAAACTACACAGAGTAAAGCCTTAAATGCCTAGAATAAAAATTTTCAATTAAATTAATGAAAAATAGTCTGTTTTCCATATTATCAAACTCTAAAATGATAAAAAAAAATGTTTTGTCATTTTAAACATGCATGTCCCCCCACATCTTACCGCCTAATCTCTGCATCACTAAATCCTTTAATATTTTCTCGAGGAATAGTTCGTGGTCGTCCACGTTTTTTTGGTCGTTTTCTTTCTGAGATTGAGTCACTGTCGGATCCAGAATATCTTTTCCTTCTACTGCGTTTCCCTTCACTTCCATTAAAGCTGATCTGGAATTTCAGATTAAGTAGTTCAAAGCTACATGACTAAAACATTTTATTAATGTTATCTAGCCTGTCAAAAATGAGGGGGGGGTGCCACACGTGAAAGCCACCCAACTCAAAAGTACAAGCCAAAACAACAGTAATAAAACAACAAAAAACAACAAAAATCAAAGTTAGTTGGTCAAAACCCAGAGATACCTGTTTTGTACAGTTTCTCATCCTTGGGAGCATATATATTTCTTCAAGCTCTTTTTGTCTTTCCTCCTCTTCTATTCGTCTCCGCTGGACTTCTGGAATGATTTCTTCCCAGTTTCTTAAATTTTGTTCTGGTTCCAACTCAATGTCATCTTCATCCATATTGGAAAAGTTAGCCACCTTATATATTGAAACATAAGTATTTTCACCAAATCAATACATGATTTTACTTAAACAGAGTCAGTAATTAATATATTAGGAAAACTTAGTTCAGAATGGCATATTTTATTTCTTTGTGTATACACAAAATGTACACATATAAAATGCTTCATGAAGCACTATTTCCAGTTAAAGTATTTTCATATATGAAACACATACACCTCGTGCAACATGGCTGAATATAAAGATGGGAATATTTTTCTTCTTTTACAAGTTGAGTAATATAAAAACGCTATGAAATGCATCCCCGATGGCTGTGATCATTGTTTCATTTCCTTCAAAGCAGAAAGCAAGTCTAACTATATGTCAGAGCTAATATGAAAGTATAATAATGTAGAACTAACCAAACATTAATAAACTGTAGAAATCACAAGATACTGCAAATGAATGATTAGCATGAAAACGATTTAGTACTCTACTGATCTAAAGTCCTACCCTGACTTAAACAAAACCAAGCAAAACCACACCAGACCTAAACAACAAAAAGATCCACAAAACCAAACAAAAATGCCTCCCAACAAAAAAACTTCACCATCCACAACTGGACTCACTCAATATTTTAAGTATTATTCAATTAAGCATATCTGGCATTCATGTTTACATGGGGACCAAAAGGAATTTCTAAGTCATCAACTAAGAAATCCAAATTTCATTCTTTGCTTTCAGAAGTACCACAGGTGCTTAACAGCATAAAGCATTAAATGAAAAACAGCCCTCCCCAGTATTCTAACAACTAAATCAAGGAGTAATGTATTTGTAAATATCTTTCTTATTTTGTTAGCAAAATATATTATGTATTTTTACATGTTTGCACTGACATTAATTACCCTGTATAGGTGAATAGATATTGCACACCAAAGAGTTGACTTACTGTTGCACCCATTTCACAGAATCACAGAATATGCTGAGTTGTATGGGACCCACGAGGACCATCTAAGTCCAACTCATGACCCTGCACAGGACAGCCCCAAGAATCACAACATGTGCCTGAAAGCATTGCCCAAACGCTTCTAGAACTCTGGCAATCTTGGTGCTGTGACCACTTCCCTGGGGAGCCTGTTCCAGCGCCCAATCACCCTCTGGGTGAAGATCCTTTTCCTAATATCTAACATAAACCTCCCCTGACTCAGCTTCAGGCCATTCCCTTGGGTTCTGTCACTGGTCATCACGGAGAAAAAAATCAGTGCCTGGCCCTCTGCTTCCCTTCATGAGGATGTTGTAGATGTGATGAGTTCTCTTCTCAGTCTCCTCTTCTCCAGGCTGAACAGACCAAGTGACCTCAGCTGCTCCTCATACAGCATCCCCTCAAGGCCCTTCACCATCTTCGCAGCCCCCCTTTGGACACTCTCTAATGGCTTAATATCTTTCTTATATTGTGTGCCCAAAACTGTACACAGTACTCAAGGTGAGGCCACACCAGCGCAGAATAGAGCAGGACAATCACCTCCCTTGACCGGCTGGTGATGCTTCGCCTGATGCATCCCAGGACACAGTTGGCCCTCCTGGCTGACTCATATTCAACTCGCCATCAGCCAGGACCCTCAGGTCCCTTTCTACAGAGCTGCTCTACAGAGTCTCATTCCCCAGTCTGTATGTACATCCAGGGTTGTCCCATCCCAGGTGCAAAATCCAACACTTTCCCTTCTTGAACTTCACATGGTTAGTGATTGCCCAGTCCCCTAATTTGTCGAGGTCTCTCTGCAGGGCCTCTCTCCTCTCAAGGGAGTCAACAGCTCCTATCAGTTTTGTATCATCTGCAAACTTACTTACTATCTGTTCAAGTCCTGCATCCAAGTCGTTTATGAATATGTTGAAGAGCACTGATGGAGCCCTGTGGAACCCCACTAGTGACAGGTCGCCAGCCTGATGTTACCCCATTTATTATAACCCTTTGTGCCTGACCCATGAGCCAGGTACTCACCCACCACATGATGTGTGAATAATATAAGAATGAAGAAAAAGTGAGTATGTGAAGAAGTACAAAAAATAGTATTTATAAAGGAAAGTATAATTAAGGGAACAGAGCAATACCTTGAACTGTGAAAGCAACTCATCTCCTACAGTCAGTGGGCCTGGTTCATTTTCTCGAGTTTCAGCCCTCTTCAGGATTTCATCTATATCCATTTCCTGAAACAGAAGTTTCTCTTTACAACAAAACAATTCATACATTTCTCTGTCCATCAAGCGTAGATGCACTGATCCATTTACCTGAGGCTCCTCTTCTTCCCCTTCAGGTTCTTTAAAAAGTTCCTCAGCACCAAACTTCAAAATTGCTGATAACTCTTCCTTATTAAAAGGTGTTGAGCTGAAATACAGAAAGTTTCAGATAAACACTTTATCTTAATGAAATGTTTCAAATTACTATAACCACAAGTCAAACTTCCTTTTGTCTTAAATAAAAACTATATTTAATATGTAAAAAAAAAAAATTACAAAGACAATATACTTTGCAGTCTTTACTTACATAAGTGCTTACCACATATTTTTTGCCTTTTATTAACCAAGTGAAATGACTCACATTTTTACTTAAATAGTCAGGTATACTTAAGCATAAGGTAATATGGAAGAATAAACTATTATACCTGGAGGGAGTAGAGCCTGTATGTAGTATGGTTTTCCCTGTGGTATCCATTCTCTGAATTACTAAGTGATCTAACACCATCTTTTTCTTGGCTCTTTCAAGAATATCTTCTTCTACTGATCCTTTTGTGACTAGCCGATAAATATTAACCTATACATATTATAAAAAAGGCTTTATTTACCTGCTCACAAATTACACATGAAAAAATACTCCGATGAAGTTAACAAAAAACCCTTGAGCAACAACAGGGAGAAATATTAGCTGTGATTACAAATCTTCTAAATCTTATTGAACTAGCATTGCGTATATGAAACTAGTCAATCATATCACAGTCTCTACAGAAATTATTAAAAAAAAAATAAAAGAAATTCTTAGACCTCTCATCTTAAAACTTCTATGATTAAGCACAAGCATGGCCACATGTCTGATTACTACTTGAAGTCTTCTGCAAGAAAGAAATCCAAAGAGAACTACAAAGTATTAAACAAAGTAAAATGGATGTGCCTGAAGTACAGCAGTTACTTTTGAGAATGACACAATGCCAATGAACATGGGACAAGTCCACAACTCCTCTCCCTACCCATCCATATACTACAACTGCCATGCAATCTCTCTGCATAGGGAGATAAAAAAATAAAAGGCAAATTAAGAATATTAACATTTTTAGACATTTTTGGCAAGTATTAGTGTACTGGGTCTATCTGAGCCCGCAGCAGCCTTAGCAGTGCTATGAGATAACACTCCACTGTTTTGACTGCTGTGAGGCAGAGACAAGATTTTTGAGAGGGGACATGAGCAGGCCAGGTGACCCAGACTGACCAAAGGGATATTCCAGACCATATGACATCAGCTCAGATATAAAGCCAAGGAAACGAACAGGAGGAGGGGGGGCATTGGGTTTTTTCCAATGGTCGCCTACTGAAAAGACAACTAACGTGTATAACCCTGCTTCTCAGGACGTGAGCTGACCTCGTGGAATGGGAAGTAGAGATTAGAATTTTCCTGCTTTGCTCTTTGCACGCGCGAACCTTTAGCTTATAGTAAACTGCCTTGTCTTAAAACCCATAAGTCGTTGTCATCTTATTGGTAAAAGGGAAGGGGCGAGAGACTGTTCGGGCACTTGGCGTCCAGCCAAAGTCAACCCATTACAATTAGTTATTCTCAAAATACATGAGGACTGCGATGGTCCAGACAGACAGCTTATGACTAACATAATGAAACCCTCATTCAGGTTTGAAGCTTAAAAGACAAGTGTGCGTACCTGTTTCTTCTGTCCAATCCTATGAGCTCTAGCCTGCGCCTGCAGATCATTCTGTGGATTCCAATCAGAATCAAATATAACTACAGTGTCAGCAGATGCCAAGTTTATACCTAATCCTCCAGCTCTGGTAGACAGCAAAAAACAGAAGTCCTGAAATTATAAAATAAGAAATGGCTTTATATTTATTAGCTATAATATCCCTCAAAGAACCAATATAACACTTTTTTATATGCTCTGTGGAGCAAACTGTGAACTCATATACTTCTTTATATATCATAAACATATATTAGACTTGTAATACAAAACATTTGTCATGGCTAGAGCCAGTAGATTGCTATTAGAATAGAATAGACTATTTCAGTTGGAAGGGACCTACAATGATCATCCAGTCCAACTGCTTGACCACTTCAGGACTGACCAAAAGTTAAAGCATGTTATTAAGGGCATTGTCCAAATGCCTCCTAAACACTGAAAGACTTGGGGCATCGACCACCTCTCTAGGAAGCCTGTTCCAGAGTTTGACCACCCTCTCCATAAAGAAATGCTTCCTAATGTAATGTCTGAAGCTCCCCTGGGACAGCTTTGAACCATTTCCATGCATCCTGTCACTGGATACCAGGGAGAAGAGCTCAGCACCTCCCTCTTCACTTCCCCTCCTCAGGAAGCTGCAGAGAGCAATGAGGTCACCCCTCAGCCTCCTTTTCTCCAAACTAGACAGAGCCAGAGTCCTCAGCTGCTCCTCACAGGACATGTCTTCCAGCCCTTTCACCAGCTTTGTTGCCCTTCTCTGGACGCATNCAGCGCACCATGAACCTGCTCATCCCACAGTTGGACAACTTCTCCAGATGCTGTGAGGGACAGTATCAAAGGCCTTACTAAAATCCAGAAAAACTACATCTACCACTTTCCCTCCATCCACTAGGCATGTGATCTTATTGTAGAAGGAGATCGAATCAGCTAAACAGGACTTTCCCTTTGTGAATCCATCTTGACTGTGCCTGATGATTGCATTGCTCTTTAAATGCCCTTCAGAGGTACACAGTTGTACTGGGTGTGTCTGAGCCCCATAGCAGCCCTCACAGT
>WEIV01003929.1:0-15837 GCA_013390005.1 Calyptomena viridis
ATAGAAATGTAAGAACTGTACAGATAATATTGTTTTCAATTTATTAACCTGATTTACTGTTAGTGTTTAGAGAGTTTTTACCCAGCTGTTTAGGAGAAAACTTTTACTTGAACTATACTGTCATCTTGTGGTGAACAATGTCTCTAGTCCAAATTCAATATGAAAGTTTTCAACTGATAAACTGGAAACTGATAAACTTTCTATATACAGAAAGTTACGCTTCTTGTGCCTGTTTGGTAACAAATAATCAGTGTAGTCTCTTCCCCACTAATTACAACTGAGACATCTACTTCTGCAAACCAAGGCGATACCCAGTGACAAAGGCATCCAAAACAAACCTCATGAAAATGTTCCACTTAAATTCCTTGGTTCTTCTGCTGCATTCCTGAAATGTTTTTATCCATGCCAGTGTTCTATATCCAAGAGGACACAGAAAGACATTCCTTTGATCTAAGAGATCACATTAAGAAATAAAAACTTCAGCTCACCTGCATCACTGAAGATAATAGGTATTAAGTGCTGCCTAGCTTCAAGCATATATGTATGAAGTTTGAATTTTCTCTATTCCTGTCCTTTTAAGTCATCCTTGCTTGTGCAAAGGGTGAGTGATGTCATATAATGACATGAGACAGAACTTGCTTTGATATCAGTCGCTCACTTGGCACACACTAGTCCTTTCAGCAGTGTTCAAGTTCCATAGAACCAGTGCAATTCCTCTGTTTTTTGAAGCAAATTCCACCACTGTTACATCAGGGCCTGTCTGGCTGTACTGCATCCCAGTGAGGGTGTAATGTAGTAGCATGACTTCAAACCCGAGCAAAACAAATGCCACCAAGATTATCTGGTGCTCATACACACCTTCCTCTCTAATTAATGTCTAGCCAGCCCTGGTTTTGGTCTCCCAAACCCTGAGCTAGACATATCTCTAAGAGTTATCTCTAAAGACATATCTATTTTTTACTTCAGTTTTTTACCCCAAATCAGAATGGACAGCCTGCAGAACATGGTGCACAGTATTTAATAAATCCTTACCTAGATGATTAATAAGGTCATTGTTTACTGGCATAACAAAGGGTTTCTTCCACCAACAAACCTGGCTGGACCAAAACTGCTGTGCAGAAGCTGTGATGGGATACCAGCTGCAGTGACAGACTGCTGTTTCCTACATCAAAAAGACAGTTCTGAAATCCAGACATGTCACCTTCTAAATTCTGGACTACTTGCTATGCAACAAAGCAGCAGTGTGAAATCGTCAGTGCCAAATTTAGACTTCAGCAGTTGCCAGTACATGAGCCTGTGGGTTTTGAGAAGCCAGGAGTTCACTCTGGCAATGAATTCTGTTCCTACCTGTGACCTTCACAGGGGCTAAGAGCTTCTGAATGGGTACTGGGTCAGATACAGCTCTGTCCATTCTTTATCCTAAAAGTATCCAGTCTTCCTGCATACTAATGACAACTGCATGACAGTACCAAAAATCTTTCTTTCCAAACAGGTTTGAAGACATGTAGATGAAGAAGATTATTTTTATCCCACAAAGGACAAGAATAATTCCTCTAGCAACATATTTTTGCAGGCAGCCAAACCAACAGACTTCCTTTGGAGGCTGTTGCCATGGCATCTATCCAATGTTCATGGCATCTTCCAGATTTCTGAGATCTAGTGAGAAAGGAAGAGGAAAGGAAGCACTAGTTAAAAGGCATACAGCAAAGTTGCTGGAGAAATACGACTCCAGTTCAGTCTGTAGGATGTATTCATACTGTTTAAGTGAGATTTTTTTCTGAATGACATTTCATCTATAGATACTGAGGTTTCTCTTGATTTTTGGCAAGGAAGACAGAATTACTATAAAAATATCTTAATTGAGTCAAGTCAGGGCAAAATTAATTTTACCTAGCTTCAGCCATTTATGAGCATAGTCTAAAGGGATTGTCTAGTCCTCTCTTGGAATTCATGGAAGAAGTTCCTCACAAGATTCACCTTTCACCTTACTTTAGATACCTAATGTAAGATGGGATGATTTACGACTTGGAACCCATCTGTCTTCTTTAACTACTGTGGGACCAGGGATGGAGTAAATGCCTGGGTTTTCAGTTAAATGGAATACAGGGAAAGACCTCTCTTATTTTGGACACAGAAATTGCCACCCAAATGAAAGAACTGAGTTAATAGCCTGGGCCATACTGAAACAGAGGGGTTCGGGGGTTGTTTAAATTAGCAACATGAATTAAACATTTGCCATGATACAAAGGGCTAAGAAAATGCAAAGTTCTGGAGCTCCCTGCTGATAAAGGACAATACCAAGAAGAGACCAAAGAATGCAAGGTACAGATAAAGGGGTGCTCCTGTCTCCAAGCCAGTCGGAATCAACACACTCACCCAGATAAACATTAAAGAACCAGGGCCATGCGCAAAAGAGGAAAAATTCAAAAGTTCATACGGAGGAAGACTACAAACTTCAGCCTCGGGACCACCGAAGAGGGTTTTTTTGGGACCACCAGAACAAAGAACGCATGTTCAGAAGGGCGTGGACTTAATTAACATACGAGGCAAAGACAGGCGGGGCCAGGGGTTGAATATGCATGAAAAAGTTGTGTAACCCAATACATATGGAACACCTTTGTAAATAAAAATATAGTTCAATCAAAGCTAGGGACACAAGTCTTTGGAGAATTATCTCCCTTGTGTCCAGCGCTGAATACATACCCACTTTATAACTTTCAAAAGGTATGGAGCTTTATTTATTCCGCATCGCTTTAATACCTTTCTGTGTCTGGAAGCAATGCTGCTGAAGTCAAAATGGCTTTTTGCCACATCTCTCAATCTTAGCAGAGGTCAAATCCTCCCAGCACATAAATCAGCACCAAAGGAATTCAGCAAGAGGCTCAGAAACAAGTGAGATAACCATACAAGTATGGCTTGTCCAGGAGTGAAAATGCAGCAGGCAGACACACCTTAACTTCTTTGGGGACTGTGCCATGGAATGACCCCTTTTTGTGGACAACAGGATTCAATTCAATAATTGCCAGAGGGTTCCTCACAGTTTGTTGGCTCTTGGCAGGCCCTGATAGCTGTATTTTGGAAAAACAGTAGTTTTAGTCAGTAAACTAGGAGTGAGATCTAGCCTGCCAGACAAAGACATACTTGCATCAAGTACTGCAAGACAAGGTACATAATTCTACAAAGATAAATCAGCTGGCTTGGCCATAAATTTCTGGCTTTGCTTGGGATGACAAGATAACAATCTGGTAATAAGATAAACAAGAGACACACAGCAAACAACAAAGTCCAACTCCCGGCCCTGCACAGGACCATCATCAGGAGTCACATCATAAGCCTGAAAGTGTTGTCCAAGCACTTCTTGGACTCTGGCAGACTGGGTGCCGTGACCACTTCCCTTTTTGGTGCTCATAATGTCCATTGAGATGCTTTCCACTGCAGGCAGACTGTCTCATGAAGTGGGGTCTCTGGGGGAGGACAAGGACGAGCAGACCCATGGAGGGGTGAGTGTCTGGGAGCGGACACGGACAAGCCCAGAGCACAGGACAGCCTGTTTTTCAAGGCAACTCACTATGAAAGTATTTATTACAGCCAAGAGTACCCTTTCCCTGAATTTCACTCATCAAAACTCACTCACTAGACCCCATCACTCTCTGTAACTACCTGAAAGGAGGTTGTGGTGAGGTGGGAGGGGGTCTCTTCTGCCATGCCTGCGGTGAGAGGAAAAGAGGAAATGGCCTCAAGCTGAGACAGAAGAGATTGAGATTAAACATTAGAAAAAAATTTTCACTGTTTGGGTGGTCAGACACTGCAATAGGTTGTCCCATGAGATAGGGGAGTCCCTGGAGGTGTTTAAATGCACCTGGATTTTATGCTGGGTGATACGGTGTAGCGGATATAGGTTACAGCAGTGCTGCTGGATGGGCGGTTGGATCCAGAGATCTTAAAGGCCTCTTCCAAACCTGACGATTCCATGTGTAAAAATGAGTGAACAAATTCTTTTTTTTGGCTTTCGCATATAGGTTATAGCAATACTTCTGTTAGCTTATATAGATAAATGCTTCTTGTTAAGGTTTTATGTTGTTTCAAATGGACTTTTTTTCATAGAAATACTCCTGTGAGCTTTCTGGTGAAGTTTTTAAATATACCTCCTGATTTTTTTACATATACCTCTTGTTAGTAAGATACTTGAATATTTTATACACCTCTTGTTATTAAGATACTTGAATATTTTTACATATACCTCACGTTATTAAGGTGCTTGAATGTTTTTACATATACCCCGTCATTAAGATACTCGAATATTTTCTTTAGATATACCTCTTTTTGTTATAAGAACATATTTTAAAGGTAAAAAGGGCCCCAAAAAAACCTAAGGGTGCAAGTGAAGAGATAACAGATACAAGATCCAAGAAGGGTAAGACCAGCTAAGAAGAAAAGAAGTTGAAANGGCGCCGCTTTGCTTTGCTGACTTTGTCCCTGAATAAATTCCTTCAAAAGAAACAGAGGAGTGGGCTCTGTTTTTCACATGTGATTCCATGAAAATTACTCTTGACTGGATGCGTAAGCAGGGGCAGGACTTGGAGCTTCAGGCACCTCCGCATGGCAGCACCAGGGTGACAAACGATGTGTCGGGTCGGCAGCACCGGAGCGCAGACCGCGCTCTCCGCCAGGCAGCCGGACACGGGCAGGAACACGGACCCACCCCNGGGAGGCCGCGGTGCGGGGCCCCGGGGACTCCCTTCTCCGTACTTGCTGCCTTCGTGGCCGGGGCAGCCGTGAGGCGGTGTAGCGAGAGGCAGGGGTTCGGTCGCCAGAGCCTTGGCGGTGGGTGAGCGAGTGATGTGTGCGAAGCGAGAAACTTTTCGTCAGGAGAGAGCAGTTTGGCGGTGGTCGGTGATGAGCGTGGGGAGGTGAGAGGGGAGCCGAGATAACCGCGCCGTGGCTCTTTACATCGGCACAGGGGTGGGGGCGCATAAGGAATGGCGGCGAAAGGTGTAAGCAAACGATTCCTGAAAATGGAGGCTAAATGTAGGCGAAACTGAGCTGTGGGTCAGGGCTAAGTGGGCCTCTGTGGCTCTTAGGGGTTTGGGCATGTGTTTTAGGGCTTCTTGTTTTAGTTTTGTGAGCTGGAGGTGTTAGTGATATTTCCAACGTGCCGTGTCTTGAAATGCTTTTCAGACGAAGGGTACATCGTCATTTGGTAAGCGGCGTAATAAGACACACACCTTGTGTCGCCGATGTGGGTCCAAGGCATACCATCTGCAAAAATCAACCTGTGGGAAATGTGGTTATCCTGCCAAGCGTAAGAGAAAGTGTAAGTAACAAACTTAACTGGCTTCACTTAAAAACCAGCGTTTCTTTGTTTCCTTTTAATACTTTGGCTTTTTTCCCAGCCAAAGGGGAATATTGTGTTCTTTGCAGTGTTTGGAGCTTTTTTCCAAATAAATGGTGACTTAACTATATTTTAGATAATGTGCAGTATTACTGCATAGAGACTGACTTAAAATAATTTTTTTTTTGTCAGCTTGTATGAATGTGTCATAAAAAATCTAATGTGCAACTTAATTTTTTTGTGCGGATGAGTAACAGTAACTTATATGTTTTAGATAACTGGAGTGCAAAGGCTAAAAGAAGGAACACCACTGGTACTGGTCGCATGAGGCACCTGAAAAAGGTCTACCGTCGATTCAGGTATAACATTTTGTCACAGACCAGCATGGTATGAAATGCTGCATAGACATCACTTAATTACAAAAATTGACCATTCAAAGTTAACATTTTAATTTTTTTTAGTACCACTTAATGTGGTATGATCTTCAATATATCACGAAATCATGCTTTATATGTCTCACTGGTAAGACACAAGATGTGTAGAAAGTTCTGATGTTTCTATTAAGTGAAGATAGCACAGAACACAGATGATTGTAGTAAAATGCCAACATCTAAAAATACGTGCTATGTGTAGTATTGCCTCTATTTGTGATGGTTACGCTGAAGTGTGGGATTTTATAGAGACAAGTCCTGAAACGCATTCCAGTCCCAGTTTGCCCACAAAAAAAGGCTCAGGATGGGAATGACTTCTAGAGCCTTTCTTTAATATTTAGAGTTTAGTTAGCAGTAAGTAGGTGTTACATCAGAGTCTGAGTTCCAGGTTTCTAAAACTTATTGCAGAGCTTTGAGTTGTACTTAGGTAGCAGTGGGGGTATTGTACTGTTTTTAAGAATTTGTTTTGTATGACCTCCATGTTCTAAAATTGAACTCTTTACTTTCTGATCTAATAAAGAAGAATGCTCTGTGAAAAATACCAAGTAATTCAAGAGTGTTATCATAGAAATGTAGTTTGGATTTAATAGCAAAAGGTAGGAGGTTTTAAATCTCAGACCTGGGTGTAGTTGAGGGATCAATTTGTTTCTTTCCCAGTGTCAACCATAAAATACCTTTGAGTGTGCAGCTTGCACTCAGTATTGCTGAAGCAGAAATGACATTCAGAAAAATGCTCAGGGCTGACAAGTCTCTGGTTGGAGGGATAGAGGACTCTGTAAGAAACAGACTTGGACTTCACTAACATGGCATCTTTGGGTTGTTTGGTAGGAACATGAAGTAAGGCATGCCTTCAGCAAGTGTGGTTCAGTCTTGCAGTCTTTACTCAGTTAATGAAATCTTCCTGTTTGAAGAAGTCAAATTCAATTAAGCAGAAGAGAGTGAAAACTAAACTGCTTATTTAAGACAATTATTAATAAGATCTCTCTTTTAAAAAATGTCTGAAATGTGAACTGTGCAGTGATTTCAGTTCTTTACTTAGATAAGGTGAAAATGTCCAATGAGCTTGATCTAAAATGTCACTGTCAGAAAATAACCTGGAGCAGGAATCAATCTTTACGTGGTAACCGTATTTCTACTTGCAGGAATGGATTCCGTGAGGGAACCACACCGAAGCCCAAGAGAGCAGCTGTGGCAGCCTCCAGTTCATCGTAAAGACTCATCTATTTGTTAAAATAAATGGTCTTACACAGTAAATCTGTCCTTTTTTGCGTACTTTGGCAAAATGCAGAATTCCTGAAAATACACACACACCTACAAATAGAAATCCTGAAATGCTTCATTTAAAACAATCTTCTAATTGACTTTTAATTTGATAGCACCTCTGTCTTGAAAAGGATCGTTATCTCTGCCCTGAACTGAAAAGGGGCTTGTACGTATTACTCAAAAGAGCTCCTCTGCCAGAATATGGAATATTGGCACTGTGGACATGCATCGTGTGCATCTGGATCTCACTGTGCCCTAGCAGAGAGTCACAATTTTGCCTTAAAGATACTAGCTATAAATAATGGTTCTGTCTGCTGTTCTGGCAGGCATTACTGAAAGACATTTCCAGTCCTGTCCATTTTTCACTGCTGTGTGGCACTGAAAGGCCTGCATTGGTACTGCAGTGACTGTGAGTCACTGCTTCTTGGGCATAAGGAAACTCCCAGGTCTGGAGCATGGATACTGCTGGGGACACGGGTTGGAGATGTGCTGTAGGTGGGAGAGGACTTGCCCAATGGCACCAAGAGGTTTGTGTGGAGCGCTGACACAGATCTGAGTTAAGTATGCTGCTAAATAAGGATTGGTATGGTACAGAAGTAAATCACTTGAGAGTTATGTAAAAATTACAGATTGTTGCCTGATGCATTCGTACCTTAAGTGGTGGTACTGGCTTTCAAACTCGGGTTTAAGGAGGTGATAAGATGCTGCCGTGACAGCCTGTGGAACTGCAGTAATCACTGGAAGGGTTTAAAGGATCTTCAGATGCCTTGCAGAGACAATACTAGAAACCCAAAAACTTGCAATGCTTTAAGCTTCTCAGGCTGTTCTTACTGCAATTTTGGTTTTTTTGCTAACTTCCAGAAGCAGCATACTGTGTTGAATGATCAGCAGTTAAATGTATCACCTGCAAATCGGAGCTAAGTGTAAAACTGGGGTGTCTCTGACTGCGCTTTTTTACATTTTTGAGTCAGTGTTTTGATACTCAGTGTAGTGACTCAGGCTGTTTCTAAACAAAAGAAGTCTTCCCCTGCTGTTCTCTAGAGTGTAGCAAGTACACAGGTTTCAACTGGTCCATCTGAGAGAATTGGCCTGTAAGTGATGGTGTTAAAATACACTGCACACTACATCTCCATGTATTCCCAGGGCTAAGGGGGGCCTCTGAAGGGTGTTACTGGGTAATGTGTGGGAAACACTAAAGGAGAAAGTAATAGTGTCTATTGTTACTCTCCGAATGAGAACAACTTCAAGAACATCTTAAAAACAGGTCAGCAGGATTCTAAGAAAAGGCTTGTTTAGTGATAGTACAACTGGACAGTGCTATGGCAGGTATTCTGACTACGGGTGGGAGTGAAGGCCTTGCCAAATCTTACACGACTTGTGTAGTGCGGGATTTTGTTCTGGGCAGCCTGTTTGACCTGCAAACATGATGAAACACATCATGGGCAAGTGCTTAGCTACTTGCTGCTACTTACTAGGATATTAATTCGGCTCCTGAAAAGTGAGCATTTATTTGTATAATAAGCAACATAGCATGGTAACTGATTGAAATTTGCAATGGCTTGCAGTAATTAAAAACCTTCATTTCAGGAGGGAATTTTACTTACAGCATGATTTATGGACAAGAAATTTGACAGCCATTGCATTTGCTATTTTAAAATTCTTGGTAAGGGGCAGAAAATGAGGGGGTTTTTTTGGTTTCTATTAGTCCTGTTCAGAAAATATGTAACTCACATGTAAGCTATCATTGGACTATACTGGAAATAGCTTCTAAAGCATTCCGGTTCCTTGTAGAGTTTTCTTGCATGTTAAAAACTAGGCTGCTCTGGTGGTTGCTCAGTAATCTTTTGTTGAGATCATGTTACAAGAATTTTAACTCAAAAGTTAGCAGTTAGAATTGAAGCTCTGCATAATGTTTAGGTCAGCTCGTAAATCCTGGCAGTTTAGGTCAGTCTCTTTATGTATATAGTATTGCCATATAAAGTCTGTAATGTTTGATTTTTGCATCCTTCAGACTGATACATGTAGTACAGTTAGACTGGTGTCCAAAGTACATCAGAAATTATGCATTTCATACAAGTCTCACTTTTAAGACAGAAGTTTATTACTGAAGGTTTCTCAAAGGTAGAGGGATGTTCAAGTGACTACAGTGGTGAAAGATTGATCACCTTCGGTAAAAGATCCTTTCATGGTGATGCATAGCCCTGCCTCCCCCCTTTCTGAGGCTGGCCTAGAATCTCAGGAATTCTTGTGAGGGTGATGAAACTCACCTTGAGCTTATCAGGAACACTGTCCATACCAGGACATTTACTGCTTAACCAAGGAGGATGACGAGATAGTAAGTCATCCCCTGATAGCCTCAGAATGTTACATGGCTCAAGTGGAACAATACTATTACCCGACTTTTGAAAATTTCCAGCAATTCTGCCTTGGATTGTAGCCAGGATGAAGAGTGATTGATGACTGAAGTTGTCATCTTGTGATCCTGTAAGGATCCCTAACACTGACCCTGACACACAGCACCAACTCCCTCTGTGCTGCAAAGGGTGTCCACGCTGGGGCTCCACACAGACATCCCTGTGACACTTGCTCAGTGACAATTGTCCCTGAAAGTGAGAAAGTCAACTGAAAAGACTCATGGAGTCTCTGGTGTGCCTTGGTCCTATAGCTATGCAGAGAGGATGACCCGCACCCCATCCCTCAACCCCCCAACATTATATTACTGCAAGTTGCACTATGGGCCAAAAAAGCTTCATCTTTTAATATGATTCTTACGTGGAAAAGATGAGGAAGGAAGCAGTGATGATAATTAGCATTGTAAAGTGTCCTTAGATTACTATCTAATTCCACTTGAAATTTGATGACCTGGCAATAAATACTTTTTCCTCAAAATCTCAAATCATGAACTATGCTTGTTCGTATATTCTGATTTCTCTGTGTGTGTGTTTCCTGCTCTTGATGTACAAGAGTTTTAGAGCCAAAGATCTAACATTAGACTGAATAATTTTTATGATTACGCTTTAAAACCTGTGTTAATTCTATAGTAGAGTAGTATATTGTTACTAATGTAGTGTAGCAGGATGCTCTGTCTAACTGGGGTAAAACAGCTCAAACTTTACCTATTTGCAAAAGTTATCAGAGGTGAATGGAGAAGTGGGGTCACGCTGCTTTTAGTGTTGAAGAATGCTGAGACCAACCTGACTCAACAATCCTTAAAAAAGCTAAAGATTCTGAGGATGTGAAAAACAATGTCTCCTGACAGAAACTGGTAAGGATGTGGCAAAACTCTTGCCAACAAATGACAGTACCAATAATGTAGGTGAAGCTGCTGAGATAAAAGCTGCTGAGCTAATACAAACATAAAGCTGACAGTCAATCACTTCGTACTATGAAAGTCCCTTTTTAAACACACCCTTTCTGGGAGTGAGTGTGTAAAGATTTCTCTCTTGAGTGTGAACACCTGTCAAGGTTAATCTTCTATTAATTTTTTACTCCACTAGGACAGAGGACTTTCTTAAAATATAAAAAGTGTCCATAGACCAGAAGTTCTGTTTCCCAACTGTTAAAGTAATGACTGTAACACAAGTAATAGTAAATGCTCTCTGAATTGGATTTAGGACCATTACTAAAAAAATTCAAACCAACCAACTTCTTGATGTCTGATGTATTTACCTATCTGCAAAGACATTCAGGGGCTGGGATTAGGGTAGGCAAGAGAAACCATTTCAGTTTACATTATTCACTCTGGAGAACTGGAGAAATGAGATGAAGGGATGGGAGTTGCCCATAACCTTCCTCTTCATTCGATGATCTCCCCATTCAAAAGTACCTATTCATTAGTCACATTTTGTCCAGGTTTATCTGTTTCTTTGAAAGTGAGGCTCGAATGTGATTAAAAAAAATAATCCTGTTGTAGTCAACAGTATGGTCATAGGTATGTGGAAAATAACACTCTGCACAAAAAGCAAGGCAGGTTACTGATCCAAACACAATGCAGTGAGTGGCGTGAGTGGCCAGCAAGGCAAACCAGAGGGCAGGTTACCTGGTCAAGGCAGTAGGGGCAAAGAGGTCCCTGCTTTTCATTGCATTCCAAATATGGGGCCTGGATTTGGACCAGCGAAGTGAGGAAAACAAACAGATGTAATTTACAAGGTTATTGGAAATACAGACTTTGGAAGTTTACTTCACGAGGGCAGCCTCGCTGCGGCTGTGCCATTCCCGCACTGGAAGCGTCTGTACGTGCCACCACCCCCTGCCCCCGGCGCCATCCCNTGGGAGCGCGGAGTTGCACGGGCTGAGTTGGCCGGGTGGGACTTGCGGCGGGAAGCGGTGGCTGAGGGAGGAACAGCTTCCTCATCCGTGTGTGCGGAAATAACCGCTGGGAGCCAAGTGCTGCTTTTATTCAAAACAGCATCGGGCAGGTACCGAAAGTAGAGAGTCTTGATTCTCGAGCTGCCTTATGTTGCATTTTTTTTCACGAGTACGAACTCTCGATGTCCTTGTTAGCAAGGCAGGGTCTTTCTCTACAAACAGAGGAATACGCGTAAAAAGATGGGTCTGGGGTTGTTGGATTAGCTGGCAACGCAGCTGAGACAGACATACGGAAATACTTGGTGCTTAATCTACTTGACCAGTGGTTATAAATTTTTTCAGCTCAGGCTTTAAAAACTGTACACTGGAGGGGTGAAGATGCTGTGCTGTGTGGCACAGTAGAAATGCTGATAGAAATAGCATTTCTGCTAGTAGAAATACTAGTAATAATTATATTGCTCGTATAATTATAACTAGTTATACTAGTTATAACTAATTATTACTAGTTATAATTATACTAGTATAATACTAGTACAAAAAGGCTAGTAGAAATAAAATCGAAGTGTACCGTGCACACATAGAGGAACTGTGCATTAGCTTATACTCACTGTTGCTGCTGTGTTCTGAGAGCTTCAAATATTGGGGCAAGCAAATGGAAAACATCCTTTCTCAAATGACTTGAGCTGGTCTCGAGCTGTATTCTCTATAAGTTTTTTTAACTTATGTTTTTATATAATTTTTTATATAACTTTTTAACTTATTATTATAATAATAAGTTATAATACTGGTTAATATAATAATAATGGTTAACTTGTTATTATAGCCGGTAAAAAACCTAGCTTTTTTTTCAGTGTAGAACTTTCACTGTTTGTGCTCTGCACAAGGTCTTTGAACTGTCATCGTGTTCTGAAGAAATTACTGATGTATAAGAAATACCAGTATATTTTTTCTCTAAAAAATCGGTAGAAAATGTTTTGAGAGCAGAGTTATTGGAATCTCTTTTTCAAGGAAGGCTTATAAAGTGACAGCTCCAGCCAGTTGGGAGCAGTGACCACCAACTGGCACCCAGGGTAACATTCCTTTCCTTGTGAACTTAGAACTTCCTTAAATAGAGAGAAAATAAGATAACCTGGAAGACAGGCATCAGGTTCTCTTTCCTCAGGGAGGGGTCACATGGTTGAGAAGAGGAGTCAAAGATGTGGGGTTTTTTTGTGTTTTTTTTTTTTTTTTTTTTTTTTTTTTTTTTTTTTTTTTTTTTTTTTTTTTTTTTTTTTTTTTTTTTTTTTTTTTTTTTTTTTTTTTTTTTTTTTNTTTTTTTTGCCTAGCACACTGCACAAAACTAAGATTGGCATATCATCAGTATTCTCATATGCTCTTAAGATCACTGTTGTACCATTGCTTTTCTTGTCCTTATTTGATCTACTATGTTCCTTTTGTCTTGCTTTAGCTGTACTTAATAAAAGACATATTTTATCTATGATGCACTGGTTTTCCTCCTGAGCATACATTTTCTTAATTTAATACCAGATCTGTGGTTGTTTTCATGTAGTCCTAACAATTTTCTTTTTCTGGTGATACGGTTTCATCAATTGACATAAAATGAAAAACTGTATGAAAATATGTTTCTTCTTAAAGTTCAGTTAGGGTTTTCATAGAGCTCTCATGATGTAGAGGGTCAGGCATATGGCTCCTTGGTGTTTAATTTTAGCAGTGGTGGCAGCCCGAAAAGATTGAATTGGAAAACCAGTGCTTTGCTTGGTAATTGTTAAAGGTCTCCTGCTGTCAAGGTGATTGTCAGATGAATTCACCCTGCTGCTTACCCTAAATGCTAAGATGTCACAGGAGTGGAAAGCTGTGAGATAAAAGAATATTGAACTTAAACTGACCATAAGAGACACATTCTCATTGAAACGTTACCATGATTCAGTGTAAAACTTCTATTCCTGTTTTTTGACACTTTTTTAGACACTGCTGATGTTTTCTTCTGAAACCAAATGCAAACTTTTATTTCCAGATATGTTTTTGATTTAAAGTTAGCTTTCATGAAAGGAAGAGTACTGAGGCTTCCAGTGTTCCCTACTCAGAAAATGAAGGATACTACTTCAGGCTGTAAATATTCAATAATTGTTCTAGATCTCAGTTGTCAGTGCTGGTTTGTCTGGACTGCAGATGTGCTAAGTAGGGGGTCTTTGTCAAGGCAACAATAAGGGACCTGGAAATGGACAGTGAAGATGAGTGTGATATCTAATGTTATGCAGCAATATGGCTTTGCATGGCATGAACTATTGTTGTGGGTTTTTTTCCTCTCATGTTATAGAAAACATTTTTTTATCTTGTACTTTTAAGTACTGCTTTCCTCTGAGATGTGGGTTGGCTTTTTGGCCTATTGCAGAATTTTTTCACTGAATACAGCATAAGCTTGTTCAACTTTTTTTTTTTTTTTTCCTCCCTACCAACTTAATGACTGATACCTGTATTTCACGAGAATGCTAGTTTTAGTCTGGATGGCCTCATAATCAGTTTTTTTCCAGTTGAACTAGGTTAGAGACTTGCTCGTGCACTGCAACTGTTAAAAACTTTTAAGTCACTGCTGCTTTGAGACCGTCACTGTCTTGGAAAACTTGCTGCTGTGCAAAGCCACAGTGAAGGTTGAAGGCAATTATATTATCAGAGAATAAAGAAATACAAGGAAATACTAGATCTGTTAAATGAGCTTTTTTTCTGCAGTGATTATTTTGCAGAGCTGAAAGCTAGTTGAGGATTAGAGTGATGAAAATATGATTGCTTAGGATCTGTGAGCATTCCCTTTTATAGGTAAAACTTCTGTCAAAAGGTAATGCAGAGTAGCTTTCAGAAAGATAACACTGGCTGCTTATGTTTCTGCATGATGTTATCATCTGAGATGATGCTTTCAGTTCTGTCCTAATGCTGAATTCAAAAGTGTCAGCATCTGTTACCAGTTAGTGTCTGATCTTTTACTGGTAAAAGATACCTTGAATTATATCCAAGAAAACAGGTTCATTTCATGAAGTGGACAGTTATTGGAAACTTGTGTCTTACAAAATTAGATTGTTATAATTCTAAATTGAATTAAACGGGGGCAGAAATTGCTGAAGAAAATAGAGACTGCATTTGAAATGTCTTAAGCAGGAGAACAAGCTTTTTGGGATCTTTCTGCACCTGCATGAAACCACAGTGCGTTTTCATGACAATAATTTATTCAGGGTTGGCAGAGTTGAAGAAGCAGAAAATCTTGTTTTCCCCCAGTCAGTGAATAAAATTGAGGCTTGAGGCACACAGCATTGAAGGCTATGATAGAATCTGTTTCAGTCAACTGCAAATGTTACTGTTTAATTACTCTGAATGAAAAAATTGTTTTGAAAAACTTCTTTTTATGTGCCTTGCATATTGAACATAGAAAGTAATTTACTAGCTACAAGCTAATGTTTTTCTGAGTGCTAATGAAATTCCAGTCTAAAGTAGACTGACAAATCAGAAATGAAACAAATTGGATCAAAAATGAGGCTTATGGCAAATATACAGAGTATTTTATAAACATAACATAGGATGCATATTTATAGCTAAGCGATAGAATTGATCAAATACATATGGTATTACTATATTAAACACCTTCTTAAATATACTTTGTAAAGCAAAAGATGCAGATTCATGTGTCTAACTTCTTTTTGGTTAGTTTCTGAGAAGCTGTTTCTTACTAAGAAAAACTAAGGCTAAATTTTAACTTACTGGTTAGTTTTTTTCCAAATACTTCTGGCTTAATTCAGTTTCCATTTTGGATGGGTGCAGACTCTATAATTCAAATGCAATAATTGCTTTTTTTATTTTAATGATTCTTTGCCCCTTAGAGTTTGGACATAGGTGATAGGATTTGCAGGGTTCCTTTAAAGCTTCGCATTTGAACTGAGGAAAAGAAAGGGGGTGAGATTGCTGTAATTGCAGATTCAAAGCAAATAATTCTCATGTAATTCCAGACGCTCACCTGTCACTGCTGTGTGGTCTCTCTAGAACTTGTGATGGATGTGGGCTTTGTCCTGCATTCCTCAGCAGTGTAAATATGCCTGCCCAGTACTTTGGATATTGTGGCCATTTTTAGATACTGGCTTCCCTGAGTGAGGGGGGTGTGTCTTTTCATCTTGTAGGCGGAGCCCTTCTGTATTCTCAGGTGCTAGAGTATCTCAGTGCAGCGTTGTCATGGTTTAGGTTCTTGGATAATCCGCTACTTAGTTCCCTTCAGGAATTTAGAATAGTTCACCCAGATGCTTATCATTATCTTCCACTCTCTGCTAAGAATTTCTTCTCCCTTTGCATTGGTTTTTAGCTCAATATAGAGGCAAAAGTCAGCAGGAAGGTCTTATGCTGTGAGTGAGGTTTGCAGATTGATGGGTATTATTCTATCTATATTATCTGTTGAATGCAGAAAGATTTTTGTGGATCACTGGTGTTTAATCACAGCTTCCTGTGGATATATTTAAACAAAGCTTG